>OZ024838.1:35932951-36347569 GCA_964016985.1 Anodontia alba
TGACTGCGTGTATTCAAATGGCAAATTTTATGTCTTACACTTAGTCTAACATGTACATTTATACACCATTGTGTAGATATTGAATAGCCCTATACAGGTATGTATTGGTTTTTATCGTGCCCCACGTGGATATCGAGCTAGAGGACAATAAGCAATTCATTTCGAACATCCCTCGTATATGCGAGCGCAGCACATACCTATATCTGCATTCTTCAAAAGCCCTTCACAGCATCATTAAAGAATGAATATCAGTATATAAAAATGTTATGTAAATCAATAATAAATAATAAAAATAATCAACAAAATATGTTCGTGACACTTATTGACACTCGTTTGGTCACTTCGTGACGCTTATTAGTGAGACCCATAATCAAGTCCTCCAACTTCCGGTGACAACTTCCGGGAAGAAAAAGCGGAAGAAAATTGGTCAGAGCGATTACTGCTGAAAGTATATATCGTTGTATGTTACTTTTCCTTGATCATATTCTCTACCGTAGAGCTCACTTCGTTCGCGACGCGCTTCGCGAGCTGTGCTCGCTATTCCTTTTTTTACGCATGTTACGCATATGCGTTTTATGCGTAATAAGTGTTCCGCCTATGGTAAACACCGCCGTATCACCTTCAAAATTAAAGGGAAAGGCAACGTTGGTGAGTTTAGCTGAGGTGAAATACATTAGATTCATGCATTTCGAAAGTTAATGACGTTTAAAGATTTCAAAACCGTTCTTTCGAGTGCCGCCATTTTGAATATTTAACGACATTAAAAAATGAATAAACAAAACAAAATGAAATATTAAAATATTTTATTTTCCTGACAGAAACCAGCGCTGTTTTCAATAGAAACTGTATACACAAATAAAATGGTAAATGCTGTTAGATGTCTTATTATTGGATCGATTGTTTACAATAGAGACACCAAAATTTCCTCATTGTTGTTGATCTTAAGATTATCATTGGCCAATGATGTCAAACCGCGCATTTGCACGAAATCCAGGTACCGGTTATTGATAACCGTGCTATTCTTGTCGCTGTGACGTCGAAGTGCAGTGTAGAGAGAAAACAATCTGTAAAACCTGGACTGGGTCATTGGAAAACAATGCAGACCAGATCAGACGCCGCAGCATGCGGCGTCTTATCAGGGTCCGCACTGTTTGCTTAAATACAGGAAGTTACGGGTTTAAAGAAACAGTCTAAGTTCCCGTTCAGGACCATTTTCCAAGCCTGCACTCAGGGACAATCTACCCACCAAGACTGCCAGTACTTTGATTTCTGTAAGTTTTACATATTTCATAAGGGCTTTATGACTTCATAAATTCTCATTAAATATTCAAAATGGCAGGCCCCATAAATGCAATTTCTAAATCTTCAAATCCGATAACTTTCTTATTATTCACCCGATTTCGATCAAATTTATATGACATTGAATGATTGGTCAGGTATTCATCACGAAAACATACCTATGTGATTTTGACCCCCTTAAACCAAACTTTTATATAGTAAAACTGGGGTTTACAGGGGTAAACATTATTTTTCTTATTTGTGCTCAAAAACATCGATCGTGGGTACTCGTTAGAACCGCCTCGCCGAGGCGGTTCTAACGAGCACCCACAATCTATGTTTTGAGCAGAAATAATAAAAACATTAGAATTTTTTTATCTGAAAACTTTCACTTTTTGGAGGTGAAATTTTCTATATATTTTAATAGGTTTGTTTTCGTAATGTGATCTCAGATAAATGCTCCAGCGCACGACAACCCATAAATAAGACCTGATAACCAGAAAAGACTTAGATTAGCATGTGCACCCCCCATAGACTGGCTCCAGGCGTTTCTGCATATTTTGTCATTCTTTATCACTTCCTGTAGCTGCATTTCTCTCTTTAATCCCATTTCACTGTTCTACTGCAGAAACTCTTTTTCTACTAAGGGACATAACTTAAATCATTATAAGCTGTACTAGGTTGTATACCTTTGAAAAGAAAAGAGAAAATGACAGAAAAGAGTCTGGAGACAGACTAACACACCCAGTATGGCAATGGTTCTCATTTACCCCTCTTTGGATAGCCCGAAGGCTGTAGGAGGCACATGTGATCAGCGATGACTCTGATCAGACTGCGTGGATGCGCAAGCTGATCTGATTCTTCGCTGTTCGCACAACTATTATTGTAATGTTTGTCATGCGCAGGCTCAAATCTTTGTCAGTGTTCCATTTCCTTTAACATAAAGCCTTTATTCAGTGTACGAGTGATTCGACGGCGTTTACACATTGATAAAATCCATACACACATACGCACGCGCACACACACACACACACACACACACACACACACACACACACACAATAATAATAATAATAATAATAACAACAACAATAATAATACATTACGAAAACATGCCAATTAAAAAAAACTGAAAATTTTACCACCAAAAAATGAAAATTTTCAGATTTAAAAAAAAAAAAAAAATAAAAAATAAACAAACAAAAAAACCAACAATTTTGATATTTTTCACATTTCTGCTCAAAACAAAGATTGCGGATACTCGTTAGAACCGCCTCGACGAGGCGGTTCGAACGAGTACCCACAGTATGTTTTTTTAGCAGGAATAAGAAAAAAAATGTATATCCCTGTAAACCCCAGTTTTACTATATAGAAGTGGGGTTTAAGGGGGACAAAATTATTATACAGGCATGTTTTCGTGATGATGATGATAATAATAATAATAATAATAATAATAATAATGGTAATAATAGTAATAAAATTCATTCATATAACCACTTCTATCTAATTTGTAGGTAAGGCTGTTATGTGCGAAAAACCATTGACGTCATCACTAGAATCAACGCAGCAATGCTATGAATTAGCTGAGAAATACAAAAAGCCTTTACTGTGTGCTTTCCAGAGGTACGTATGATTTCTCAAACGAATATTTATGAACGTTGATTATTATTGCGCAACATTGCTGTAGAATGTATCTCAGATGAAAGATCTTTACATATCATGCATTTTGACGCAAGTAAAAATCAGAGAGAGAGAGAGAGAGAGAGAGAGAGAGAGAGAGAGAGAGAGGAAATATATAAAGATTTCAAACCTACTGTCAAAGACGCTGACATTTTGAATACATTTTGACTATTTAATGACGTTCTAAACATCTAAAATTATCAAATAAAATCAACTATCCCTAAGCTGCACGATCCGCCTCATTCTTGCCAGTGCCTCCACTTAGCCTCGGGCTTTTGGTGAGTCCTTTGGCTAGATCATGTCAATTATAATATGTATACACCATTTTATCAAAATGTTCTATAGTGTTGAAGACCCACTTTCCATATTTTGGCCTCGGCGTTGCCTCGGTCAGTGAAAATCGGCATTTTGGCAAACCCATTAATGAGCTAGATCTAGTCAGTATCAATCTGCCTGCGAAAAAGTATCAAAGTATTCCTAAGGTTCCAAGAGTCATGGGTTACATTATTAATACAAGCAAGAGGAGCAAATTCTTTGCTTGTAGAGTGGATCCCCTTTAAGAAGGAAGGCAAACGGCTTAAATAGAGTTGTCTCCCTTGAAACTATCCGTTTTCCTTTAAGGAAGTACAGTTTTTTCGTATTAACTTTTTTTTAACATATTCCACGTTCTAGGCTGTTCAGCTGATGATTTTTTTTTTTTTTTTTTTTTTTGTCTTTTTTGCCGATAAAACAGGATTTGACATTTTATGCAAATTGTCTCCTTAGGAGACTTAGGAGACAATTTGCATGAAATGTCCAATCCTGATTGCTAGGAGAAATAAGAAAAAAATCGAAATGTCATCCGCTGAAAATTTTTTCCAGAGTGTTAAGTGTCAGTATTGAACTATTTCAGACGATTTGACGCCAGTTTGCATAAAATGTACCAGGAAATTCGGTCAGGAACTCTGGGAAGAGTGCGAATTATAAAATCTATCAGCAGGGATTTCCCTTTCCCACCAATTGAGTATTTAAAGACATCAGGTAAATATACAAGTTTAGATGTATTTATTGTGTACAACATTACTACAGGTAAATTGCAAGACAAAATATTCAGACGCAAACGTCTAAGTGCCTCATGTTTACTTAGAGATATGGGACAAGGGTGTTTAATAATTTTCCAACGTTTGTTTGTTTTTGTTGAGGTTTTACGACCCAGTCAACCCAATGGGGTCATGTCGAGTGCGGTCAGTTTACCTAGCCACACGTTTACTGGGCAGGCTAATTCCTCTAAGCGTTTAACCAGTATTGTGCACATTCTTTCGCAAGAAAATTTTTCAACGTAACAGGTAAAAAAGAACAACAATGTGATTCTTTAATGTATGCTTTTATTAAGTTTTATGGAATTTCTTGATTGAAATGAAAATAAAAAAAATACATTAATCTGTTTAAAACACAGCTTGTTATAAGATTTTTTTTATATTTGTCGGGATCGTCACACACCGACGATCCCAGCAAATAAAAAAAATCCTCTGTGAGCTTATCAATATGCTACCAAATATAAAAATCCAAAGCTATATTAAGAGACCGGCGCGATTCCCGTGCCGGTCAATAACATTATCCAATGACCTGTGGCTTTTTTGTTTCAATTTTCGAGTTTGGCGTTATATAGCTGGGAATCAGAAGCCCAGGTCATCGGACAAGGTTATATTTTGGACTATAGTCAAACGGCAAATTGTGCGTTCTGTTAATAATGGGCCCGAGAAGTGTGTTCTAGCTGTTTATAAAGGTCAACGATTATGCGCTACCTAAATGTATTTAGAAATTTTAATACACGTTAGAATTTCTATAAAAAGAAAAAAAAAAGTTCTATTAAAATTCTGAAGAAGGCCGATAGCGACCGAAAGCGCCCAGTTTTCGTTGATTTGCAGCATCTATATATAAAGACTGCAATGATGCAAATATATGTCCCTTGTTAAAAAAGGTGGTAAGAGGTGGTAAGAGCATTGCCTCATTTATAGGTCTATCTGACTTGTATTTTATGCAGTCTTGGAACATATAGTTGCATCAAACCTTGTCACCCACCTGGACTCCCGCAACCTATTATACCAGTAAGCATTCTTTATAAATCTATAGCGGGCCGTTATCGGCCCGTCAGCTACCCTGACGGGCCGATAACGGCCCGCTATAGATTTATAAAGAATGCTAGCTGCGTATTTGATCTGCAACATGGCTTCAGAGCGAAGAGATCATGCGAGACGCAGTTGGTAATGCTGGTGGAGGACATGTCCCGAAATGCCATAGATGGGCAACAGACTGACCTCATTTTCTTAGACTTTAGTAAAGCTTTTGATAAGGACATTCGTTAAACTTAAACTTCACTTAAACTGAAACTTCACCGATATATATTATGTTCGTCACTGAGTCAAAGCCATTCTGTCAGACCGTTCGCAGACTGTAGTCTTGAAGAATGATAAGTCTTCAAATGTAGCTGTTACGTTCGGAGTACCACAGGACTCAGTGCTAGGACCTGTATTATTCTTAGTATATATAAACAATCTTCCGGATAATATCAGGTCAAAGGTAAGGTGATTTGCAGCTGACACTGCAGTTTACCTAGCAGTAGGTGCAGGGTCCTTAAAATGGGATATGGAATTCAGTCCCAGTAAGTGCATACTTATACATATGACATACTGCAAGTACACTGTCCCCTTCTAATATACCCTATATATGGCCATATCTTGAGTCTGTGAGTAAGCTCCAAGTATATAGGAGTAACATTCAATGACCACCTAGCCTGGAATGGCGATATCCAAAATAGTGTCACTTCTGCTAATAGGACCCAATATTTCATCAGAAGGAACATACGCACTAAAGACCAGAGCATCAGAGAAGTAGCGTACAGAACTCTAGTTCGTCCCGTCCTAGAATACTCATCTGTCGGGAGCCCCTACACCAAAACACAAATCCATAAGATGGAAGTTGTTCAGAGGCGTACAGCTCGCTGGACACTTGGTCGCTATTCAACCTATGACAGTGTTACTAGCAAGCTAAGAGAGCCTGGATGGAGATTTTCTAGACGACAGGCGTACAAATGCCTAGTTTACAAGATAGTGCTTGGTCCAGTAGCAGTGCCACTACCACCATCTCAGCAGTGCCGCTACTATAAGTACTCTTTCTTCCCCCTCGCCAATGTTCAGTGGAACATGCTGCCTCCAAATATAGCATTGCTGCCAGACCTTGAATCCTTCAGACTGGCTATCAGCAGTCTGACCTACTTCCCAGTAAGCATTCTTTATAAATCTATAGCGGGCCGTTATCGGCCCGTCAGGGTAGCTGACGGGCCGATAACGGCCCGCTTTAGATTTATAAAGAATGCTAGCTGGGTTCAAGCATTGTTTTTACCTTTTATACTTGCATTTTGTCTTCATCGGACGTTTAACCTTTTAACCTTTCATCTTTATTGTTTTGAACTTTCGCTGCACTGACACCCGGTCTGAGCACACCGGACACCTGCTCTTAATCCCCGCGAGGGAAGCGATGCAGTATCAGTAATAGATGTTAGGCCTAGTGACTACAGAGAAGTCGGTTATCAGAGTTGGACATTAAAATGAGGTAACTAAACAACTATTATATGTGGTTTGGTATGGCGAGTAAATTATAGAGTAGGGTAGGGTATGATGTGGAATAAGGAGTATGCTAGATAACGTACTTTGGCAATTTCAAAACATTCTGTGCCATTACTTCTCCGATCCCTTTGTAGGAGATCAGTATAAAAACTCTTTTATCTCCAAAATAACAATAACAGAGTATTCAGATTTAAGAACAATGTGATTTTAACTACATAAATATTGCTTATTTCAATTGTAAATGGTATTCAATTTACCACGCGTGCCACTGATTATTTTTATTTACATAGACCTCCCTGTCCTTCCTAAATGAATAATCCACGTCCTCTTCTCCTTCATTTGACTTTTTCCT
The DNA here is from genome assembly GCA_964016985.1 of Anodontia alba. Taxonomy (NCBI): domain Eukaryota; kingdom Metazoa; phylum Mollusca; class Bivalvia; order Lucinida; family Lucinidae; genus Anodontia; species Anodontia alba. The sequence continues at coordinate 35,939,867 of OZ024838.1, forward strand.
TCCCTGAATTTCGGTTTTAACTGGTTCTGGCGAAAAGTTGACCATAACTATCATTTTTGCATTGATCAATTTGATTGTCTTAAGGGGCGCAACTCTATTTTACGAACGAAGGGATGTAAATCAGTTGTGTTAGTTAAAACAAAAATAAATACATAAAGAAAGAAAAAAACGAACGAAACAGTCAAGTTGTTGCTGCTGCTGCTGCTGCTGTTGCTGATGATGATAGTGATGATGATTCGATGCCATTTTATGTCCCTTTCAACATTATTTAAGTCAAAATGAGTCAATAAATGGTTGACATTACGAAAACACGCCTATTCAAATATATTGAAAATTTCACCACCAAGATAAAAGTTATGATATCTCAAAACATAGATTGTAGGTACTCGTTAGAACCGCCTCGCCGAGGCGCTTCTAACGAGTACCCACAATCTATGTTTTTAGCAGATATAAGATCAACGATCGACTCGATATAAGTGAAATATTCTTGAAAGGGCCGTAAAACCCAAATCAAATGATGCAACTTTGATCAGACTGTGCGGACGTGCAGTCTGTTTCCTTGTTTTTGTGTTTTGTCTAACCCTCGGGGGTGGGGGGGGGGAGGTGGGGGAGGGTTACTTAGGGGTAATTTGGTACGGGTGTGCGAGCCAGTATTTCAAAACCTACCCCATTCATATACCTGGCCTTCGAAAAAACGAACCTATTCATATACTTGATCATCCAAAATGTTGACCTATTCATATACTGCCCTTTGATTTTTTGAGCCCATTTTTTGCTGGTTATTACACAAATATCACAGTCAATACATGTAATACCAAGAGGATAAGCAAACTCGAAAAATCTCTGAGCGAAAAATATGTGCATATACCAGGATGTCAGAAAAATGAGGCCTTCACATAGGAATCTTGAAAAATCGGGCCATTCATATACTTTTTTTCGAAAAAAAAGGGGGGGCAGTCATATACCTGGCAGCGCTGAAAAAAAGTGGGCTATTCGGCACGCACATCCGTACTATGTCATATATAGGAAGTTACCCTCCCCCCACCCCTCCGCCCCCTCGAGGTCTAACCATTACATGTCTCTGTACCTGCTCCTATGTGGGCCGGAAATTCGATAAATAAATATCTTGTATCTTGTATCTTGGTAAGCGTTTCGTAACCTGATACGCTTGGTAGATTTTCCGCCATTTTTGACAAGGCAGATAACTTTTGTCGCTTCCTGTTTGCTTTCCTATACATTAAATACCTTTCTTAAAAAGACCTGAAACAGAGTCTACACAAAAAGGAGAGAATGAAAAGGAGTCTACACTAAAAAGAAAGAATTTGCTCCCCTTGGGAGCAAATTCTTTCCTTTTAGAGTAGCTTCCATTTTCAGAAGGATGGCAAAATATTTTGACAGTTGCCTCCCATGAAAGTTTATCCATTCCACTTAAAGTTACTTACCCTGAAAAATGGTTCTGTCGAAATTGTTTTTGTTTTCCTTCTAAAAAGGGGTCTCCTATAAAACGGAGTGACTTTGCTCGCGAATTCCCTTTAATGTGGACCCCATTTTCTGAAGGTGTGAGGTATGCAATAAAGTGTCATAAGTTTTCTCCCTTTCACAATGTCGCGGTAGTTCTTACAGGGCATAGGGAACCAATTGTGACAGGACTGCTTGCTGACTGGTGCAAAAATAGCCTGAGGTAGTTATTTTATGTAAGGCAACCTGTGATTGATTAATAATAATGATGAATTAAAACTCATCATTTTAATTTGAAGAAAAAAAAATGTTTGTGTGTAATTGTTTCAAAAAAACAAATGTTTCTGTTTTTGTTTACTGGAGCCAAAAGAAGTGGTGAAATTGCAAAGTTTAAATTTTTGATACCTGCCAAGTGAATGGTTGCTACATTCAGCCTCCAAAAAGTCCCAGAAAGTGCTGGTGACAATGGTGTTTTCTTTATTTATTTTGCTGTGCTAAGCCTGGTCCTTGAATTAAAACAGAATTTGGAAGCCTAGCCATACCCTGAAATGAACTATTAACCACCAAAAAGTGTGGAATTATTATGGAGTTCTATGGGAAAAATAATAAGTTCACTTTACCCACCAAAAAAACCTTAATTTCCCGCGTACTTTGCACTTATAATATTTGAACGAATTCCGTTAGGTATTAAATTAATGGAGATATTCTAAAATATCCGACGTTATGCGGAGCTGAAAATAGAAACAAACCGTGTACCTAGTTATTTGGTCACACTGATCATTACCGTTGTTGCTGTGCGGGTTTTTAACGCTACCAGGTACCAGAGGCACGTGGAGGCAGCGGTTGTTATGTACATGTATTTGTACAGCCTTGCTTTCATGGATCACCCATGCACGCTGTCTGTCACCAAGCGCCGCCCTTTTCACTTTATACTCAACCCAGGGCACGTCGAGTATGAACTAGGCGTACTAATGGTCCGAAAATTGTCTCGGATCGTCACCGCTGCAACAGACTGTCACAAGTGCGAGCCAATCCCTACTCCCGCCCACTCGGCGAAGACTCAGATCAGAATGTGCTTATGCGCAGGCTGATCTGAGTCTTCGTAGACGGGCATGCAATCTTGTTGGACATGCTGCACCCCCATTTAAAATAAAGTCACATGTGGGGTGCGACATGCAAAAAACGTGTCTTAAGGAATGTGCGAATAGCGAAGGCCCAGATCAGCCTGCGCATCTGCGCAGTCTGATCGGAGCCTTCGCTGTCCGCTAACAGAATCATTTGGACGCAACAGAATGTATCAATGAAGTGCAAATACCTGGAAGAGACTTGCGCATGCGCGGGGTGTGTCTGAATCTGAGCATTTTGCGCATGTTTGAAGACACCTTTCCCTCTGGCGAGGCCCACACATTATTGCTGCACTACACATTTTTACAATCATCTTGATCATTTACGTAATACAGAGAATATAGAGTGAAAGCCCCGACTGATCAGATTCAATATCAGTCAAAATTCGCTATTTTCCCAGTCCCCAGTGACCTTATAAATATTCTTATAATCCTGGGCCCAGTTGTTCAAAGCTAATGACGTCGTTAGTTAACGATTCGTTAAAATTTACATCGAGAGATACGCAAATATGCTGAAATTTTTTGTTGAAAAAAATGTGAGTAGCTTTTGCATTGCAAAAGCTACTCACATTTTTTTCAGCAAAAAATATCATAATATTGTATATTGAATCTGCTAATGAAATTACCCTTAACGAGCTCGTTAAGCTAACGATGCTTTGAACAACTGGGCCCAGTTTGATAAGCCACTAAAATAAAACTAAAATAATATCATGATTATAAAAGCCGGTCACCAGAGACCAGCCTAATTTGCTTTTATTTTTTGTAGATTATCAAACAGGATTATAATAGAGTCGCTGGAGACTGGAGCCAGTCAATTCTATTCACAAGCTCATATTGTGCTGCCAGAAACTTAGAGAGATCCAGATAAGGGTTTTCTTTCTACAAATATATATATATATATATATATATATATATATATATATATATATATATATATAAATATATATATATATATATATATATATATATATATATATATATATATATATATATATATATATATATATATATATATATATATATATATATATATATACCTCAGGGCATATACAGTCAAGGAAAATTTATATAAAGATAAGGAGTTGGTATTATTTTAAACGGAAAGAATTTATTCTCTATTAGAAGGGTTTACATTAAAGCAAACAGGAAGTGATTCGCTATCCAAAATTGTGTGTTTAGGGTAACACGTTAGACAAAAAATAGGTAGGATAGGTAGATTTTTTTTTCTTGACACTTTTTTTATATTTACTTTTCTTCCGCCGTCACTAAAGATGGACATTTTGGCCACATTTGTAACATTTTGATGGCAGAGTTGGAATTATAGGTAGTATATTATTGTTTTTGGATTTTATCGCTAAGTAAGCTCTGTTGAATCACTCACAAACTTAATATTAAGTCCTGAGCTTTATTAGGCTTGTAATTGAATTGATGGAGTTTACACATCGATAAAATCCATCAAAATAAAATGCATTCCTATAATCTATCCCTTATTAGAAGGGATAAAGACAGTTATGATAGAGTTGTTTCCCTTGAAAGTGTATCAATGTCCCCTAAGTTCACTTTTATTATTCTGCAGGTGGAATTTTCGTCGATACTACGGTTCACGACCTTGACATCTGCTCTTGGATGGCTGGTTCCAAACCTAAGACATTATACGTACAAGGAAGTGCGTTTCGGCAGGAAATGAAGTCAATCGGAGACCAGGAACAAGTCGTTGTCATAGTGACGTACGAAAACGGCGCCGTGTCAGTCACCGATAATGGCCGACATTGTCCGTTTGGCTACGATCAGCGCATGGAGGTAAGCGAGCGTTCTGTAACAGGGAACAGGGTACCAATTAAGTTGGAGAGGACTGGAACCACCAAAAAGTAGCCAATGGCTATATTTGATAAAAAAAAAAAAAAAAAAAAAAAATGACTCTGGACACTAATAGATTAGTCTGATTGAATTTTATATCAGTTTTACACAAAATATATTGAAAGGACAGAATTTAGCCAAAAGTTTAAACCTAAGGAAAAGTGATAAGGTTTCTGGTCCCTAATAGTCTTCTCATAACGGAAACGCCTATTCAAATACGAGTATATTGAAAATTTTACAACTGAAAAAGGAAATTTCTGATATTTTTTCATATTTCTGCTCAGAACATAGATTGTTTGTAGGTACGCGTTAGAACCGCCTCGACGAGGCGGTTCTAACGAGTACCCACAATCTATGTTTTTTGGTTTTTTTTAGCAAAATAAACAAAATAATGTATACGCCTGTAAAACCAAGTTTTACTATATAAAAGTGGGGTTTAAGGGGGGTCAAAATTATATAGGCTTGTCTTCGTGATGTGTTACAGTTGTTCCTTGTTAACCCTGACCATGCTGAACACGGATATGCCCCACCATTGCAAACAGTGATGATCCAGATCGGTTGGCTTTTTCACAAGCACTGTTTGCCATTTAGTATCTGACTTTGTATCAATAACCTGGATCAAGTTATCCGATTGGCTGAAAATTAGAAGTGGGTGTGGCGTCTTAATTTATTCTGCATAACAAAGGTTAACATGCTATTCAAAGTATCGGAAAATGTTTTGGAGCATTTTTTTTTTTTTTTTCCTTTTTTTTTTTTTTTCAAAATTCGCATGCATTTTTACCTGAGTTTTCATATTTTTGTAGGATGAAGTTTAAATGCTCATATTTCAATTATTTCTCCAAATGTCTGAGATTTGTTTTCAAAAAGCAATAGTTCAGTATATTACCTTTAATACTGTAGCATTATATGGAAAAATTCGAGTTGGCTAGAATCGACTTCTTTACCAGAAAGGTTTGTAGAACAAATGCTGAAAGTGCCATACTTGTATTCCGAAGTGCTTAATTGTTGTTGAAATTGGACACTTCCTGATCCACTAAAAGGCTCGATCATCTTTGGGACCATGGATATTTATTCCAAGAAACGGGTAGTTCGAGCCACTAAGCGTTAATCATAGCACCAGGTCAACATACAAACTTAGGGATGTTTTTTGTTCAATCTTCTATAAATTAATGATGTGTTGAGTGAATTCATTAGAATCGCCTCAGTGAGGCGATTCTGATGTGTACACGCAACATACATTTTAATGTGAAATAAGAAAATGTTTCTAAAATACGGAATAACCTCAATGGCTCGAACACGGATGGCTCGTTTACCGTGGATGATTCGAACTCTTTTCAGTCCCTACAAAGTTCTTCCAATAGCTCAAGAAAACAAATATTTAATGATTTTTTTTCTTATTTTATCATTGGATTGTATATTGTGTGTACTCATTAGAATCGCATCATCGAGACCATTCTAATGAGTATATGTACTCATTATTATCGCATCATCGATGCGATTCTAGTAAGTACACTCAGCATACAATTATTGTACAGAAAATTGAAAAAAAAAATCCCTTAATTATCGCCATTTGCTTCCAGACTTGGCACCATAATTAACCATCAGTGGCTAGAACCACCCATCCCTCGAAGAATTTTCTATGGTCCCAAAGATGTTCGAGCCATCGAAATTCGACTGTATATCTAAAGATGTTGTGCTTTTTGAGCTATCAGAATAATCTCCTATTGACTGAAAATGAGTTCGATGAGGCGATTCAAATGAGTACACACAACATATACTTTTATCGCAAAAAATAAGAAAATGCTTCTAAAATACATCTTAAGATGTTGTGCTTTTTTGAGCTACCGGAAGAATCTCCGAAGGACTCGGAAATGAGTTCGAATTAGCCACGGTTAATGAGCAATCGATGTTCGAGTCATTGAGTGTCTACTGAATTAAAAACAATTATTTTCAAGTGTAGATACCGTGCTTAGTTTGTGTTAATCAAGACTTCGAAAGAATGTGCACAATACCGGTTAACCGCTTAGAGGACTTAGCCTGTCCAGTAAAAGTGTGGTTAGTAAACTGACATTGCTCGACATGACCCCACATTGGATTGACTGGGCCGTAAAACCTCATCACAAACAAACATCGATTATAATCTACACATATGAGCCGGGGCACAGCATTTCCTACAAGACTGCATGCGCACCCAGCGAAACTCAGATCAGCCTGCGCATCCGCGCAGTCTGATCAGTCTTCGCAGGGCACTCTGTGAGTAGCCAAGGATCAGAAAGCGCCTATCAAGCGGACAGCGATGACTCTGATCAGCCTGTGCTTATGTACAGGCTGATCTTAGTCCTCGCTGGAGGTACATGCAATCTTGAAGGAGTTACTGTGTCCCGGCTCAGATTATTTTAATCGTATAGGTTTTATGTGACAAGTCTATGTTGACTGTTGGAAACAAGACGGTGGACCAGGTGAGATCAGAGGGCGAAGTTACCTCAACATTTCCTCGCATAGAACTGAATTTCATGGATCGCTACAAAGATGCCTACAGAAACGAGTTGGATCACTTTTTAGATGTTATAGAAGGTGGGTACTAACTCCTAGCATGCTCGATACAGCTTTGGCAGATGACATTTTGATTTTTTGTTACTTTTCTCCATAGAAAAGGCTTTGACATTTCATGCTAGTTATCTATAATAGGCTTTGACATTTCATGCAAATTGTCTCTTTGGGAGACCATTTGCATGAAATGTCGCTTTGATATTTCATGTAATTTGTCACACTGGGAGATAACTTGCATGAAAAGTAACATCCTATTATCTGGGTGATATAAGAAAAAAAAATACCACGAATTATTCGCCTGCTGGATTAGCCTGAGAGTGGTAAGGATACAATATCAGGGCTGGCAACTCTGTCAAAATTGATTTTGCTCCCTTCTGAAAAAGGGTCTATAAAAAGAATGGGTAACTTTTTCAAATTTGTTTTGGTTCCGTTTTGTAGGGTTGGGAATCGGCCAGAATTTGATAATCGATCATCGGTTTTATAAAATCGACTGATCATCGATTAATACGGTAATTGACTTATAGAAAATATATTCACTCTTAATTTAGCCCTCTTCCAGGGACTAATTCATAGCTCCAGCTCAATAAAAGTGGTATCCAGGTAATATTTTTCTTATTTTTCCATGAAAACATATGTTGTTGGTATTCAAGGCGCTTCTAATGACAACCCACAACATATGTTTTCATGGAAAAATAAGAACAATGTCGATACTTTGGGGTTGACTTATTTCGAGCTATTTTATCAAATTCTTTCACTTTTATTAGCCACAAATCTTGAATAATCCAAATATGCAGCTTTGAATTTCGTTTTTTATAACTTACCTATAAAAATAAAAGGCGAGAAAATTATGTTTCTAAAAATAGAATTCTCCGATTAGTCCACTGTAAAAAAATCTTTCCGATCATCAATCACAAATGGCAAAAGTGACTGATGATTGATTACAATCGATCATCAGTCTCAACACTACCGTTTTGAAAGGGGGTTGGGTAGGGGGTTGGGGTCTATACTAAAAGTCAGTGGATGAGAGCATATTCTGTATCAGTTGATTCAATTGTCTTGTCCCCTTTCTGAAAAGAGGTCTACTCTATAAGGAAAGAATTTGCTCCTGAGGGGAGCAAATTCTGTCCTTTTAGAGTTGAACTCTTTGCAGAAAGAACTTTATGTGCAGCAAAGCGAAGACGAAGTCACAAAAAATTGTCTCCCTTGTCAAAAATGGCGGAAAATCTAACAAGTGCATCAGGTTCCCTTTAACCCCTTTATGTAGAGTGGACTCTTCTTTGGATAGGTCCATTACCAAGAGAAGGGGTGTCTGCTTAGTTTCTATTATTATCATGTTTTATAGAAATTCCTGACTTTAATGCAAACAATGTAGACACTGATCATTCTGCGGCGTCTGATCCGGGTCTACTCTGTTTACCAATCTGCCCTTTTATGGGACACTAGGAGTAAATGAGTTTAACATTCCGAATATTTGGGGTTAAAAAAAAGACTGTGGTAAGCAGAACTCCACTTTCAGTGGGATTTGAAAATAGGTCGCCGTATTCCGTTAAGTCTGGAGCTCTAACCGCTGTTATGGCGACCCGTCGGGCCTGGATGTTGAAGACGGGTTATATTAGTATTTTACTTATATTTCAACATTATTTGAGTCATAAAGAGGCTATGGGTGGGTAATAATGGAAGGCTATATCCATTAAAGCGTATTACATTCAGGAGCTGAATTCTGACGTCAGCGGGAATCGAGCCCGGGACCTCTTGATTTGAAGTCGGAAGTGCTAAGCATTCGGTCACCTGGACGCTTCTCGGGCCTGGACGGTAGTATGCGTATGACAGAAATGGCATAAATACTGTATTCGCTTTAAAGCTGGGCCCACTTGTTCAAAGCGTCGTTAGCTTAACGAGCTCGTTAAGGGTCATTTCGTTAACTGTTTAAACAGATTCAATACACAATATTCTGATATTTTTTGCTGAAAAAATGTGAGTAGCTTTTGCACTGCAAAAGCTACTCACATTTTTTCAGCAAAAAATTTCAGCATATTTGCGTATCACTCGATGTAAATTTTAACGAATCGTTAACTAACGACATCATTAGCTTTGAACAACTGGGCCCTGAATTTCATGAGCAGTTGAATTAAAGCTGATCTTTACGATCTTTCTCAGGTTAAGCTACTGTTTAAGATCTGGTTCAGTTAAAGTTGAATTTTATGATCTGTTTCATCTAAAGCTGAATTTTTTATGATCCGTTCTAGGTAAAGCTGAATTTATGATCTGTTTCAGAGAAAGTTCTTTTTTATGAACTGTTTCAGCTGATTGTTATTGTCTGTTTCTGGTAATGCTGATTGTTATGATCTGTTTCCGGCAAAGTTCATTATTGTTAACGGTTTCAGCTGATTTATTATATCTTTCTGATAAAAACTGATTGTATGGTCTGTTTCAGGTAAAGCTGATTTTTATGAACTGTTTCAGCTGATTTTTATTATCTGTTTCTGATAGAGCTGATTGTATGATCTGTTCCAGATAAAGCTGATTTTTATTACCTGTTTCACCTGCTTTTTGTGAGCTGTTTCTGATAAAGCTGATTTGCATGTATATGACCTATTTCAGGTAAAGCTGATTTTTGTAAATGTTGCAGCTGATTTCTATTTGTTTCTAGTAAAGCTGATTTGTACGATCTGTTCCAGGTAAAGCTGAGATGCGGATAACTAAGGAGGATACATTAAGAGCAATGCGACTTGTGTCTTTGTGTTATGAATCGTTGAAACTGGGACAAGTTGTACAATATAAAGAATAAATAAACAAAGTGCCATTATGTCTCCAGCGAACTTTTTATACGGTCCCGAAACAATGCTTATGGAGAAAAGCAAGTTCTGTATAACCAAAGTGCCATACCAGCGAACTTATTATACAAATCCTGAAACGAAGCTTGAAGAAAGGACCATTCTGTATTTATTTATTTTTTTTTTGCCCCCTTTTTGAAATTGATGTACTATATAAGGAAAGAATTCTGTAGTCAATTGTCTTGCCCCCTTTTAAGGGAGCAAATTCTTTTCTTATATCTGTTTTGTTGGGCTCATGCATCCAATAACAAGAAAAACGCCGAACGGCATTATGGAATATTTTAAAAAGGTTAACCTGGGACGACGCCCGCCCGGCCTCCCGCCCGGACATCGCTATTTTAAAGGAAAGGGTTTGTTTTGTTTTATTTTTTAAAAAAAAAGTCCAAAATATGAGTAACAGCCTTCTCTAAGGCTGGCTACACAGAGCTGAAAAGATAATCGATTATTAGTCCTGCCATTGCGATCGATAATCGATTAGTAATAACTGAAGATTTGGTCATAATTTTGCCTGTCTGTCTGAGCACGACTCTTACCATATGCTGTACTATACTGTATGTATTTGATCTGTCAGGCCTGAGCAAACAGTGTAGACCCAGATGAGACGCCGCTCATCCAACTAATTTTAGATACAGCATTAGGTAGTAAGTTGTACTTGTTCATATTTTAGATTAAGTATGGTAAGATGTTGAGGTTTCTCAAAACTAAGGGTAAATACGGTAAAGTAAGAGACACGGAAATTAAATGAATGATAGTTAGAAATCTGTAACGTTAATCATTTTTGTGGAATTTATCGATCAATGGATCGATTATCCGATTAATTGTGTCAGCCTTACATGTAGTCTCCTCTGAGTCATTGGTCAGAGAAAAAAAAATCGTTTAGTAGATGAAGCAAAACTACTTTGTTCTTTGCTCTATTGACACTAGAATCACAAACTGACCTTTCACTGAACATTAAAATATGATCCAGCGCACGACAAAACCTACAAAATGGCATGTGCGTCCAGCGTAGACTCCGATCAGCCTGGGCATCCGCATTGAGCACACAGCGAAGACTCTGATCTGATCTGAGTTCGCTGGACGCACATGCCATTTTGTAGGTTTTGTCATGGGCGGGCTCATATCATATAATATTAATAAAAAAAATACTTGTGTCTTGTTTTGGCTTACTGTCATCAGCATCACCATTGGATTGCTTTGGAATAGTATTTTGATTTAACAGTTGTCATGTTGAATAAGTTCGACTCTTTATCAGATTTGTAGATATAGAAGGGGTTATCAGTATTTAAAATTATCAATATATACCTGTTGCTTTAATGTTAGCTGATAATCAATTTTTGGCGACTACACCGTAAAAAAAATCTATTCTTCCTCAGCATCAAATGATTGGAATATACGCCATTATCCGCGAAAAATTCAAAAGTGTTTGATTTTTTGTCGTCATCGAAGATAAACTGCTGTCAGCAGCCATTATGTGACCTTGGTTACGGGGAAAACACAATAAGCAACAACATTTTGGCGGATCTAGCAATGCGTAAATATGGCGAAAAAACCCTCGACCATTATCAGCCCTCGAGCTAAAGTTTCAGGCTGATAATTGGGTCTCGGGTTGATACTGCAGGCGATAACCAAAACCCCAAATCTAATTATCGGATTCGTATGTTTCTTATTTCTGCAGGAATACATATGCTGTGGGTGTTCGATAGCGCTTCTAATGAGAACCCAGAACATACGTTGTCAAGGAGAAATATACTAGGGACAATATTTAAGGGGACCCCTTGACTTCTTGACTTCTCAGAGTACGTGAAAATTCAAAGCTGTCTTGAAACCGGGCATTGGTATCGAACGCGTGTATATATACATATGCTTTAACGCTCGCAGGGCATGAACAAGATACTGATCCCCTTTGCGTATAAACATTCATTATGCCATTGAAGTTTTGCTTCTTTCTACTTGAAGCTGAGGGTTCCCTTTAATATTGTCATTAGTATAACAGTAATGTTAATACTAATTTAGGCATTGAAAAGAAATGCCTGGATTTATGTATCTGCTGGTATTGTGATAACTGAGGATATGATTTAAAATATGATTTGAAAAACTCCATGTAAAACTGTGATTCCGAGGTATATGCGGATATGAAACCTCAAGGGATACACCTGGTAGTTTTCGCCATTTTTGCCAATAGAGACAATTTTTGTGACTTACTACTTGTTTCCCTGTACGCCAGACATTTTCTTGAAAAATCTTTGTGCTCTAAAAAGAAAGAATTTGCTTCCTGGGAGCAAATTCTTTTAAGGCAGACCTTTTTCAAAAAAAGGAGGCATGTGTTTCCTGCCATTCAACGGGCGCGACCAAGGAAAGCAAGGAAAGGAAGGAATGTTACATGGGAATTGAAAAGCATATTTGTTATTTTCACCATTTTTATACACAGCACTGTGAAAAAAGTGCCCTTCGATTGTACAGCAAAGTCATTGTCAACAGACTGCCAACGCATGATCGTTATTTTAAATGCCAAATCACGGAAACACATAGCTCAACACATCCTTACACAAAGAAAAGTGTCACGTATAGGCCTCCGTAGTCACGCTGTCATAGTTCCGTTATTCAGCTGTCAGTAGAAACAGTGCTAAGGACAGGATGGTCATGCCACATACACCCCAATGGTCCGATCTCCCTCCTCCGTTTCCTGTAAAAATAATTCATAATATGAATCATATTAAGAATATATCTTTCGGTGCAAAAAAAAACAAACCCAAAAATGGATTGAAATGTAACAGGGTGAGAAATTGTGCAGCCGTATCTGAGTACCGTTCTGATGCTCTGTCGACTGAGCTATCCGGCCGCACTGTCACATTTCCCTCTGCTTATTCAAGATTCGTCCCGAATCTCTCATTCCAATCCAGCCCGGATGAGAAACTAATTACCATACTCTTTTATGCTAATTGACGCGTCCCTGGAGCTACACTGAGCTACGAACTGTAACAGGGTGAGAAAATTGTACAGTCATTCCGTGGCTCGAACTCGGGACTCCCGGTAACCATTCCAATGCTCTACGGACTGAGTTAGCGGCCGCCACTGTCACAGAGATACCAAACAATTTGAAACAGGGTTTAAAAACTGTAAAGTTCAGAAAATTCGCCAGTTTATTCGCTTAATATTGTAGACTCCTACTTGCCCCCGTTTTCTTTTTTTTTCTTTTTTTTTTTTTGACTATGCCTGCCTACCAAATGAAAGAATGCATAACCTTCGGTTAAGAACGTGAAACAATTAGAGCGGTTAATCATTCGATGACTCAAAGCAGGTAAACAAACTTTGCATTGTCTGTGTTTCATGAGCGATATGAATGTTTTGAGGAAATTATTTAACAGTTTGGGGACTTACATTCAACGGCCCATTGATATCGGAGTCTGTGAAGTAAATCTCAGACGACCCACTTCACGCATATTGGCTGAATTATTTTTCGCGTGCTGAAGGTGTGCCGAACGCCATAGACAACATGTGGAAATTCGTGGTGTTAATTGTCCTTTATTTAATTTTGCGCGTTGCTAGAAGTTCAGCATATCATCACGCACACACGATAGATACATATGGTTAATTTGTGTTATCAATATTCTGTTTGTCAATGCAGCATTGTCGAGAAATCGCCACGGGAAGGATCTAAATGGGTGGCAACGCATTAGTGCTGTACGTTTTGTTATTTATATAGATCTAATGCGTAACCATCCATATTTCGACCAGTATTACTTCCATTGCGATGGTTTTCGGATGATTCTTTAGGAAAGTAGTTCCTTAACCCTTGTCCTGCTTAATATAAGATATCACACCCATTTCCAGTTTTCAACCAATCAAATGACTTGGTCCAGATTGATTATATAAATTCACATACTTAATGGCAAACAGTGTAGATCCAGATCAGTTGGCTTCTTCATGTGGATCTACACTGTTTGCAAAGACAGGACATATCCGGATTCAGCGGGACTAAGGTTAAGTAAAGAGTTCCAGAATTTGTCTCTTTCTGGGGTATTTTTACATGTTTTAATGCTAGAATATGGTCAAATGTATAATTCAGTTAGTTCTGCTTGTAGATATGAACAGAATCTTAGGTCGTGAGTTTTTTTTTTTTTTTTTTTTTTTTTTTTTTTTGAAACTGAAACTAGAAAGTCACCTGGATACACGGGCTTATACCTGTTGAAGGTCCGGTAAATAATACGGGATTAATTCGTCCAAAGACGCAGGGCCTCTAGGGGAACCTTTAAAACCTTTAAAAACCTTAATTTTGTTGAAATCCTTTACAACCTTTAATTAAGCTGAAAAACCTGTAAAAACCTGTATTTTGATGAGAAAACATTTATATTTGGCAATTTGTAAATGCAAGAGAAGAATGGAGTAAATATGTAGCATTTCATAACAACAAATTATTGTTCTGTTACATAATTTCATATGTTCCTAAACAGAAATGCAATTTAACATTGTCATTACCATTTAAAGATGAAAATATCTGATTTTCTCTGCAATTTTTCTCCCTATTTTGCTTGAGAGGCGATGACGTGGAGTTCTTTTGCTTGGGATCTGCCAAGAAATTTAACCATTAAATGCTCTTTATTTTGTACAAAATTTATCCGGAAAAACCATTATTTTGCCGAAAATAGCTTTTATAAAAAGCCTTTATTTTTAAGAGAGACTGCTAGGGGGCCTGAAGACGTGTCATATAATCTACCACACCCTTTCTGGAGTTTGTCTTTTCAGACAAATGCTTAGTGTTTACCCTTTGACCTTAAAACAAATAAAATATCTATGGGCTTCAGAACGTTTGCAGCTAGTTTGAAATATATAAGGAAAAATCTGTACAGTCGAACTTCGATGGCTCGAAGATCTTTGGGACCATAGAAAATTATTCGAGACATGGTGATTCGAGCCACTGAGGGTTAATTATGGTGCCAAGTCAGGAAGCAAATGGCGATAATTTAGGGATTTTGTTTTTCAATTTTCTATACAATAATTGTATGTTGAGTGTACTCATTAGAATTGCCTCGATGAGGCGATTCTAATGAGTATACACAACATACAATTCCTTGATAAAATAAGAAAGAATCTTTGAATATTTGTTTTCTTGAGCTATTGGAAGAATTTTGTAGGGACTAAAAAAAGAGTTCGAATCATCCACGATAAACGAGCCATCCGTGTTCGAGCCATTGAGGTTATTCTGTAGTTTCTAGTCTATAGAAGCAACCCAACTGACACATGACTTTTATATAACGTTGCATAAACGTATATGCAATGTCAGCAGGCACATGACGTTTATACAACGTCGAATTAACGTCGATGTAATGTTTATACATCAGCGCATATATAACGTCGATGCGACGTCGTAACGTCATGATGTTACATCGACGTTGATGCGATCTTGTTAAAACGTCATGTGCCCGCTGAGAAATTGTCCTTTTCGAATACAAACACGCTTACCGGGATTACTAGAATCATGACCTAGAGCTCCGACTGTGGCTCCCGGCTTATTGGTGGCTCCGTCATTGTTCTGACTGCCATTTCCATCTCTAACACTTACAGTTGAATGATGTCCATCGGGACTACCTTGAGACGTCCGTTTGCCCTGTTGATTGACCTGAGATACCGGCCCAGAAGCGGAGGTACGGGTATCTGGAAGGCTAGAGTTTGATACCTGTCCGCTGACAGTGGTTCGACTCCCGTCAGGACCCACATGTGGCACCTGTGCTTTATCAGTTGTACGGCCTTCTTTAGTATTTGCAGAAGTTACTTGCCCACCAGCGGTATGTATACCTCCTGTCTTTCCTAATGGGTTATAAAATGATTCTGAGCATTCAATGAAATAATAAAAAAGTTCGTAAAGTTTAAATAGAAACATTCTAAAATGCCCTCTCGAAAGTTGAAATAAACGCGTACTGTGAATTATAACTATTACAGTTTAATAAGTAGATTCTGGGAGGAAACACCTTTGAGAGCATATGGACATACGAACAAAAATAGATGATGTATCACAAATTTTGTAGATTAAACCAGCCAGTTTCGGCCTAAAAAGTCATTGGGATAGAGACAAGATTTTTTATTCGATTTTTACGACATTGGGATCAAATTGCATGGATGTTTTATCATAGATCCATAATGATTGTTGTTCTTATGTGTGGTCTGTTAATGGGAGTCATTTCATATGAATCATAGCTCTTGATAAGGCGCTTTTTTTTTTCAACCAAAAAGTATCTATATTTTTCCTATTTCTCGACAATAACATATGTTGTGGGTACTCATTAGAAGCGCCTCGCCGAGGCGCTTCTAATGAGCACCACAAGATATGTTTTCGTCGAGAAATAAGAAAACTATTTGCCTGATACCCTTTCTTATCTAGACCTATGTGAATATTATAAAATGAGTCTTATATATTTATTATTAATACATATTACTTCAGGTGTTTGAAATCTACATATAGACAAAGTGCTTGCCATATTCTACTTAAGCCTATATTGGACCGTTATCAGCCCAACAGGACTCATGTAACAGTTATTTTTGGGTCCATTGTTTAAAATTGGCCATATAGTATACAAACGCCAAAATTTCCTTTAGATAGTTGTCAACGTGATTATCATTGACCAATGTAATCAAATCGCACGTTAGACGAAATCCATGTAAGGGTTATTTATAGCCGCGCTATTCTTGTCACTGTAACGTCATATATCTGTTGATAGAGGGCTGTCTGTGACATTGAGGACATTGGCAAACACTGCAGACCCAGATCAAATGTGATCAGGGTCTGCATCGTTTGCTTAAATTATAAGAAGTCAAGGGTTAAATGAAACAATCTTAAGTCCCCTTTCAGGACAATTTTTCCACCCTACACTCAGAGACAGTCGACCCACCAGTGCTGTCAGTGCTTTGATTTTACATCAGTAACAGAAAAGTAGTGATAAACGGTTATGCCTACCTCCAGGTACATGACCGAGAACTGTGCTTGTCGTTGATGGTAGAGGCGCTAAAATGAAAACGAAAAATATAGAAGAGGCAAAATAAATAAACAAACAAATAAATAAATAAATAAATAATGGATCTAATAATAATAATAATAATAATAATAATAATAATATTTATAGTAATATCAACAGGTATCAACTTGTGGGTCAAGTATCATTAATAAAGCAAAGTGCGTAGGTAGGTCAGGTATCAACTCTAACTCCATTACGAAAACATACCTATTCAAATATATAGAAAACTTCACCTCCAAAAACTGAAAATTTTCAGATAAAAATCTCTGCTATTTTTCATATTTCTGCTTGAAACATAGATTGTGGGTACTCGTTAGAACCGCATCGGCGAGGCGGTTCTAACGAGTACCACAATATATGTTTTTGAGCAGAAATAAGAAAAATAATGTATACCCCTGTAAACCCCAGTTTTACTATATAAAAGTGGGGTTTAATGGGGTCAAAATTATATAGGTATGTTTTCGTGATGCAAAGTGCGTAAGTAGGTAAGGTATCAACTTTAACTCAAAGTACGTAAGTAGGTCAGGTAGTATCACTATCTAAGCAATGCCCGTAAATAGGTAAGGTATTATTAACTCTTAAGCAAAGTGTGATCGCAGGTCAAGTATCATTACTTAAGCAAAGTGCGACTGAAGATCAGGTATCAACTCTTAAGAAAGGTGCGTAAGTAGGTCTTTATTTAAGCAAAATGCACTCATATGTCCGGTATCAGCTCTCAAGCAAAGTGCGTTAGTAGGTCAGGTATCATTATGTAAGCAAAGTGCGTTCGTAGGTCAGGTATCAACTCTTAAGCAAAGTCCGTAAGAAGGTCAGATATCATTGTTTAAGCAAAGTGCGTTCGTAGGTCAAGTATCAACTCTTAAACAAAGTGCGTAAGTTAGTCGGGTATTTAAAGCAAAGTGCGTGCGTAGGTCAGGTATAAACTCTTAAGCAAGTGCAATCGTTGGTCAGGTATCAGCTCTAAGAAGAGTGCGATCGTAGGTCAGGTATTATTATCTAAGCAAAGGTATCAACTCGTAAGCAAAGTGCGATCCTAGGTTAAGTGTCATTAATTAAGCAAGGTGCGATCGTAGGTCAGGTATCAGCTCTAAAGCAAAGTGTGTAGGTAGGTCAGGTCTCAATTCTTAAGCAAAATACGTAGATAGGTCAGGTATCAAACTTTAAGCAATGTGCGTTCGTAGGTCAGGTATCAACTCAAGCAAAGTGCGTAAGTAGGTCGGGTAACATTATTTAAGCAAAGTGCGTTCTTAGGTCATATCAAATCTTAAGCAAAGTGTTTAAATAGGTCAGGTATCAACTCGTTAGCAAAGTACCTTAGTAGGTCAGGTAACGTTATTTAAGCAAAGACCGTTACTAACTCAAGTTTCAATCTTCAAGTAAAATGGGTAAGTAGCTAAGTATCAACCTTTAAACAAAGTGGGAAGTAGGTAATTATTAACCTTCAAGCAAAATGCGTTAGTAGGTCAAGTATGAATTATCCAAAGTGGGTGAGTAGCTTAGGTATCAACATTTAAGCAAAGTGCATTCGTATTTTAGGTATAAACCTTTAAGCAAAGTAGGTAAGTAGGTCAGGCATCAACCTTTAAGTAAAGTGCTTAATATCCACCTGGGCCCAGTTGTTCAAAGCATCGTTAGCTTAACTAGCTCGTTAAGGGCCATTTCGTTAACTATTTTAGAGGCTTCAATATACAATTTTCAGAAATGTTTTGCTGAAAAAATGTGAGTAGCTTTTGCACTGCAAAAGCTACTCACATTTTTTCAGCAAAAAAATTCAGCATATTTGCGTATCACTCGATGTAAATTTTAACGAATCGTTAACTAACGACATCGTTAGCTTTGAACAACTGGGCCCTGGCACTTACTATTACACTGGCAATATAAGCGTATTTTGTAGTCAAGACACATTCCGGCAAAGAGCCTGTTGGAACATTTGAATCCTTTGGCAACGGAACATTCAAGATGCGTTTGGCCCGTTTCATTATAACTCACACCGGCATCTGATGCACATTCTACGTTGATTATGGTGCCGTGACCAGGAACGCAGAATTGATTTCTTTCCGTCTGGTTCATATTTTCAATATCTCCGCCACCGCTTGGAATACCTTCTCTTGCTTCTTGTGGGAATAGTTTGGTGGATGGCTTGTAGTCATTAATCCATCGGCTCCAACCTGACTTGTAACAAGCCTGTACTGTGAATAGAATAAGATTAATATGTGAGAGGGGTGCGCCATGGGTAAAAATATTTTAAAGAAGGGATGATAGCTAAATTGGGCTCTTAAATGGGTTAAAGTTTCTTTATTTACTGTTATTTATTTATGGTAAAGATATAGCTGGCCGTGTGACCGGGGGCCATGTTGTTAGACAATGCTTTTTTTTTTTTTTTTTTTTTTGTTTTTTTTTTTTTGTTTTGTTTTGTTTGTTTGTTTTTTGTTGTTTTTTTTTTTTTTTCTATAAAAGGACTTTTTGTGGCAATGCGGCCGTGTGTTTCTTTTCTTCTCCTTCTTCTTCTTCTTCTTTTTTTTTTTTTTTTTTTTTTTTTTTTATTATAACCAATAATAGAATGTATCTAACCTTATCGGTCAATATATCACGGCAACATTGATGCGACGTTTTTACGACGTTATGTATTGTTGTTTTCTTTCTTTTTTTTTCTCCGTAAATTATGTAAAAAGGTTATATATGCATATGTATGAATGTATGTATGTAAAGTTTGGAGAAAACTGGTGGCGAGATGATAAATCGACCACTCATGGATCGCTTAGCCGATGCATCTGCACTGAATGCACACTGGATGTTTGCAGTCAGTTCGGAATGCATCGTTGCCATTATTCAGCTCGCGCGTCAGTGTACGCCACCCAATACACGTTATTCGCCATGGGAAACCGGGTCACTTCCTTGTTCTATGCGGATAAAAAGAGAGAATACTTGGGACGGAAGTTTCTATAATAAAACAATAATAAAACAATTCTACTTACATCAGAAAAATAATCCAGTAGAGTGCGTAAAATTGCATAGTCTGTTTCACTTTTCATTCATAATTTTCTACGTGTTGCACGTGCTTAATATTGCGTTGACAGGTCTCTTAAGGCGTGGCCTGGTTTCGTCATGGCGAAGCGGGCCTCATTAATTGGTTGTCACTGGGTCATTGAACACAGGCGACACAGTTTGATATTTACAGGTATTGTGTTGTTAGTCATCAGTTTCAAGGTTTAAGTGCTCACTATCTATCTATCTATCTATCTATCTATCTATCTATCTATCTATCTATCTGAATAGATACCAGTTTAATAAATATTATCTATCTATCCGTCAATCTGTCTATCTATCTATCTATCTATCTATCTATCTATCTATCTATCTATCTATCTATCTTTCTGAATAGTTACCAGTTTAATAAATGGTATCTATCTATCTATCTATACACCAGCAATTCTGCTCCCCGAGTTACATCCACCTGTAATTTGGGTCACTGCAACGAATTGCAATAATTTTTAGAATGTGTCCTAGATCTTACCCCACAGTTATTATATATATGAAATTACGGTAACCGTCCTGACTGCAACTTTGTATTTCCATTTCCTCTGATGTCATGTTATACTTGACTTTGAGAGAATAAAAGTACTTTGACTTGACTTGACTTGAAGAATAATAAACGTCAAAAAGATTGCCTTTGGAAACAAAAAAAAAAACACACTACAGATAAAAGTTAGCTTTTAGCTAATCCAGGGGATGAAATATTGAAGACATTTTCTTATTTTTCTCCCCAAAAAATGAATTTGACATTGCATGCAAATTGTCGTCTAAAATACAAGACACAGTGACATACACACAAAGAAAAACTACAACAGAGGAACCACACTGGAACAGTCAGTAGAAACAAAAAGAAGGGCAGCGGAGGGCGGGGGCAAGGGTGTGGGGCTACAAGACACAGTGACACAGTTGCAATAATCGATATACAAACAAAGAGGAACTGCAACAGAGGGACCGTCTTAGAACAGTCAGTAGAAACAACTACTGGGGAAGGGCGGGGGCAGGGGTGTGGGGCTACAAGACACAGTGACACAGTTGCAATAATCGACATACAAACAAAAAAGAACTGCAACAGAGAGGCCGCCTTGGAACAGTCAGTAGAAATAACTACTGGGGGAGGGCGGGAGCAGGGGTGTGGGGCTACAAGACACAGCGACACAGTTGCAATAACCGTCATACAGACAAAGACGAACTACAACACAGGAACCACCTTGAAACGGCTTGCAGAAACATCTTACTTGGTGGGCTGGGTGAGATGCTAAAACTACGGTCGACTCTCGTTATCTCGAAGTTCAATGAACTCTCTGAAATACTTCAAGATATCCGTACCTCAACATATAAGATTTGCAGAATTGTGGAAAAAAATAAATCGACTAATCACATTTCACAAATGAATATGTACAGTTGACACTCGTTGTCTCGACCTCGCTTATCTCGAAAAACCGCTTATCTCGAAGTGAAAATCTGGTCCTTGCCTAAATATGAAAATGTAATAACTGGCTTAAGGAGCAATTTGTCCTCTCTTCCACAATATTTTCAATATATCTCTAATTTCGAGAGTCCAGATACATAAATTATATAATTGTTGAATGTGGTTGTTCGAATTATTTTTTCCTAAATTCTGCAAATCTGATATGTCGAGGTACGGATATCTCGATGTATTTCAGAAAGTCCCTTGGAATTCGAGATAACGGGAGTCGACTGTAATTTGTTTCCTGAAGTTAGAAATATATTGAAACGTTTGTGGAAAAGAGGAGAAATTGCTCCTTGGTAGCAATTTCTCCTGTTTTCTACATTTTTACCTGTTGTTAGATTTCCGTATTAAAACAGGTACCAGATTTTCATTTCGAATCAAGCGGTTAATCGAGATACTTGAAGTCGAGATAACGAGAGTCGACTGTTGTTCTACTTAACGGATTGCGGAAACAACATATTGTATGGGCGAGGTGGGATACTTGAACTACTGTGCTTTCGACATCTTTCAGAAAGTCGTTTTTTGCTCGGCGCTTTAAACAGAAGAAGTAAATTTGTAAACTTTTGTCATGATTTAATGCGAAATCATTTGTCGTCACTACATATGCGCAAAAAGTTTTATTCTAGTCAGTAGTTTTTAAAAAATCCAATATTTTCACTTTTTCACATAGTGAAAATGAGTGAAAATTATGCAGAAATTTGTAGGGTAGGTAATTTGGAGGCAGATTTTCAACAAGTTTCACTTGTTCAATTTTTCTGAAATTTTCACAATATTGTTGTGAAACATCAATAATTCAAATTTAGCAAAGAAAATAAAAACAATTACTAAGACAAAAATTCCAAAAAATCACTTTACTATAGAAATTGCATAGGTCAGACCAACTTTTGGCGATAAATTTAATTTTAGGGTACATATTTGAGAACAAAACACAGAAACAGAAAAGACAAATGGTTTCTGATAAGATATAGTCAATCAGAACAAAATATTTTCATTTAAGATAAAACGCCAAGCAAAAAACGTCTTTCCGAGAGATGTCGAAAGGACAGTAGTTCTACTTAATCGAACTCTCGCGCTTAATTCTATTGCAGTTCACCATCACAAATAAAGAGACGTGTTCAGCCAGCGTAGGATCCTCGAGTAGACCTTCAAGGACAACAAGTCAAACATCAACACCTCGAACATCTTTTGGACCTTGGCAATTTCCTCTAGACACAGACAGATCGAGCCACTGAGGGTTAATTATAGCGCCAATCGAGCCACTGAGGGTTAATTATAGCGCCAATCAAGAGGAAATTCGGGATGATTAAGATGTCTAGTCGATCTTTTATAATTATGGTATGTTGAGTGTACTCATTAGAATCGCCTTTCAGGCGATTCTAATGAGTATACACAACATACATTTTCCAAATGAGATATGAAAAATTTCCCTAAACTATCCCTAAATATTTTTCTTGAGCTATCAGGAGAATTTCCTAGGGACAAAAAAATAGGTTCGAATCAGACATGATAAACGAGCTATCGATGCACGAGTGATTGAAGTTGTACTGTATTTAGCAGTGCTGCATACGTCTACTAGCATTGGCATAATCAGAACTCTCGCTTTTTTCTTTTCTTTTTTTTTTTTTTTTCTCAAGAAGCCAGAAATGCTTTATGAAGAGTGTCAATAACACCGAGACTCCTATTTTCTATCTGTTATGTGTTCTTTGTTTCTAGTTGCAATCTTTTTGCCTTTGATTTTATTGTACTATCACTTCTTCAGTACAACACGCCTATTCAAATACATAGCGAAATTCACCTCCAAAAACTGAAAATTTTCAAATAAAAAAAAGAAATTTGATATTTTTCATATTTCTGCCCAAAACTAACGAGTACCCACAAATCTATGTTTTTGAATAGTCATAAGAAAAATAATGTATACCCCCGTAAAGTCCAGTTAATACTTTATAAAAATGGGGTTTAAGGGAGTCAAAATTATATAGGTATGTTTTCGTGATATGTTTCGGATATTTTGAATGAATAACAAACAGTGTAGACCCTGATCAAACTCTACGTTCTGAATGAACACTGTTTGCTCAGGCCATTTAGCCAAAACAGTTTGACAAAATATTTCGACGATTCTCAGGTAATGAGAGAGAGAGAGAGAGAGAGAGAGAGAGAGAGACAGACAGACAGACAGACAGACAGACTGAGAGACAGACAGACAGAGAGAAGAGGACAGAGAGAGAGACAGACAGATAGAGAGAGAGAGAGACTCAGACAGACAGACTGAGAGAAGCGGACAGAGAGAGAGAGAGAGAGGGACAGACAGACAGACTTTCCATACCTATACAAACATTCCCGATAACCAGTAACAGGATCCTAAACGAAGTCATTTTAATGAAGGTTTAGAGTAAGGCAACAAAAATCACTATAATAAAAATTTTGATCAAATTGTTGCAATATAAAAGGGGGAAAATGCAAATACCTTTTCTGATTTCGGTGATAATCGTATGGTGGCAAAGAACTACCACCAGTTTTGTTTTGCTTACAGTGCGAATAGTTAAATACCTTACACAGACAGACAGATACACAAACGGACAGGGAGATCGACTGACAGAGAGACAGACAGATAGACTGACTGACTGACACATGTACACACACATAAATAGGCGTATATGTACGCACACACGCACGCAATATTTGCAGGTAAGTGGGTGAAACATAAACCCTACTGTACCGGAACAAGCATTTTTCTTTTTTTTTTTTAATTTTTAATTTAAGGCCCCTGGATACATTTGATTAATATTCGGCCATTTTTTACAAGGGAAACAACTTTTGTTATATCTGTTTTCTTTCCTGCGCATGAAGCCCTGCTCTGGAATGTTTTTACTCTAAAAAGAAAATATGCCCACCTCTGAAAATGTGTCTACTATAAAAGAAAAGAAGCCTACCCCTGAAAATGGGTCTACAGCCATCCCTCTTAATACCCACACTCGATATAACGACAAAAACATTATAATGATAATTTGACGGACACGAAATCATTAATCAGATTTTATTTAAGAATAATGTATTTAATAATTCAAGAAACATATTTAAGCAAACAGGGCATATCCTAATCAGATGCCGCGTCTTGTCTGGGTCTGAACTATTTGCCAATGCCCCAACACTTAGCCCAGTCCAGGTTTTACAAATAACCCCAGAGAGCTGTGTAAAGGGGGTTATTTGTAAAACCTGGACTGGGCTAAGTGTTGGGGCATTGGCAAATAGTTCAGCGACAAGAATAGCGCGATTACCTGGAATCATTGGTCAATAACTATCATGTGGACAACAACCTTAAGGAAATTTGGTGTATATACACTTTGGCTCGGTTGTAAACAATCGACAAAACAAAAAGTAAAATTCTGACTAGACACATCACCCATATAATACAGACCCCTGTATACCCCGCTTTCACTGTATATCACGGGGGCTATACAGACAACCATCTCTATACCGACATGTGATAAAACGACAAAATTTGTTATAACAACAATTTGACTGTCACAAAACCTCCACCACAAAGTTAACAATAAGTCACCAATAATGCAAGAATATTTTATTTAATACTTTAAAGAAACAGGTTTTGCAGGTTTTGGATATTTGTTAGAATCGCCTCAAATGTTCACTGTCGTTGTACACAATGCGCAGACCTATTACCGTCTGACATTGGGCCTTTGCTGTGCAAATATTGTAGCAGGGCGTTTTTCCCATGAAGCGTCACATTATATTTATATGTCTATGTAATGTGTACTAACATATTGCTCCGTAATATATAGTGAAAATAGGGCACTACAGCATACGTGTAGCGCTCATTGCGCGCATTACGTATGTGCGTAGCATGCGTACAATATATTTATCATAAAGTGGCATAAATATAAAATACTTTGCTTATTTACCATAAGGACAAATTCATGTTTTGAGAGTAGCTCCAATTCCCCTATTTTGGAAACTATTCTGTGGGAGCAAAGTATGGAACGCTAGGAATAAACGGGTTAACATCAAATTGATATGTTTTGTCACATTTTAGGGCTTATGGAACAGACCATGGGAGATTTGAAGTATTTTAATAGTAAACTTTAATAGTGTGAATATGCCAAAACAACCTCTTTGAGGGTACCGTAATAATCTTAAGTAATGGGACAGAAATGCCTGAGTAAACAGTGTAGACCCTGATCAGACGCCGCGGAAAGCGGCGTCTGATCAGGGTCTACACTGTTTGCCACTACTCCAGCAGTTTGTAGACCCATCAAAGGATTGTTAAATGGCATTTAATTTAAAGACAATTTGGGTAACATGGTATTTAAAGTAAATTACGGTAAATTTCAAGATGGCTGTTTACCAGTTACGTGTGCAAACATCTAACTTGACTTTTCGTGATCAGATGTATAGTTCGTCTTCAATATCTAACAATGTAACATCTGAAACCAACATCCATACAGGTCAGTATTTGTTTGTGTTGAGGTTTTACGGTCCAGTCAACCCAATGGGGTCATGTCGAGCACAGTCAGTTTACCTAGCCACATGTTTACTGGGCAGGCTTAGTCCTCTAGGCGGTTAACCAGTATTGTGCACATTCTTTCGCCATAAACTGACAATTGCCCTTCTTGAATCAGCGGAAGGGAGAGAATGACCGTAGAGAATATTTCATGATCAATCTCCACGAAAGAATGTTGCCGACCTCACACAGGTCAGTAAGCGCATTCGATTAGTCCGTTCGAGGTCATTGTTCTTCGCTTATTTGATACCATGACGAATACCAAATATCCTGACCAGATTGCGCGGGCTTATTGGCTGATATTTTTTTCTGTTCTGGTTTGCAGGCATGTGCTATAAAACGTTCTACAGTTTGCTTGACACGATCAGTTATAACTAGTGTCCTTTTCGAGACGCTTTATTGGGGTGGTCGGGTGTTGCGAAGGTGTCATGTATCTTTGGTCACCGGGGCGTTCAAATGATATTGGCTTACAGTTGGGCAAAGAAGGTAAGGGTGGAGGGGGAATGTTTTCATTTCTTCCGCTTCTTCACGTTCATTCCTGTTCCATTTTCTTCCCTGTTCCCCTCTTTCATCTCTTCTACTATCTCTTCTATCTCTTGGAGACGACACAGTTTGACTATAGATCAAGGGATCGCAAGTTCGAATCTCAGCTTGGTCACTTAACATGCGTGGAGTTAGATCATGAAAATATTCCTACAGTCAGTCCCTCCTTTCCGCTGATTCAATAAGGGCAGTTGTCACTTACTAGCGAAAGTATGTGGAGTAGATTAACTGACCGGCTCGACATGATCTTAACAGTGTTGACTGGGCCGTACAAGTCAAATTAAAAAATACGATAAATGAGAGCTTCCGTACACTGAGTGACCCTATTCTGAACTCAGTGTTGTAAGTTTTCAACCCTTATTGGACTAAATGATCACGTAGAGATTAATTTTTAATATTTCTGAAATAAACATAATGCGTGTCTTTAATTTTCTATTGTCCGGGACACGCATTTGTATTGTCAGCGCTAACGCCATGTAATATGATTATTTATTATCTACATGACCGAGTAATAACGTGAAAGCGTACCCTTTAACATGTGCGCCCAACGAAGACTCAAATCAGCTTGCGCATCCGAGCAGTCTGATCAGAGTCTTCGTTTTCCGCATCAAAACCTTTTCATCCTTGGCAATCCAAAATGCGCCCAGTGAAGGTTTTGATCAGACTGCGCGAAAAGCGCAGTCTGATCTGAATCCTCACTTGGCACACATATGCGAAGGTATCTTTTTTGACGTCGAGACTCATTCTTTAGTATTCACTCCTGGGACGGCGTTTTGCGTTGTCAATAGGGTAATATTTTCTGCAGGGGCCGGTTCAGAGGTGGCAGGGGTAGGGGAGGGTGTTCAGTCGATCCCCTCTTTGACTCAAAATTTTCATTTTCATGAGGAATTTTGGATAAATCTGATTAACTTGGGGACACTTTTCCTCAAACTTCTCTATTACCTGTGAATGTGTGTGTAATTGCTGCATGAGTGGCAAACAGTGTAGACCCTGTTCAGACGCCGCAGGATGCTGCGTCTAATCTGGGTCGACACTGTTTGCTCAGGTCTGTCGATCCGAATGCCTAGAGTGAGTACGGTAATATGATAAAATCGAAACCCCTCAGAAATCCTCCTGGACCCGCTTCTGATCTGGTCCTCTGTGATTGTTGGGCCCATTTCGGAAATTTGGAAATTTTATATAAGGGCCACTAATGAGGCCAACTGTGCACTCGGAAAGACGTTTTGTGCTTGGCGTTTTATTTCAAATGAAAATATTTGGTTCTGATTGACCAATCTTATTAAGAACTATTTGTCTTTTGTGTCTGTGTTTTGTTCTCAAATATTTATCCTAATTAAATTTACGGCCAAAAATTGGTCTTTTTTTTTTTAAATTTTTGTCTTTATGTTTTTTTGTTGATTTGAATTATTGATGTTTCACAACAATTTTCTGAGTTTTAGAAAAAAATGAACAAACGAAACTTGTTGTAAATATGCCTCTAAGGTACCTCCCCTACAGATTTCTGCATAATTTGCATTCATTTTTACTGTAGGAAAAAAGTTAAAATACATAATTAAAAAAAAAAAAAAAAAAAAAAAGCATTTAAATATAATAAAGCTTTTTGGGCATTCAAGACTCAGTTGCCTGGTAGCGTTAAAAATCCAGATAGATAGATAGGAAGTTACGACAAATGGATTTATATTATATCATGGCAGAATTTTGCAAATTTACTTCTGTGTAAAAGTGCCAAGCGAAAAACGACTTTCTGAAGATGTCGAAAGCACAGTAATTGACAAGTATTGTCCTGAAAAAATTCGACTTTCCATTACGAGAACACCCCTATTCAAATATATTGAAAATTTTACAACCAAAAACGGAAAATTTTCAAATTAAAAATTCTGATATTTTTCATATTCCTGCCCAAAACATAGATTGTGGGTATTCGTTAGAACCGTCAGCGAGGTGGTTCTAACGAGTATCCACAATCTATGTTTTTAGCAAATCAAGAAAAATAATGTATACCCCTGTAAACCCCAGTTTTACTATATAAAAGTGGGGTTTAAAAGGATCAAAATTATACAGGCTTGTTTTCGTGATGTCTCTCAAACCCCGAGCAAACTATAAGAGTGTAATTTATCTGTGCAAGTGAAAGATTTTAACCTATGTGTGTTTTGACCCCGAAAAGAGTAACTGACAAACAGTGCAGACCCAGACGTGACGATTCAAAAATAAATAAATACAAATATTTTAAGCGTCTAACGGACACTT
This sequence comes from Anodontia alba, assembly GCA_964016985.1. Taxonomy (NCBI): domain Eukaryota; kingdom Metazoa; phylum Mollusca; class Bivalvia; order Lucinida; family Lucinidae; genus Anodontia; species Anodontia alba. Next base: position 35,968,507 of record OZ024838.1, read on the forward strand.
CCATAAACCGATAACGGACAAAGACATTTAAGTGATTGGGGTACCGTTAGCCTTGGTTAATTAAAATAGCATTTGGCATACCTTTTGGCATACCTTTTGCCTAGGTCTAGATGACAACTATCAGTATATGAAATATTATCCAAATATTCCTGACAGCCTAAGCATATAACAACATTTCCCTCCCCCACCACCACACCCCCACCCCCACCCCTACCCCTTTTTAGGTCTCGACTTAGCCTCTGTAAATGAATCTCACACTTCACAAAGTCATAGGTCTGTTTGATATCTGTCAAGATACAAAATGTTATCGAAATATTCCTGATGGTTTTAAAGAATTATGGACATTTTCATGCTTTCCCCTTTTGGTGCATCGGCTTAGCTTCTGTGAATAAATCTGAAATATCGCATGTTCTTTGGTTTGGCTTCATCTAACTGGCATCTATAAGTATGCCCAAAATTATAGAACAAGCCAGTGGTTCAAGAGTTATAGAACATCTAACAGATACTTTCACAAACCTATAACGGACAAAGACATTTGAGTGGCGGGGTAGCTTTAACCTTGGTCAGTTAAAATAGCATTTGGCATGCCCATTGCCTAGGTCAAGTTGACAACATCAGTATATAAAATATTATCTAACTAATCCCGATAGTTTAAGCGTTATAGCCATTTTCATGTTTTTGCTCCTTTTTATGCCTCGACCTAGCCTCTGTAAATAATATGAAATTTCTCAAGTTTAAGGGTTACATCTGATTGGCAACAATTATATAGATATAAAACATATTCCAAGCGGATAGTTTACCTAAACTTTAGGAGTTATAGCTATATTCAGAAACTGATAACAGACGAACGAACGGATGGAAGGACACTGTGAATATAGGGCACTCTTATAGGTTGTCTTCATCACGAAAACATACCTATGTTATTTTGACCCCCTTAAACCCCACTTTTATATAGTAAAACTGGGGTTTACAGGGATATACGTTATTTTATTTATTTCTGTTCAAAACATAGATTGTGGGTACTCGTTAGAACTGCCTCGCCAAGGCGGTTCTAACGAGTACCCACAATCTGTGTTTTTGAGCAGAAATATAAAAATATCAGAGTTTTTTATCTGAAAATTTTCAGTTTTTGATGGTGAAATTTTCAATATATTTGAATAGGCGTGTTTTCGTAATGTTACTGCGGATCGTGCAATAAAACAATACAAAACAAATAAAGAAAACACTGTTTTTTTGTTGTTGTTTTTTTTTTTTTTTTTTTTTTTTTTTTTTTAATTTCAGACACAACACCTATTGTTTATGTAAATTAAAGTTAAGGCTCCAAGTACCTTTAAGAATAGACAATTTATTATCCAAGAAAGGTTTGATAAATTGATATATGGTATTAATACAATCATAAAATGTGGCACCTGATAGCCTGTAAAATTTCAGTTAGTCTCTCGTCCTTGAAATGAAATGATTTTTTTTTATCATATCTCTGAATTAATGTTGCCAAAATTAATTCAGATATATGATAAAAATCATTTCATTCTTGATCCAGTTAAAAAACGAGACTACATAAACTTTTACAAGCTATCAGATGCCACATTTTATGTTCGTTTTAATACTATATATCAATTTATTTAAACTTTCTTGGATTACATCACGAAAACTTACCTATATAATTATGACCCCCTTAAACCCCACTTTTATATAGTAAAACTGGGGTTTACAGGGGCATACATTATTTTTCTTATTTCTGCTCAAAAACATAGATTGTGGGTACTCGTTAGAACCGCCTCGGCGAGGCGGTTCTAACGAGTACCCACAATCTATGTTTTGAGCAGAAATATGAAAAAAATATCAGATTTTTATCTGAAAATTTACTTTTTTTTTGGTGGTAAAATTTTCAGTATATTTGAATAGGCGTGTTTTCGTAATGAAAAAAAAATGTCTATTTTTGATGAATACGGAGCCTCTGAACTATAGATAAACTTGCTCTTAATGTTGCTATTGTAAAACATAGATTTACATGTTTTATATTTTTATAATGTTTTTTAAAGCTTTCAATCGAGATTACTAGATCTCCTATACCCTTCAGATAACATAAAAATACAAATATTATTTGTAGATATTGTTTCCAGTTGCTAACATTATTGAAACAAATTGAATTCTGTTATCGCACATAAATTTCCGTAATAACGTATTATTAATTCGGGATAACCCTACTATTCGTGCTAGTTTTAATATTAGATTTGACACAACAATGATAAATAATTCCTCTTTAGATTTCCTTTTAACTTAAGATCCCTTCATGTCACCAGAAACTAATAAATCAAAATATTGGCCTGCCTGTCCATGGGAATTAATTTTTTTTTTTTTAAATATTTCTTACAAAATATGAGTGTTTGCCTGAGCAGATAGAGATTTTCGGGCGTGTTCGGTCGGTGAAAGCCGTGATCAGCCTGCGCATGCGTCTTCGCTGACTGTGTACAGAATTCTTTTATACTGTAGAATGCAACAACGCTAATGACCCTGAGCACATGCGCTGGATGATCTGCAACTGTACCTTTTCGCTTGATGTGACGCCGTCCGCAATCTATTATGGGCCGCGCCACGCGAAACATGTCTTCGGGCATATGCGGAGCGTGAGGGCCCAGATCAGACTGCGCATCCGCGCAGTCTGATCAGGGCCTTCACTGTCCGCTATCAGAACCATTGGATACTACAGAATGTATGAATGGAGAGCAATGGCCCGAATGATACTTTACGCATGCGCAGGGTGATTTGAAGGCACTAATTCGTTTGACGCGGCCAATGTATACAGAGTTGGTCTTTACCGTAATTTTCTTAATATTAAAAGACAGTGACAATTGGTTAGAGAGAGAGAGACAGACAAACAGTGACAGAGAGAGAGAGAGAGAGAGAGAGAGAGAGAGAGAGAGACGGACAGACAGACAGAGGGACAGAGCAGAGCGATATACAGACAGACGGAGACAGACAGATATACAGAATAGAGAGAGAGAGAGAAAAACAGGAGACACACAGAGAGAAAGACAGACAGACAAAAACACAGACAGACGGATAGAGAGAGAGAGACAGAGACACAGACAGAGACACAGAGAGAGGGATCCATAATATGCCCGATATGAAGTTAACATAATACGTGTATATTAGCACCAACCACGTCAAATAACCCGCTTGTCCAATGATTGTGCATAACTGGCCCTGTTACGTTTTTTCTTTAATTTGGTTTGCTTGTTTTGTCTTTGTTTTCTGTTTCTTCATTTCTTTCTTTCTCCCTTTCCTTCTGTCTTTATTTTTCATTCTTTCAACTTTGTTAACATTTTTGCCTAAATATCTAGTCTTATCCACTAAGCACATGAACAACGTCGCATAAACGTCGATGCAATGTCATGACGTTGCATCGACGTTCATTTCACGATGTATATACGGCATGTGCTTACTGGGATTCACCGTCCTTGTGGTTATACATTTCAGCTTCTTGTACAACATGTATGTGGTTCTCAAATGATAAATGTACCATTTGTAAACAAAAGGAAGATAACTCTTTCAAATCATCCTGGCGACAGTCAAAAATATTTTTAAGTGGCGTTTTAAAAATGTTCCAATAATGTTGGACGGCATTTTTTGATATTTTAGAATAATGTCACGAAATACTATTGCTGATAACGCTTATTATGTGATAAGCTGACAGCGACGTTATTCAATTACAAATAATAATAATGATAATAAAAATAATAATTTTGACGGCGACGTTATTCAATTACAAATAATAATAATAATAATGATAATCATCATCATAATCATAATAATAATAATAATAATAATAACAATAATGAATATACGTTGTAAAAAATAAAGAAATAATAATTACTTAAAAAAATAATGATTACAATAACAATGTGAAAACAAATATAGAAAGAAAAACACTAGAAATGTGTTCTAAGAACACAGATGCCCCCGCCTGAAAAAACTTAAACTCAAATTGCTAACGCCAGTCGCGGACGCGGACGGAGACGGACGGGCAGGTGTAACACTATATGCCCTTTCCACCAGTCTTCGAATGGCGGGGGCATAAATCAAATGTGTGTTTTTGTTGTTCTTTTTTTTAATCATCACGAAAACATACCTATATAATTTTGACCCCTTGAACCCCACTTTTATACAGTAAAACTGGGGTTTACAGGGGTATACATTATTTTTTTTATTTCTGCTCAAAAACATAGACTGTGGGTACCCGTTAGAACCGCCTCACCGAGGCGGTTCTAACGAGTACCCACAGTCTATGTTTTTAGCAGAAATATGAAAAATATCAGATTTTTATCTGAAAATTTTCTGTTTTTGGTGGTGAACTTTTCAATATTATTAGAATAGGCGTGTTTTCGTAATGGTGGTTTTAGTTTTAAGAAAAAGACCCCCAGCAGACACACAATGTTGAAATAACGTCGATTCAAGGTTTATTCAACGTCCCGACGTTGAATCAACATTGAATTGACGTTGTTTCAACATTATGTGTATACTGGATCTGATACAGACTAAAAATGTCGCATTAAGCCTTTCTGCGAACATACAATTATTGCCTGACCGTGAGACTTAGATATTGCAAATGTCATGTGGGGCTGTTTATTAGGACAAATCTGGTATGCAATTTCTTGTCCCACTTAAAGACTGTACTCTGACATAAGTATGAGATATCCAACGTGAAAATAAAGAATGGAAAAACAAAATAGTTTCTGTCTCTGTGTCTTCGTTTCTGTGGTTTTTATATTTGGTAAGTTTACTTTGTAGATGTAGCCAAGCAGCGAAAAATAATTATTTTATTAAGCATTAACCCTTAAACTGCCAATCACAACAATTGTCGTCCGTTTTGTCGTCTGCTTGTGATTTCAAAAGTCATTTAATAAGTTTAATATGCGTTCTTATTTAAAATGAATTCCAAACTTTAACCTTATTACAGGTTCTATCAAATAAAAGAACAACTGCTTCGCTGACAGACAAATAGACATAAAGATGACTGACGTATACACACATATTCTAACAGATACAGACACACGCACGCACGTACACACACGTACACACACACACACACACACACAACCTACGGCCTCGTCGTCAAGCAATTTGGAAAATGTCATGTGTGATGTGTGATCTCTATATTTTAGTGATATTTTTTTTTTATATCTCTGCCGGATATGTTTTAGGGATTTCAGCTAGTAAGCTTTAATTAATCATGAACACGATTTTATTGAAAATTTGTTGAACAACATTCGTTTTTGTCTTATATCGTAAACACACCTCCCAGCGGACACATGACGTTCATATGACGTCGTTTAAACGTTAAATGGATTTTCACGATATAAGACGGAGAATAGTAAATATTTGGTCATTAAGCACGTCTTTTAGATAGATTTATGCGGTTAAAAGCTTAAGTTGCAAGAGGTAAAAACTGAAAAACCATTTTAAAACCTGCATAATTCTGAAAAATCGCCTGTTACTACAGACCTCTACATAACCTGTTTTCAATATATAATATGGGGAAACGAACGAAAGTACACTTAGATAGACGTATTTACGTAATGTGATCGCACGATGCTCAGTTACATCACATCACGAAAACATACCTATATAATTTCTACCTCCTTAAACCCCACTTTTATATAGTAAAACTGGGGTTTACAGGGGTATACCTTATTTTTCTTATTTTTGCTCAAAACATAGATTGTGGGTACTCGTGCGAACCGCCTCCACGAGGCGGTTCTGCCGAGTACCCACAATCTATGTTTTTGAGCAGAAATATGAAAAATATCTGACTTTTTTATCTGAAAATTTTCTGTTTTTGGAGGCGAAATTTTCTATATATATGAATAGGCGTGTTTTCGTAATGAGGGCGGACTTAGAGGTGGGTTCGGTGAATTAAGTAAAACCGGTCAGATCTGCTACTTTCGGTCAATTAGGGCTCATCATTGCCCTGACAAAAATAATCAAGATACCCAGAATGCGCGCAGTGATCACAAACGACCAGAAAGTACTGAGTACATTATTTATATACTGAAGTACGGGGGAACGTTTTACGGCCGCCACACGACACTAATACCAACTGTAAAGGAGATGAATAGATAGTGAAGTTACAAATAAATAATGTAAGAGAAAGACAGTGAAGATAATATATAAAGCCTATTCTTAACATTACAAAAATACGCCTATTCAAATATATAAAATATTTCACCTAAAAAAACCTGAAAGTTTTCAGTCAGAAAAAAAAAGATACTTTTTCATATTTCTGCTCAAAACATAGATTGTGGGTATACTCTTTAGAAAAAGAAAAAAAAACTTTTTCATATTTCTGCTCAAAACATAGATTGTGGGTATACTCTTTAGAACCGCCTCGCGAGGCGGTTCTAACGAGTACCTACAATTTATATTTCCGAACAAAAATAAGAAAAATAATGTATCCCCTGTAAACTCCAGTTTTACTGTATAAAAGGGGAGGTTGTGGGAGTCAAAATTATATAGGCATGTTTTCATGATGGGGCGATAAATAAAATATAGCCTAAGGTACTGGGGCTATCCAGGATGATTTCTGAGGGGGTTAAATTTATCGAATCACCGTTCTTGATATTCGTATTTGGACAGACAGACCTGAGCGAACAGTGCACACCTAGATCAGACGCCTCGGTCTGCGGCGTCTGATCTGGGTCCACACTGTTTGCCACTCAAACCACAGTGTATAATCGTACAGTAGCCCAAAAAAGTCAATAGCATACCTAAATACAAGTAGCGGCTGAAAGTAAGAAAGCAACGGGATATCCGATTAGAATGCGTTTGCGGCATCGGGGTGGTGTGGAGGACCGGGAAAGGGGGGTGGGGGGGGCGTGGGGGGGGGGAGGGGAAGGGGAGAAATATGAATGTTCTTGGGTCGATTGTTTACAATCTAATCATAGTATACAAATGCCAAATTTTCCTTAAGGTATAATCAAACCGCGCGTAAAAGGAAATCCGGATAAAGGTTATTTATAGCCGCTTTAGTCTTGTCGCTGTGACGTCAGAGTGCAGTGTAAAGATGGTTATCTGTAAAACCTGGATTGGGATATTTGGGACATTAGCAAACAGTGCAGAACGCGGCATCTGATCAGAATCTGCACTGTTTGCTTAAATTGTAGGAATGTACAGGTAAAATGAAACATCTTAACCCTTAAAGCGCCAAGAAAAACTGCATCTGAAAATGTCGTCTGTTTATGTCGTCTGCTGAATATTCTTGCAAACTTTTCAAACCTATTTTTTGCATACCGGCAAACAGTGTGGTCCCAGATCGGAGCAGTCTGATCTGGGTCCACACTGTTTAGGAACAGTCTGATCTGGGTCCACACTGTTTGCAGAAATGACTTTTAAAATCACTAGCAGAAGACAAAGCAGACGACAATTGTTGTGATTGGCGCTTTAAGGACCATTTTCCCAAGCTAAACTCAGAATCAATCCACTCCGGTGCTGTCAGTACTTTGATTTTTTGCTTTTCTTTATCTATTTTTTATTTTAGTTTATTTTTTATTATTTCTTTAGTGTGTAGATCATAACATATTACTCAATTTGTGATTTTGCTGTCAGCACGATAAATCAAGGTCGATATAATCGAAAATAAGGCCAACTTCTCACTTATATCAAAATGTTATACATTGTGAAACAGCAATTTTACACACATATAAATGGCTTGTTGGAGTGAAGTGTACGGTAAATAGTAAGGCCTGTGAATATTTAGGCTAGCTACAGTATCCCAAATTTATCAGATGTGTCCAAGATTTCCCAATGAAGGGGCAGAAAACTTGATACTCTCCAGATTTATACTGTCTTGAGAGTCTGTCCATTGCTATCATTCTTTTTAGAATCATTTGCTCTTGAAAACTGACTTGTGTGTGTGTGTGTGTGTGTCTGTGTCTGTGTCTGTGTCTGTGTGTGTGTGTGTGTGTGTGTGTGTGTGTGTGTGTGTGTGTGTGTGTGTGTGTGTGTGTGTGTGTGTTAACCACAACTAAAATATTAATTTCCTCTTACGGCTGATGAAAAGACTACGTGTTTGCATTTTCAGATATTGGCTATTGAACTTATTACAGCTATACTAAAATGCCTTTTATTCAATGCTATTGTGTCTTTCAGTGTACCAATCAGATGCCGCGGTATGCGTGGACAAGAACAGCAAAGCAATAAACGAAACACATCCATCAGCGGCTAACAACTGGTACTTACGATCATATCACTTATTTAACCTTTAGCACTCTATGGGCAAATTCGCCATACGATACAATACTTATCACGATTCTATTTCGATCGTGAGTCACAGCTTGAAAGTTTTGATAGTTGCAGGCGGTACTTTGCACTTTTACACGTTTTTTTTTTCCGTAATGATTTGGCAGGGGTTGAAATTTTGGTATGACTACTATGGCCTTAGGCTTGGCAAGTCAAGCCTAGGCCAAAAACTGTGCATACAGATTTACCAGTCTCTCAGTAATTGATAAAATAACTCTTCCTCATTATTTTTCAATATCAAAATCAACGTGAAGCCAAACTCATTTGCTTACATACAGATCCGCACTAAATTTAAACATATATTATTTTATTTTCGTAAGGGTAGCCGGATAAAATTATTCCGTAACATTGTTCGTTTTGCAGATGTAATGTGAACAAACATGCCTAACTTTGTTTGACTGAAATGGCCTTTTATTGTATTAAAAAAAGTTAAAACATATGACCAGTAGAATAAGCTCTAGATTCTTCCCCACCAAATTCAAAAGGAGGTTGAGCTACACCTCATGAATATTTAGTGGAATGCTACCCTGAGTCTTTGTGCTGGTGAAGCACCCACCCTGTTTCTTATTCCGTGATCGATTGGCTGATTTAGTCGTATAGTGGATGACATAGCGCCATGTGACTGGGATTACGAGTGAATTACGGAAAAGCACGAAGCTGTGTGAATTCAGCTGTTATGTATAGCTGAATCTGTTTCATGATCAAGTGCAAAGTTTGGTGCTATTTTACCATTTGCCACTTTCGGTGATTCTAGGACCATTATAGCGCTTTATTCCCAAATCTTCAGACACCTACCTCCTTACCGTAATAATCCTAAAGGGGTGTGGGTTTGTGTGTGTGTGTGTGTGTGTGTGTGTGTGTGTGTGTGGTGGGGGTGGGGGGGTACTTGTTCCCCTGAAAAAAATCGGCACTTTCCCTTGTTCCCAAAAATCAAAATCTTGATTTTCTATGTTCCCTGTTCCCCTAAATTGCCTTTGTTCCCCTGTTCCCATCAGTTTTAGCCTTTTGTTCCCATGATCCCCTGAAATAAATTGCCTTATTTCCCTGTTCCCCCAAACCCTGGGAGGGCCTCGTTGAATGAGTGGCAAAAAATGAATAAGTGGCAAAAAGTGTAGATCCTGACCAGATGCCGCAGAATGCGGCGTCTGGTCAGGATCTACACTTTTTTGCTCAAGCCTATACGTCCCGATACTTACAGTGATTAATTTTTGTGATTTTAAGTTCAATAATTCCAACTCGACAAGCTTATACTGTTTTAAAGCAATCGGTTGCGAGCAAATTCATAGAGGCATTTATACTACCATAAATCCACCGAGCAGGAATATTGGAACAATTTCTTTTGCGTAAATGTCTAAAATATCCTAACTGACCCGCATTTTCAAGGTAAACCTGACCGAGTTGGAATTATAAGAACTGAATTTGATTTTCGTGGATTTTTTCCATGTGTAAACATCGGTGATTCACTCAAAATGTATTATAAATTTTAAAGATTGCCTTTAGAAACAAAGAACACACAAATGAACAAAAATATCGAAGATTCGGTTTTATTAAGTCTCTTCAAATGCAACCATGTTTTTACGAGGCTGCATACGCATCTCCCATCCCCACCCCACCCATCCCGCAGCACCAGCTTTAAACCTTTTGATCAGTTTGTGGGTGATATTCACCGGCGTTTACACTAGTGTTGCCACTAATGATCGATTATAATCGATCATCAATCAGTTTTCCTCTTGTGACTGATGATCGGAAAGATTAATTTTATTATATTTATTACTAATCGGAAAATTCCATTTTTAGAAACATATTTTTCTCATGTTTTCCTTGTATAGGCAAGTTATAAAGAAATAAAATTCAAAGCTGTCTATTCGGGTCATTCTAGTTTTGTGGTCAAAAAAAAAAAAAAAGAAAGAAAAAAAAAACGGTGAAAAAAATTGATAAAATAGCCTTAATTTAAGTCAACCCAAACTGATTTTTTTTTTTTTTTTTTTTTTTTTTTTTTTTCTATGAAAACATATGTTGTGGGTATTCACGGAGGCGCTTCTAATGAGTACCCACAACATAAGTTTTCACGGAGAAATAAGAAAATTATAATCTGAGTACCCCTCTTATTGATCTGGAGCAATGAATAAGTACATAAGAAGAGGGGTAAATTAAGAGTGAATATATTTTCTAGAAGTCAATGATTAATCGATGATCAGTCGGTTTTATAAAACCGATTATCGACTACGAAATTCTGGTCGATTCCCAACACTAGTTTACACATGGATAAAATCCACAAAAAATCAAATTCTATCCCATAATAAATGGTGCTCTAGGACTGATACAGAACAGTGGAATGCTACACAGATGGAGAGATTCTGTCCAGGCAAAGGGACAATTTCTATGGAGTGTATTGACGAAAAGGGGGAAGGTATCGGCACGTACAAGAACGGAACAGTTTACACTGCGACCTGTACACCAGTAAACGGACTTCTGTGTCAGCCAGTTGACAAGACTAAAGACCGCTGCCCTGACTTCAGTGTGACGTATAGCTGCAAATGTCCGCCCACAACGACACTGCCCACCACCACGTTGCACAAAACAGCCACGTCAGGTAAATTCGTACATCATTAAGACCTAGTTATTCTTGGAACAACGCTCTTTCGTCTATGCATAGCGCCAGGGACTTCTGAAGCCACTTGAAATCAAAGCACCGCATCGAAACAAGACCAAATGAGTTAACAAAGATAGTTACTCTTGAAACATTATATATGTGCGCGGCAGCAATAGCGGTGTGCCTGACTAATTATTGCAACCGAAGGCACACTTTAACCTTCAATCCTGACCCTCTGTAGTGGACTTTTCCTTCTTTGAAATTAAATGAGTCCATTGACTCTTTCACTGCTGCAGAACTAATGCTCTTGGAACAAATGCTGTCGTTGTAACGAGGGTTCACTCTTCTTCATGTGGGCAAAGAAATTCCTGTTTAGGCTGATATTGTGCTTCGTTTTCCGAACAGTTCCAACCCAATAGACATAGTTACAATGAACTCTAGTTACAATAACATCTGTTCCAAAACACGTGGTCATTAAAATGCATTTGCTGATGTACAGACTACTTAATGAGCAGATAGATATAAAAAGAAATGTCCCGTTTTGTTCTTATTTCGTCACAAAACATACGTTTTGGATATTTGTTAGAATCGCCTCACTGAGGCGATTCTAACAAATACCAAAACACATTTTGCTACAAAGCATTAAATACAATATTCTCACATAATTTGTGACTAATTTTTATCGCTTAAGCGACGGTTTCGTAACAGTCAAATTGTCATTATAACGAATTTCGTCGTTGTATCGAGTGTCGGTATAAAGAGAATTGTCTGAAGGTAATATTTTCTGGTCCGTTCTGATCACTGAGTCCATTCCTGAATTTTTTGAAAGATTTATGAGGGTTACTGATGAAGACTTATTGATCTGAACTAGCTCGTCTGGCCGAGAAAACTAAAGACGTTATTTATTTATTTATTTATTTATTTATTTATTTATTTATTTATTTATTTATTTATTTATTTATTTTATTTATTTTTTATTTTATTTTATTTTTTAATTTTGCGTCAGTGTGTTTATTGCTATAAAATGGTTATTCTTTTAAATTCTTACGCCAAAATCTGACAACTGCCTTTCTTGAATAAGCGGAAGTGAAATAATGACCGTAGAAATTATTTCATGATCAATCTCTACGAAAGAAAATTGCCGGACCCGAAGAGAATCAAGCCCGCGACCTCCTGATCACTAGTTAGACGGGCATCCGACTGAGCCCCAGAGGCCGGGATTTTCAGTTTTCTAATTCACCGGCTTTCACCTATCGATAGAATTCGCAAAAATGAAATAATATTTTTATAATAAAGCACAAGGGGCCTTTTCGCGTGCTTCGTACCACATTTGTCTGTACCCAGACTGTATCTTTTCTTCAATATCAAGGTGTTTAATCTAGTGTAGCATACAATAGTTAAATCAGATATGTCCCATAGTTAAAAAAGTAAACTTGTGTCGTTTCAACAGCAAAGTGGTGAATTGGGATTACAGATAAAAAATAAATGTTCTTTTTTTTTTTCTTTCTTGTTTTTGTTGTCGATTATTTGTTTGTTTTTATTATTATTATTATTATTATTATTATTATTATTATTTTTTATTATTATTATTATTATTGAACCAGGGTTGGGTATTTCAACTTTTCTGAACAGTAAAACATCACGAAAACATGCCTTTATAAATTTGACCCCGTAAACCCCACATTTATATAGTAAAACTGGGGTTTACAGGGGTATACTTTATTTTTCTTATTTCTGCTCAAAAACATAGATTGTGGGTACTCGTTAGAACCGCCTCGTCGTCGAGGCGGTTCTAACGAGTACCCACAATCTATGTTTTGAGCAGAAATTTGAAACATATCAGTTTTTTTTTATTTGAAAATTTTCATTTTTTGGTGGTAAATTTTTCAGTATATTTGAATAGGCATGTTTTCATAATGAGTAAAATTTAGCTTATTGTTTTCTTTCTTTATGATTTTGTCCTCTTCAGTATATTCTTTACAATTACAGTCAAACCTGTGTTAGTGGTCACCTCTATTAAGCAGCCAACCTGTATTAAGCAGCCAGAGGAAAGTTGCCCGGAAATTCATAGACTTATATATTTGAACTGTATTAAGCAGCCACCTGCCTTCAGCAGCCACATTTTAAGCTTCCCATGGGTGGCTGCTTAAGACAGGTTTGACTGTATTCCTAATAAAGAAATTATGATTCATTACTTATAAGGCTAAAAACGTTTTATCTATTTATTTTTTGGGTGTTTGTTTATGTTTTCTTCCACCCTAATCCGTTCTCTGTAATTTTTAAAGCTCCATATTCCTAAAAAAAATAGACATTTTTAATCTAAGAAAGGTTTAATAAATTGATATATGTTATTTGTACGATCATGATATGTGGCGCCTGACAGCCTGTAAAATTTCAGCTAGTCTCTCGTTCTTGAAATGAAATGATTTTTATCTATTTCTGAATTTATGTTGCCAACATTAATTCAGAAGTACGATGAAATTCATTTCATTTTTGATCCAGTTCAAAATCGAGAGACTAACCGAAATTTTTACAGGCTGTCAGATGCCACACTTTACGGTTACCGTATTTATACCATATATCAATTCATTAAACATTTCTTGGATAAAATAATGTCTATTTTTAAGGAATATGGAGCCTTTAATACTTCGAAAATATTATAGATTCCTTCTTTTAAGATATAAGACTTCATCTTTCTTAAATCAATAATTGGTTAGCCTTTTTTTTTTCTTTTTTTTTTTACAAACATTATAAAAACTGACCATTTTTCTCTAATAAATAAATCCCATCCAGACCCTCAAATGAGGCTAACGAAAGCGACAGAAGGACTGCAAATTTAAACCCAAAATAACATTCTACTCAAATCTACATTAGACCGTTATCGGCCCGACAGTTATACTGTCGGGCCGATAACGATCCAATATAGATTTAAGCTGAATGCCAGCGGGGACAAACGCAGAAACGAACGGACTCAGTCTACACATCATAGACAATATTTCATTTTCTAGGCCGCGATTATACTACTACGTCTACAGCCAGGAGTACCAGTAATCCTCCACAAAGCTCTAGTACCAGAACCGGAACCGGAACAGGAACAGCGCCATCTACAAGTGCAAGCGGTACTGGTCACGTGTTTTATATACATACATGTAGGATAAATCATGAATAAACAGATGAAATGAGTGATATATTTTATTTTTCATAAAAAATGTGGCTTGACATTACATTCAAATTGTCGTCTTTTTCTACTTTATATACATCTCAGATCTTATTTTCTATATTTGCGTTTCGTAAGACATTTGAAAGTAATGCCATTTTTTTTCTTCTACTTTCTGTACGTGGCAAATCGGAAACAGTTTGAATTTAATGTCAAGTTTTTTTTCTTCTTTTTACGTATGTCTAATATCATTTTCTATTCGTGTCAGATCGTTATTTCTATTCGAGTCAAGATGTTTTATTTTCTGTTTGTATACATGTTCGAGTAGAAGCAATAACAATGGATAACAATGCTTAGATGTCAAAAAAAAAAAAAAAAAAAAAAAAAAAAAGAAAGAAAGAAAGAAAGACTGGGAAGAAACATCTGAAATAGAAGTTAAGTATCTTTGACGGTGACATGGGCAACAAGACACTGTGGCAATTAGCATAGTCTCAACAATCATATGGCATTACATTTCTCCATAAATCTATAGCGGGCCGTTATCGGCCCGTCAGGCCAGCTGACGGGCCGATAACGGCCCGCTATAGATTTATAAAGGAGTGTTTCTATTTTTCGAGTAGTGAGTTTCGAGTAAGAAAATTGAGTTTCGAGTTGAAAAAGTGAGTTTCGAGTAAGAAATGCGAGTTTTGAGTTAAGAAAAGTGTATTTTTACTCTGCACTTGATTTAAACATGGAGGAAGATTCCGTCTAGTATACCTTAATTATAGGGATGTAACAATATGTCGAACAATCGATGCATCGCCATACTGATCGTGGCAATAGTTTTATAACTTCGAGGCCAGTAACTGTCCAGAGAGTTGTTAGGTGATTTCTACCGCGTGTTAGTTATGTTACCATATGGGATAGTATTTCTGCTATTACTACTGTACTTTTAATATCCTTTGGAAAGACAGTTTTCGCTTGGAGTTTTATTCTAAATGAAATTGTTCTGTTCTGATTGACCATGTCTTATCAGGAACCATTTGTCTTTTCTGTTTCAGCGCTTTGTTTTCAAATATTTACTTTAAGATCAATTTTACGGCCTAAAGAAAAGGGTCTTACTTATGCATTTTCTAAAGTAAATTTGAGTTTTGGAATCTTTTTATTAAAAATCATTTTGTTTGCTTTTCTTAACTGTTTTTAAATTATTGATGTTCCATAGAAATACTATGAAAATTTTCAGAAATTTTGAACATACGAAACTTGTTGAAAACCTGCATCCAAATTACCTACCCTGTCGATTTTTTACATAATTTGCATCCATATACTGGCAAAACTAGAATAAAAAAATAGTTATAAGTAGTTACGACAGAGGGTTTTGCATTGAATCAGGACCAAGAAAAAAAGAAAAAAGTCGAAGGCAGCGTAGATTATCTAATTCATTAATAACTTATGTTTCAGAACTGGGTGACAGGTGCTCTTCAATATCAGACTGCTCAGCAGAAATTACTGGTTCCACTTGTGAAACAAACATATGCGTATGTGCACAAAATTACAGGAAAGAAAACGGCGCATGTGTGAAGAAAGAAAACGGAGGTAAAAAATTAATGCTTAAGATCTTTTGTTCTAAAAGTACTTTAAATATGAGGATAAAGCCACAATATTCCCAAGGCACTAACTAAGGTTACAATGAAACTAAAGGGCATTAACAAACATCACTCTAGATAACGAATATACAGGCCTCCGAGGTCATACAACTTTTTTCATGCTTTTCAGCTGAGTATGAAATTAATCCTGCAAATAAATCACCAAGTACTAACAGCTGCGAATTCTTTCTTTAGAAACATAGTTGAGCATGAAAAAGTCTCTGCTAATAAATATGAAAATGCCAACAACTGTTGGCATTTTCATATTTATTAGCAGAGAAATTTTCGTGCTCAGCTGAGTTGAGCATGAAAAAAAGTTTTATAACCTATTTAAATATAAATATGGGGCTATCCAGGAAATGCCACAAACACGGAACATAGCCCACTCACGGCACCGATTTGGGATATATTGACACATAAAGACGTCACAGAACAGAAGGGGTGGATCCAAAAGGGGCTCATTGGGTTCCGTCGCACTCCTGTTGGATTCCTTCTGGTATCGTTATTTCGTTAGAGTGTCACACTTAACTTTAGTATCTTAGCAGAGAAAAGTTCATGCTCAGCTGAGTTGAACAGGAAAAAGGTTTTTATAACTCGGGGCCAGCTGTCTAACAAAAACTGAAGGAACGAACGGACAGGGTCTGGAAGGGTAATACCGCCCCTGGAATGGTCAGAATTACAGTTGTGGCGGGGGAGTTTAAACCTGGAATTATAACTCTCGCAGTAATCCTGATACAATTCCACCTGTAAATACAGTCGACTCTCGTTATCTCGACCTCGCTTATGTCGAATAACCGCTTATCTCGAAATGAAATTCTGGTCCCTGTTTTATCATGTAAATCTAAGAACAGGTAACAAAATATTGTGGAAAAGGGGACCTCTTTAACACAATATTTTCTATATGTCGCTAACTTCAGGAGTCAAATTACATATTCATTTGTTAAATGTGGTTGTTCGATTTACTGTTTTCCTCACTTCTGCAACTCTGATATTTCGAGGTACGGATATCTCGAAGTGTTTCAGAGAGTCCCTTGGAATTCGAGATAACGAGAGTCGACTGTAATTGTTAAGTCCGCGGAGGGATTAATTAACTCATCTCTACATCAACACAGAAACGGCCAAAAGTTGGTGATTTTTTTTTAATTTTTGTGTAAGAAAATATTTTTTTAGTTTTCTTTGCTGAATTTAAATTACTGGCGTTTTACAACAATATTGTGAAAATTTCAGAAAAATTGAACAAGGGGAACTTGTAGAAAATTTGGCTCCAAGTTACCTACCCTATAGATTTCTGCATGATTTGGCTTCATTTTTACTATGGGAAAAAGTGAAAATATTTGATGTTTTAAAACCCAATGACTAGAATAAAATGTTTATACATAGGTAGTTACGACAAATGGTTTTGTATTAAATCGTACCAAAAATTTGGAAATTTACTTATTCTGTGTAAAGCGTCAAGCGAAAAACGACTTTCTGAAAGATGTCGAAAGCACAGTAGCTTCTCAACACTATGAGGAACAAGTATTAACTTTCACAAAAAGCTTGGTCTACGCTTAGCTCACAATGTGTAGAAAAAGCTTTTTTAAAGCCATAACTTGGTTATTAAGTTAAGCAGTCTATGATAAATAGCACTAGACCAGTCCACGACCGTTTATAAAGTGTTTCCGGAGCATTTTTTTTTTTTTTTTTTCAAATATTAAGATTGTCTACGCTACGCTCGTGTGTATAGACAAACACAGACGAGGACTTGGCTAAAACTGTATGTCAGAGCAAAAGAAAATCACTAGTAGAATTACGATAAACCCGATCGCAGACAAATAAGGTCGGACACAGATCATGTACATGTATAAAAGATTTAGGACTGAGCCATCAATGGGTCTGCGGCCCGACCCCCTATTGTGCTATAAAAGTGTGTGTGTAAGTGGGTGGGGGTGGTGATTGTGGGGACGACAGCAAAGTTGAGAACCTCCTAGGTTTTTTTGGAAACAGAGAAACAAGGCCATGTATTTCAGGGAAACAAGGGAACAAAAGCCTACAAATGAAGGGAATAGGAGAACAAAGGCAATTTTGGGAAAAGGAAAAATAGAAAAATAAAATCTGATTTTAGGGAATAAGGAAAAATACCGGTTTGTTTCAGGTAAACTAGGGAACAGATACCCCGCCCCTCCCCTGGTAGGGCCTCAAAGTTGTTAACCTTGACAGGGTTAACCATAAAACATGCCATGCAGTATGTCGCAAAACATGAAGATTACTTTTACTGAAATCTATCTGAGCATGCTATATTATCTTAGCGCAATTTGACTGGTCGAGAGTAAAATCAAAATGACATTTACCCTTCGATAAATCCATAGAACTCATGTATCCCCGTAGTTTTCTAAAATAAGCAATTTTACTAACGTTTTCACCGTAAATGTGCTCTAGACGGAATTATAAAATGAGATTTTTTTATTTTTGTGGATTTATCACAGTGTCAACGTCCTCGAATCATTCATAATCTTAACATAAGCCATTCTTTATCGTTCTGCGGCGTCTGATCAGGGTCTACACGGTTTTCCATAATCCCTTTTATGGGGTGCAAGGCATAAATGGGCTAACCTGTACTGGACCTTATCGGCCTGACAGGAATCTTGTTTGGTCGATCACGGTCCAATATAGATTTAACTACAATATAGATTTAAGTATCTGTACGCTGAGCGTATGTTTATGTCTAATAAAAACCTTGGTACTGTCTTAATACATTACGAAGACATGCTTATTCAAATATACTGAAAATTTTCCCACCAAAATAATGAAAATTTTCAGATAAAATTTTCTGATATTTTTCATATTTCTGCCCAAAACATAGATTGTGGGTACTCGTTAGAACCGCCTCGACGAGGCGGTTCTAACGAGTACCCACAATCTATGTTTCTTAGCAGAAATAAGAAAAATAATGTATACCCCTGTAAACCCCAGTTTTACTATATAAAAGTGGGGTATAAGGGGGTCAAAACTATGTAGGCGTGTTTTCGTGATGACTTTATTCTTATTATTTCAGGGAATGGCGGATTATCAACTGGACTAATCGCTGGAATAGCTGCGGGATCTATCCTACTTCTTTTGTTTATCTTAATTGTAGTAATAATGTACTATTTTAAAAACAAACATATAAATAAAGTACGCGACATAACAAAATAAATGTGCAAGATATTGATAAAGTATAGACTTTTGTTTTCATCAGGGACGAATCCAGAGGGTGTTGTGTGTTGGGGGTTCAGTCGAATCCCCCTTTGACGCAAAAATTCATTTTCAGAAATTTTGATTTGGATAAATGTTTGATATTGTATTTAAGTAAATATTCGTTCACCTCATTCTCTACATTATACTTCTAAACTACAATAACTCCATATTGCTACCCCTGAACGTGTCCATTACGAAAACATGCCTATTCAAATATACTAAAAATTTTACTACCAAAAAATGAAATTTTTCAGATAAAAAAAATCTGATATTTTTCAAATTTCTGCTCCAAACATAGATTGTCAGTACACGTTAGAACCGCCTCGACATGTTTTCCTGATTGTTTTTCTTTTTCCTACTAAAATGTGAGATTTTGTCCTACATTATTTTATTTCTGTGACTTTTTTACTTAGATTCAAAAATAGAGTTCCGAACGGTCGGTAATAAAAACAAATAATTGTTCGGTTTGCATAGAGGGAAACCACTACTTGAACAACGAAGGACCCAAACAACCTTTTTACTAGGGCTGGCACGATTAATCGGATAATCGATTAATTGATCGATAAATTCCACAAAAATGACTAACATTACAGATTTGCTAATAATCGATTATTTGATTTCTGCGTTTGTTACTTTACTGTATTTACCCTAAAGTATTCAGACACCTCAACTCCTTATCATACTTTATCTAAAATCTGAACAAGTCCAATATACTACCCACTGTTCTGTCTAAAATAGCTGTGTTAGTGGCAAACAGTGTAGACCCTGATGAGACGCCGCATTTGCGGCGTCTCATCTGAGTCTACACTGTTTGCTCAATATATCATTTGAAAGGGTCATAGGTAAAATTAAGATCAAATCTTCAGCGATTACTAATCGATTATCAATCACAATGGTAGGACTGATAATCGATTATCTTTTCAGCTCTGATTAGCCAGCCCTACTTTTTACTCGGCGGTTTATTTTAAATGAAAATATATCTTTTTTCTGACCATATTTTTTTTTTCAGAACCTTTTCTTTTTCCTGTTTCTGTGTTTTGTTCTGAAATATTTACCCAAAAATTAAATTTACGGCCAAAAGTTGGTCTGATCTATGCCATTTCTATAGTAACGTGATTTTTTAGAGTTCAAATTTCGTTTAAGAAAATATTTTTAATTTGTCTTTGCAGAATTTGAATTACTGATGTTTCACAACATTGTGAAAATTTCACATAAAAAAAAATGAACAAAAACGTAACTTGTTGAACATCTGCCTCCAGTAGTCACTGATCACATTTTGGATAGTCATGGTCAAATTGAGTCCACCGTGAAATCACCTGACCAGTAAATGACATCAAAATCTGACCAATCAAAATAGCTTACCAGTTAACGGTTAATGTTATTGCTTAGACAAACAATATTACCAATTATCATTGATAAATACAGGTACGAATGCAGTTTTCATTGACAAATACAGGTATCACGATATTGTTTGTCTAAGGATTTACTCATGGGCGCGGTTATAGCCTTCTGACGGAGGAGTCAATTACAAATTTACAGCATGCGGACACCGGAAGACTGAGCAGACTGCGCGCATGCGCAGGCTGATTCGAGTTCATCGGTCGTACATGTCAGAGAGTCCGTTTTCTCACGTTTAAACGTATTTCATCTGGGCTAACAGTGGATTTTTGAAATAAGGAAGTGTTGCTTTAGGAAACAATATCGTAATTGAATTTTATGGGAAACAATGACACCCGTCTTTAATAATCTAAACTTTCTAACATTTCGGACATATTTTGTTTCGACGCTTGTGTGCATTGACTGAAATGGGCATAGCAGTTGCGTTGACTACTTTGTCCTACGTTACCTCTTTTTACACAAGTAAGTAAACATTTATGTTAACCCTTAAATCGCCAATCACAATAATTGTCGTCTACTTTGTCATCTGCTTGTGATTTTATAAGTCATTTTTGCACACAGTGTGCACCCAGATCAGACTGCTCCTCTAGGAGCAGTCTGATCAGGGTCCACACGGTTTGCCGGTACGCAAAAGTAGGTTTGCAGGAATTTCTGTATAAAAGATGGAAAAAATAAACAAATCAGAAATCCCTTCACTTGGAAATGGATCTGTCCAACATTTATTTAGCACATGCTTTATGTTAACAGGTATTTGCTTTGCCCCCTATGTTCTCCGTAACACATAGTGAAAACAAGGGTATTTAATGGTTTATAGGGGTCTAGATTAGATTAGAACTTCGCAGGTTTTGACCATTACAGATACTTTTTGTAAACAGTGCAGGTCCAGATGAGACAGCCTCATCATGGTCTACATGTACAATGTTTTGGTTTTTTTTTGTTTTCTGTTATTGACGTGTAACCGAAATTCTTATTCACAACAATGGACATGTTCAAATTCAAAGTTGGATGAGTCAATTTTAGAAAATGAGGCTTTTCAGCATTTTTAGTTCTTACCATATAGATCAACCATAACCCTTTTAGCCTGCCAGATCATACCTAATGACTGTGCAAACATTGTAGATCCTGATGAGACGGCTCGAATCGAGCCGTCTCATCAGGATCTACACTGTTTGCCATTCTGTTTTTGATTTTAGACTGAAACCCTATTTGCATCAGTGGACAAGTCCTAATTCAAGGATGGCAGTCCACTTCAGAAACTCAGGGATGAAAGAGCTAATGTGCTAATTAATCAATATATTCATTTCTCATATATTGTAGAGAAAATGCAAATGCTTACATAGCTAGAGATAAGAAATAAGAGAGAAAAAAAATCTTACTTCTCAAAACAAATATATGCTGTTGGTTCTCATTAGAAACGCCTCTGTGAGGCGCTTATAATAAATAGCTATAAGATATATTTTTGTGGAGGAGTGAGAAAAAATGTCAACATTGTTTGTTAAGTCTAGTCCCGCTGAACCCAAATATGTCCTGCCTTTGCTAACAGTGTTGATCCAGATCAGTTGGCTTATTCATAAGCCAACTTATCTGGATCTGCACTGACTGTCACTCGGTATGTGAATAAGCATCAACAACCTGGATCAAGCAATCTAATTGGCTGACAATTAGAAGTGGGTGTGGTATCTTAATTCATTCAGCATGGCAAAGGCAATTCTGCAATCTGATTGGCTGACAGGGCTTAATATGGCTTATCTAAAGTTGTGACATTTTACATGTATGTTAGCATTATCGGAATGTGTTATGTAGTATAATATATTTGAAACGACATATAATATGTATTATTTGAATGATTAATTCTTTCAGTCTGGCAGCCCAAAATAGATACCTATGCAAATAGTGTAGATCCAGATGAGTCGTCTCATCAGGGTCTACACTGTTTGCAATCCTGTTTTCGATTTTAGACTGAATTCCCTATTTGCGTCAGTGGACATATCCAAATCCATTGACGGAAAAGTCCACTGAAGAAACTCAAGTGTGAAAGGGATAGGAGGAATATATTCCATCTCAGGGGAGGCAACTTTGTCATTATGTTTGGCTCACTTCTGAAAAGGAATGTACATGTACCTGATAAAAGAAAACCTGTACAGTGTCTCAGTTGATCTCAGTTGTTAGAGTGTTCGCTTTGTTGTTGGTTCGATCCCTGGCCGAGTTATACCAAAGACTTTAAAAATGTCACTAGATAGCTTCTCTTTAGCTTGGCGCTTATCATTGAGAAAGTAGAGATAGGGGTCATATTTGGCCAGCCCGGTGTCAGTACAAATAAAGTGAACCCTCATTACAACGACAGCATTTGTTCCCAAAGATGTTGCCATTCAAATGAATTTGCTGTTAAAAAGAATCCTTAATGGACAGAAGATATGGTAGAAAGGCCTTGTGTTATTCTTATTTCCTCATACAACGTTATGTTTTGGATATTTGTTAGAATCGCCTCACTGAGGCGATTCTAACAAATATCCAAAACATATGTTGCTTGAAGTTTTAATGCAATGTTCTTGCATACGTTCTCATTAACTGTCATCTCTTGAGCGAAGGTTTCGTGACAGTCAAATAGTCATTATAACGAACTTTGTCGTTGTATCGAGTGTCGGTATAAAGAGGGATGACTGTACACAGTGACTTAGTGGAATATCAGGTCATGTTTCTGCATGAAATTCCAATATGTGAAATACTTAACAGGTTTATTTTCGGTCATTTCATTTTAGTAGCACCGTCAGATGCCGGCTGTGTGCCGACGGAAACTGCCTGGATCAACGACTCGCATCCTGCTCCACCCGACAGGTACTCTTTTTTGATTTGGGTTTTACGGCCCTTTCAAGAATATTTCATTTATATCGAGCCGATCGTTCATCGAAGGTGGGCGAAAACCGGAGAACCCGGAGAAAAACCACCTGACCATCCGTAAGCAGATTTGGTTATTAGATAGGAACAGTCTTAGACTGTCCGCCACCTACCCTAATTGTCTGATAAAGAGCCGGAATGTCAGAAGACGTAACCTTTAGACATGTGTGCCCAGCGAAGATTCAGATCAGCCTGCGCATTCGCGCAGTCTGATCAAAATCTTCACTGGGCGCAATTTGGATAGCCAAGGGGTCAAAGATTCCTCATACGGACAACGGAAACTCTAATCAGACTGCACGGATGCACAGTCTGATTTGAGTATTCGTTGGGCGCACATGTTAGATGGTACGTTTTGTCACGTGACAGCTCAAATATTCCAGATATAGGTATGATAATTAGGATCCCTCACCTACCATATTAAACCCTTACATAACCTAACGTGTACTGTTTGAATATATTAGATCAGTTCCGAATGTAGGGCAGAGTAGGGATGTAAACTACCGCACCGTACCTGAAGCCGACCCACACTAACCCCATTCTGCAAGATGTTTCCTGCAAAAGGTCGACAGGTGCCCGTAAAAAGTAACGGTATTAACCCTTAACCCTTAAAGCGCCAAGAAAAACTGCATCTGAAAATGTCGTCTATTTATGTCGTCTGCTGAATATTCTTGCAGACTTTTCAAACCTACTTCTGCATACAGGCAAACAGTGTGGACCCTGATCAGACTGCTCCTAAAGGAGCAGTCTGATCTGGGTCCACACTGTTTGCAAAAATGACTTTTAACTTGGTGAAACTTGGTGAAAACTGAATATATACATTTTTTTTTTATTATTTTATTTTATGAGATCTCGAATCACGTGTCAACGCCTCAGCTAATGTGATAAACGAACGGAATTCACGATTCACGATTGATTTTATTTTGCATATGTGATACTAAGATGGCTTTCAAGCACATATCACTCTTGTGGAGCGCAAAAGGTTTGATAATGGATTACGTGGGTGAAACGGCTTTTTACATGCAAAAAAAAAACAAAAGAAAAACAAAAAAACAAAAAAAAAAAAAAAAAAACATATCACCACATTCGGAGCACTCGGCGGTCTTGCTTTGACTCCGCATAAATATCAACTAGGCACACTTGTCAGAAAGGAAAATGTATAAATAGATGATGATATGGCAATTTTCATATCAGACCCCATATCAACCAGAGACACCCATAATAGCCCGAGGGCCTTCTCTATGTATCGCATATTCAAAAACGAAATATTCTATACTAAATATATCCCAAAAATTCTATATATCATAAAAAACCTACATCAAATCGTTATCGGACAGATAGGTCAAATCTGACACTACATAAGACTCGGGGCGGATTCAGAGGGGTTCGGGGCCCCACCTCTTTTTAATTTTGGATAAATTTAATATATTTGGGATACCGTATTTGCCTAAATATTAACACCCCTTACTTTTTACCATATACTTATCTTCAGCAAGTCTATTTTACTACCTGTAAATGTTTCTGAAAATTACCGGAACAGGGGCGAATAGTGTAGACCATGGTCTGATATGGGTCTACACTGTTTGCTCAGGCCTGAGGTTATAAAACTTTTTTCAAGCTCAACTCAGCTGAGCTTGAGATGTTCGCTGCTAATAAATATGAAAATTCCAACAATAGTTGGCATTTGCATATTTATTAGCAGAGAACATTTCATGCTCAGCTATGTTTAGCAAGAAAGAATTTGCAACTGTTAGTAAATTAGGATTTATTTACATGAAAAATTTCATGCTAAGCTGAGTTGAGCACGAAAAAAGTTTTATAGCCTCGAGGCCAGGCTTTTTTGTCCGAATATGTATAATAAGTACGCTAATTGATCCAACAGAACCCCACCCCGTCCCCCCCCCCCCCCACCCACCACGCCCACTCAGAAATCATTCTGGAACCGGTCCTTAGGCTGCTTTGAACTTCGTATCATCCAGTATTTTGAATTGATACTGAATGGCATTTATTAGATGTTTGATAATTATTAATAATGAGTCAGCGCATGACACCTGGGCCCAGTTGTTCAAAGCGTCATTAGCTTAACGAGCTCGTTAAGGGTCATTTCGTTAACTGTTTTAGCGGATTCAATATACAATACCCTGACATTTTTTGCTGAAAAAATGTGAGTAGCTTTTGCACTCACATTTTTTCAGCAAAAAATTTCAGCATATTTACGTATCACTCGGTGTAAATTTTAACGAATCGTTAACTAACGATGTCGTTAGCTTTGAACAACTGGGCCCTGAGTGACCAGCAAAGACTCAGATCAACCTGTACATCCACTCAGTATGGCAAGGGTTCTCGTTTATCCTTCTTTGGATAGCCCGTTGGTTGTAGAAGACACCTGCTACTAGTGAAGACTCTGATCAGACTGCGCGGATGCGCAGGCTGATCTGAGTCGTCGCTGGTCGCACAAGTCTTATTGTAGGTTTTGTCGTGCGCTAAATATAATTTATTAATAGCTTTGAATGACAATTCAAATCAAAGAGAAATGAAAACAACATCAAAGTGTGTACTCTTTAGTGCACATGTGCGTTGATCTCATTACATTCTGAGATAATATTTGCTTATTTTTTTAAGAGAGAATAAGACTTGATATTGTGCTAGACATTCGCTTCAAATATCAACTCAGAACCCAGTGTTCGCATGCCGTTTATATATAAAGGATATCTGCTCTTTTCAAGTGAATACCAGATATATTTTCATCGAGAGTAATGGAAACATACAGTATTTTCACGAGTGCGAAGCACGAGTGAAAAATTGATTTTTTTTTTTATTATACGAGATGAAAACTTTTATGGTATTTACTTCAAAAGAGTAAATATTGTTTCCATGATAAATTATTTCTGACGTCACAACTGACGTCGCCAAACTTTATGACGTCGACGTTCAATACCTACCACATGTAAATTTTTGTCCAATCAAAACAATTTTGGCACTAATTTACTCCTGATTTTCTTATTAAGAAAATGAAAAAAACACACTTGAAATTTTTATTCAAAACAGAGACCTTACTGGCATTCAAACAAAAGAAGTTGCCATTTGCATCTGTTCTGGTAACAATGAAGACTACCGACGTATTCCGAAACAAGTAGGCTTAATAGTTTTCACAAGTGAAGAATATCGATGCTATTTTTTTTTTTTTTTTTTTTTTTTTTTATTTATGAAAATATCATTTTAACTCATTTCGGATATACATTGATTTCACTGCTTGCAATAAAATAAAACGTCTTATTACATTTTCAGCAGTGATTTACTGAGATTTATCAGTGAATTATAATCTATTATTACATTTTCAGCAGTGATTTACTGAGATTTATCAGTGAATTGTAATCGATGATTCCCCGAGTGAATAATTCCATTTCGAACGTTTTGACGTCATAATTGCTAGGCAACGTTGCTGACGTTGTTGGTAACAACAATAACAATAGTTGACGTTTCGCGGAAAATTTGACAAAATCATGTAGATCAGACTGAAAATTTCACGTCTAGTTGGCGTTTTTGAGGAAAGACCTGCAACACAAATATAAAGACTTAGTACGATTTTCTCGAAAATCCAGTTCTACCTTCGTGACATTTTAGTGTCTGTATTTCAAGGAAAGGTTAATTTTTGCATTAAAGTGAAAACAAGATGGCGACTGATTTTCAAACTAAACCACGCCTCTTGAAATTCATGCACTGACTGGAATTATTTTGGTGGGAAAGCATAACGGCTGAATGTAAAAATTCAAAGGTAAAACATGGATGAAAATGTAAAAAACAGTTTATTTTGTTGTTTAGATCGATTACGGAAAAAATAATTCACTCGTGTTCTAAGGTTTGCTTGTAAAAATCTCGTTCGCTTCCCTCACTCGTTTTTTACGCGAAAGCCTTAGAACACTGGTGAATTATGTCTCCGTAATCGATCCAAACAACCAAATAAACCCTATTGATTCACCGAGTGAATTATTTCATTTCGAACGTTTCGACGTCATCATTGCTAGGCGACGTTGCTGACGTAGTTGGTAACAACAATAACAATAGCTGACGTTGATAAAATCATGGAAATCAAACTGCAATTTTCACGTCCAGTTGGCGGTTTTGAGGTAAGACTTGCAACACAAATAGAAAATATGATTTTTTTGATAATCCAGTTCATTTTTCGTGACATTTTTGTGTCTGTATTTCAAGCACAGGATGATTTTTGCATTTAAGTGAAAACAAGATGGCGACTGATTTTCAAACTAAACCAGGCCTCTTGAAATTCATGCACTGACTGGAACTATTTTGGTAAGAAATCATAACGGCTGAAGGTAAAACAGGGATGAAAATGGATGTTTTTTACGTGCAAGCCTTAGAACACTAGTGAATTATTTCTCCGTAATCGATCAAAACAACCAAATAAACTCTATATATTTACGTCAGTTCAACGTATATCGATTACACAACGTCGCATTAACGTCGATGCAACGTACTGTCGTTTACACGTCATCAACGTTGATGCAACGTTATGACGTTTACACGTCGCATTAGCGTCGACACAACGTCATATCTTTTATACAACGTCTGCTATTTTATGACATCTATACAACGTCCGATTATCGTCTCTGCAACGTCATGCCTTAACACAACATCACATCAACTTTTATGCAACGTCATGTTTACACAACGTCGAATTAACGTCTATGCAACGTCATGTTATGACGTTGTATAGACATTAATGCGACGTTGTATAAGCGTTATGTGCCCGCTGGGAAGATTATGTGCCTTATACTTCACTTAAACAGGTCCGACAAAGAGCAACTGAACAGTACAGAGCTTGACAAGCTTTGTCCGCAAGGTGAAGCGGGACCTCTCCTGATACAATGCAAAGATGACAAGGGCGAATTTCTGTCTGGTATAGCGACTAATAATGCGGGTGATTATAAAGCTGAGTGCACGACAAAAAAAGGGCTTATCTGTGGGCCAGAGGAAAAAACAAACTACACGTGCCCTGATTTTGCGATTAAATATGTCTGCAACTGTCCTCCCCGGGTAACAGAAACTCAGTATATACAAGGTAAATTGACTCTCGTTGTCTCAAATACTGATAACTCAAATTATTGCTGAAGTCAAATTTAATAAATTTAATAATTTGGCAATATTATTAGATTAATATATATTCCTTCTATTTCAATACCTTTTTTCTCAAACTCCTGTTATCTCAAACCAAAACGCTTGGGCCCTTTAAGTTTGAGACAATGAGAGCTGAATGTACATGTATATGAGCAGCGGTAAGAGGGCAAATGCATACAGAGAAGCTCCAGATTGGCCCGCAGAGATACATGTATATAGTCTGATCAGGAACTTTATGTTCTACAGGGATCAGTGATTCTAGAAGCGGACAGTGAAGGTCCTGATCAGACTGCGCGGATGCGCAGTCTGATCTGGGCATTCTGTGTCCGCATATGCCAGAAGAAACGTTTACCCGCGAGAAACCTCGTCTTGCCTTTTCTTATAGCTACCTTTGCACAAAAACTTTTATTCTGTTCAATGTTTTGTTGTTATTGTTGTTGTCGTCGTCGTCGTCGTCGTCGTCGTCGTCGTTGTTGGTGGTGGTGGTGGTGTGTGCGTGCGTGCGTGCTTGTGTGTGTGTTTAATCTAATAAATTCACTTTCCCCATATGGCAGTACATGTTGATTATGCAGACATCGGTCGGGTAGATGAATTGGAGACAAGTTTTACTTGTTCAAATTGGCTTAAATTTCGATGTTCTTTGCATCAAACACCAATAATAAAAATCAGCAAAGAATTTTCGATAAGAATATTTCTATAGAGAAAAAATCCAAAACGTCACTTTATTATAGAAATTGCCCAGATCTCAAAAAAAAAAAAAAAAAAATGTTTGGCCGTAGATTCAATTTTAGGTTGAATATTTGATAACAAAACACAGAAAAAGAAACGGCAAGTGGCGTCTGATTAGATATGATCAATAAGAACACTATAATCCCATTTAAAATAAAATGCCAAATAAAAATAAAATAAAAAAAAAAACAATTTGGAGTAATGTAGACAGGACAGTAGTGTTGGTCCGGAAAATGATAAATATTCTGTGTAAATTTTCAGACATGATGACCGCTACCATCACTACCATTCAGACAGCAAGCCGCAAAGACTCGACCATATCAGGATCTACTATACGCATGCGCAGCAACGATACGATCAGAACCAGTATTTCAGCGCCCATAGTCACCAACAGTAAGAATATTGCCACGACCAAGGTCAGCTATGATATGACCAGAGCTGGTTCTACAATGCGCATGCGCAGAAATGATATAACCGGAGCTAAATTTAGCATTTCAGCGCCTATAGTCACTAACAGTAAGAAAATAGTTAATATCACCTCCACGGCCAAGTTCAGCAATAATACGACCAGAGCTGGCTCTATCATACGCATGCGCAAAAATGATACGACCAGAGGTAGTATTTCAGCTTCCATAGTCACCAACAGCAAGAGTATATTTAATATCGCCGCCATGGCGAAGGTCAACTATAATACGACCGTAGTTAATAACACTGCCACGCCCACAATCAGCAACGTCACTTCCGCTACTCTCAGTTATACCATTGCTGAAGCTAAGTATGCGAAAAGTACTGGAGTACGTGTTTTCACCTGTTTTCTCCATCTGTTTTCTGGCTATCTGCTGACAACGATTGTTACTTACACATCTCGTGGCTACAGATAAGAAGGGTGTATCCACATGGCTGAGAGCTAGCAGTAGCATTTCCGTTATCTCCCTTGACAGGTAAAGTGCAAGGTAGATCAAATACTAACTAGGTCCTTCTAATTGGAATCCTCTGTTTTTATTATAGGTCCTCTCCAGAATTTAACTAATATTTAACTTTAAACTTTTCCACACCCATACAAAAGATTTACAAACATTATACAGTTTTGCACAGAAAATATTTCTTTTTTATATTTTGGAAGCTTTTCGCGTATATAACCCCATTAAGTTGGAGGTTTGCAAAAATAAAACTGTGGAGATGCTAATGATAAAAGCAGAGAAATCCAATTAACTGGACCTGGTTGCTTGCAGAGACTACTCCGGGGAGTAAACTGACTGCTATTTCCCATTGTTTTCTTATTTCTCAATAAAAAAAAAAATATGTTGTGTGTACTCATTAGAAGCACCTCTGGCAAAAATATATCTGAAATGAAATAGTTCAACACGCCATGCGTTTTAATGTAAATTTGATTAAAATCGGATGAAACATAAGAAAGCTATAGAGTTTTGAAGAGCTCAGAATTGCTGTTTTGCCATTTTGAATATTTAATGGGGCTTTATGACGTCATCACGCCTTAAATGAATATGCAAAATATACATTAATAATATATGCAACAATATCTTCTGTAAACGTGTATTGATTTTGCTTGAAAACTGCACGCTTTTGTGTCAGAGAGAGAAAATGGTTTTGAACATATTGAATTTTTATAGCATCATTAAAAGTTCAAAAAGACGGTGCTCTCAAGGCAAAATGTTTGACATCTTTGAATGTCATTCGCTTCCTTAATGTTTATCCGATTCCGATCAAATTTATAACAAAATGCAAGGTTTGTCAAGCTCTATCATTTCGGATGCATTCCGTGTCACCCTTATTTTTTTCACTAAATATATATTGGACCGTTATCGGCCCGACAGTACTCCTGTCGGACCGATAATGATCTGATATAGATTTAAGTAGAATGCCCAGTGAATATATCTGATTGTACCGGCTTGCGCGCGACTCGCATCTAATATCAACTTTAAAGCACGCCGTAGTCAGTAGTGACGGCAACGTCTACGCGACCTATTTATATTAATAGGGTTTGGTGTTGACTGTAATTGCCATTGATATCAAAAGAAAAGACAAACTATATAATAAAACAACTAATGACCATTGACTATTGAAGTATTGGATATGCCGTTGATATCCACCATTGAATACCAATACTGACCTCGGCTATCGCCTCGATCAATATTAGTCTTCTCTGGTGGGTATCACGTCATATCCAATACCTCAATAATTAATAATAGTGTCATTCGCTTCCTTGACTTTTATCCGAATCTGATCAAATATGCATCAAAATGCAACGTTTGTCAAGCGGCCAATACATCACGAAAACATGCCAATATAATTTTGACCCCCTTTAAACCATACTTTTATATAGGAAAACTGGGGTTTACAGGGATATACATTATTTTTCTTATTTCTGCTCAAAAGCATAGATTGTGGGTACTCGTTAGAACTGCCTCGTCGAGGCGGTTCTAATGAGTACCCACAATCTATGTTTTGAGAAGAAATATGAAAACTATCAGAATTTTTTATCTAAAAATGTTCATTTTTTGGTGGTAAAATTTTCAATATATTTGAACAGGCAGGTTTTCCTAATGTATCCGGGCTGCAGAGATCCTGATGAGACTGTGTGGATAAGCAGGCTGTGAGGCGGATATTCAGGCAGCGTCGGATCTTTTTTTTTTTTTTTTTTTTTCTGTTGACGTATGCTGGAAAAAATTCGCTTGATGCATCAATATTATATATGAGCTGGTACCATTACGAAAACATGCCTATTCAAACATACTGAAAATTTCATCACCAAAAAATGAAATTTTTCAGATAAAAAATTCTGATAATTTTCATGTTTCTGCTCAAAACATAGCTTGTGGGTACTCGTTAGAACTTAACGAGTACCCACAATCTATGTTTTGATCAGAAATAAGAAAAATAATGTATACCCCAGTAAACCCCAGTTTTACTATATAAAAGTAGGATTTAAGGGGGTCAAAATTATATAGGCTTGTTTTCGTGATGCACGAAAAAGGGATCTTATGTTTTTTTCGGTTTTTAAGTTTGTTCTTCCAAATGCGCATGCGCAGTCTCCTATTAGTCCTGATGGGGCAACAAACATGCGTATTTGTTTGAATCTTCCTCAAGACCTCTGTTAAGTGTCTACGAACATCAAAGCCTCTGACGAGACTACTTTTATGCACAGGCTTGCTTGAGCCTTTGCTGGTCGCGTATATGATAAAGTACCCTTTTATTTATTTATTTATTTTTTTTTTTTTTGATTTGGGTTTTACGGCCCTTTCAAGAATATTTCACTTATATCGAGCCGATCGTTCATCGAAGGTGGGCGAAAACCAGAGTACCCGGAGAAAAACCACCTGACCATCCGTAAGCAGAACTTGGCTTTCCCACATATGACCCGAGCTAGGCTCGAACCACAGCGGTGAGACACCTAATGGATTAAGAGTCAACTCTCTTATCCACTAGGCTACGGGGGCCCGCACCCGTTTATTTATATATTGGCTCATATGATATCAGTTAGTCTATAGCTAAAAGTTTAAAAGGTATTGCTTCAAAACACCAGAAAAAAATAAGGTTGTTTATGATATATACAGTCGAATTTCAATGGCTTGAACATATGCAGGACTATTGAAATTTGTTCGAGATTAGGGTAGTTCGAGCCACTGAGGATTAATAATGGTGCCAGGTCGGGAAGCAAAAGCGACAATTTAGAGAAGTATTTTTTTTTATATTATTTTCTACAATAATTGTATGTTGTTTGTATTCATTAGAATCGCCTCGATGAGGCGTAGCTAATGAATACAAACAAACAACATACAATTTTATGACAAAATAAGAAAAAAAATCCCTAAATATTTGTATTCTTGTGCTTTCGGAAGAATTTCGTAGGGACTCAGAAACGAGTTCGAATAACATGTAGCCACGGTAAATAAATAGTTTATGGCAATAAGTTTGAAAGCGATTACTTCAAAAGACCGGGAGAAAAAAGTTTGTTTATGAAATTACATTTTTTATAGCTTCCTTCTTCCTCCTACCTTCTTCCTTAAACTTTGTTTATAAAGAAACAAAGTTGTTTGAATTTTAAGGTTTTTGTTGTGTGTGTGTGTGTTTCTTTTTACTGACTGCAAGAAGAAGAATATTTTCTTTCTGTTTTCTTGTGGATAAGACTAAAAGCTGCATTAAAGTCCCAACAACAACGATATGCCCTATTAATTATTCTCATCACGAAAACATGCCTATATACATGTAATTTTGACCCCCTTTAAACCCACTTTTATATAATAAAACTCGTATACATTATTTTTCTTATTTCTGCTAAAAACATAGATTGTGGGTACTCGTTAGAACCGCCTCGTTGAGGCGGTTCTAACGAGTACCCACAATCTATGTTTTGAACAGCAATATGAAAAAATATTAGATTTTTTAGCTGAAATTTTCATTTTTTTTGGTGGCAAAATTTTCATTATATTTGAATAGGTGTGTTTTCGTAATGTTCCATGTGCATTCCCCGCTTTCTAGAAGCAATCAGCAGTCGGTGAAGATGAGTAATAATTTAACTGATTTTAACATCTGACAGATATTTTTTCTGAAATATGAAGGAAAAAAATACAGTCGACTTTCAATGGCACGAACTTCTTTGGGACCATAGAAATTTGTTCGAGATACGGTAGTTCGAGCCTCTGAGGGTTAATCATGGCGCCAGGTCACGATGTAAATGGTGATTAACTTGGAAAATATTTTCGATTTTCTACATAATTATTGTATGTTAAGTGTACTCATTAGAATCGCCACGATAGAAGCTAATATCCCTTTGACGTAAGATACACACCTTCGCACCACCCGACCACCCCGATAGTATTCCATTTTTTTTTTTTTTTTTTTTTTTTGAAAAAAGGTTGATTTGAAAAAAAACATAGACGACAAAAACATGCAAATTACACAGCATGCAAAGAGTTTACTCGAGTCTACTCTTCTGGTTAAAAGGTAACTATCTGGTTAAATTTTCAAAATAGCGGCGCCCATAATTACAATTATATAAGATATAAACTAAAGTATTTTTTCTTATTTCTTAACCGATTTTGATCAAACTTGCGCCAAGGTCCTTGTTTTCAAACGCTAATTTATATAAAGGATTCATTGCATTTAATAGGTCTTTCACTTTAAAGATTATAAATTGAAACAAGTAATTATCATTATTTTGACCTAATACGGTCATACCATCACGAAAACATACCTAATAAGTATATAATTTTGACCCCCATAAACCCCAATATTATAAAGTAAAACTGGGGTTTCCAGGGGTATACATTATTTTTCTTATTGCTGCTAAAAAACATAGATTGTGGGTACTCGTTAGAACCGCCTCATCAAGGAGGTTCTAACAAGTACCTACAATCTATGTTTTGAGCTGAAATATGAAAAATATCAGGATCCTTTTTCTGAACATTTTCATTTTTTGGTGGTAAAATTTTCAGTACCTTTGAATAGGTATGTTTTCGTAATGCGTTTTCCTGTAAG
Source organism: Anodontia alba (assembly GCA_964016985.1). Taxonomy (NCBI): domain Eukaryota; kingdom Metazoa; phylum Mollusca; class Bivalvia; order Lucinida; family Lucinidae; genus Anodontia; species Anodontia alba. The sequence continues at coordinate 36,003,050 of OZ024838.1, forward strand.
GGGACTGATTACAGTTTGCTGATTATCCGCCGTTTTTCACACGAGAGATGACTATTTAATCAACCCGAGTCTTCGATGTTCGTGATTTTGTGTGTTCTTTGTTTCCAAAGGTAATCCTTTTTTACTCTACTGTATCTGGTGTTGTGCCGTGTGGCGGCCGTAAAAAGTCTCCCCGTACATCACCATAGTGCAGGTTATACTTCATTTCCTTACGGATCATTGAGCCCATCCTGGTTATTTTGAAAATCGAATACCGCTTAAGCTGGCACAGGGGTGCGTGGGCAACCTCGCAGTGTTGCATATCAAGAGACTCAATTAAACCGAGTCTCCGATTTTCGTGATTTTGTGTGTTCTTTGTTTTCAAAGGCAATTCTTTTTTACTTTTACTTTATAATTTCGTGTTTTGCTTTCCTGTACTCCAAACCTCTTCCGAAAAGGGTCTATTCTAAACAGAAAAGTTAAGATTAAATGGAGTATCCTTTTAGAGTAGATCCTTTACAGAAGGTGGGGTGTAAGTGGGGGAGGGGGGAGACTTTGACAGAGTTGCCTTCTTTGAACGTGTGCGCACTCGTCTTAGTTATTATGCACCAGACATTTGTTGTCCAGGGCCCAGTTGTTCAAAAGTAACGATGTCGTTAGTTAACGATTCGTTAAAATTTTAATCGAGTGATACGCAAATATGCTGAAATTTTTTGCTGAAAAAACGTGAGTAGCTTTTGCACTGCAAAAGCTACTCGCATTTTTTCAGCAAAAAATTTCAGAATATTGTGAATTGAATCTGCTAAAACAGTTAACGAAATGGCCCTTAACGAGCTCGTTAAGCTAACAACGCTTTGAACAACTGGGCCCTGGACTCTACGGGACCTGGGAATGATCTTTCAACTTTTCAGTTCGCAAAGCTCTGCCGAAAGCCCTACACTGCAGGCCCCAAATACAGTCGGCTGTCGTTATCTCGAAGTCCAAGGGACTCTCTGAAATATTTCGAGATACTCTTACCCCGACATATCAGAGCTGCAGAGCTGCAGAATTCAGGAAAAGAATAAATCGTACAAAATTTCCACTCATATGAATATGTAATTTGACTTCTGAAATTAGAGATATACTGAAAATATTGTGGAAAAGAGGAAGCAATTTCTCCTCTTTTATACAATATTTTTTTTATCTGTTGTTAATTTCCATGTTAAAAGAGGGACTAGATTTTCACTTCGAGATAAGCAATTATTCGGGATAAGCGACGTCGAGAAAACGAGTGTCGACTAATATCGTAAAATCCCGGCTAAAAGTCCTGTTGCCCGGCATTTGACAAAAATTATAAACAACGAGTGAACTGATCCATTCAGACAAACTTTCGTACTTATGACAATAGTGCAATCTTTTTTCAGTTTACTTTCGATTTAGCTCTCTTCCTCTATTACGAAGAAACGAAATTTCGGTTCTCAGGAGAAATTATAACTCGGTGAATACACTCCAGTACTGTACCACGGTAAATTCCGGTTAAACGTCCGATTATTTCTCCAGGCTATTTTTGTGGGAAATAGAAATAACGGAACATCTACGTCATTGCCGGGACTCATCGGATGTTAAATCACGGCATTTAATCCCGCAATGGCCCCGCTATCCCCGCCCCGGATATCATCCGGTCATCCGGCAGGTCGTTTATGAAGATTAGGAAAAGTACTGGTCCTAACACAGAACCTTAACGGACGCCACTCACTACTTGGACTTTCTCCGATGACTGGCCTTCTACTATGACTTGCTGAGTTATGCTGTTGAGGAATGATGCAATCCACTTTAATGTGCAGCCTCGTATCCCATAGTGATGAACCTTGTTCAACAGGCGCTGGTGCGGAACCAGATCTAACGCCCTGCTGAAATCCAGGATAAGCATGTCTGTCTGTATCGTGCTGTCCAGGGAAGAAGCCAACTCATGGAAGAGTGGGATAATCTGAGTCTCGCAACTCCGCTTGACTCTGAATCCTTGTTGACACTTGTTCAGGATGTCATGGTTCTCAAGGTGTTTCACGTTGTTCCTCACTATGCGACATGTTCGAGTAGCTTGCAGCGCAAACTTGTACGAGAGACTGCCCAGCGGGCACATGACGTTAATACAACGTCGCCTCAATGTCGATGCAACGTCATGACGTTGCATCGACGTTGAGCCGACGTTGTATAAACCTCATGTGCCCGCTAGGTGGCCTGTAGTTATCAGCATCATGACGAGCACCTTTTTCTGTAGATCGTTACGAAAACATGCCTATTCAAATATGCTGAAAATTTTGCCACCTAAAAATGAAAAAAAATCAGATAAAAAATTCTGATATTTTTCTTTTTTCTGCTCAAAACATAGATTGTTGTACTCGTTAGAACCGCCTCGACGAGGTGGTTCTAACGAGTACCCACAATCTATGTTTTTGAGCAGAAATAAGAAAAATAATGTATACCCCTGTAAACCCCAGGTCTACTATATAAAAGTGGGGTTTCAGGGGGTTAAAATTATATAGGCGCATTTTCGTGATGTGGCAGTTACGTTGGCGTGTCTCCAGTCCTCAGGCACTATGCCCGCTTCTATTGAAGATCTCTGTGGCGTAGTCTTTAAGGACCCGGGCAGGTATTGAGTCTGAACATGTTGCTTTCTTAGGGTTTATCTTAAAGAGCATCTTTCTAGCACCTTCTTCTGTCACCTAAATCTCGTCCATGTCTGGATAGGGTGTACCAGAGGGAAGTAGGAATTAGTCTTGATCTTCATAAGTATGTACCAAAACATACTGTCCATTTAGTATGCTTCAAGTAAGCATTTTTATTAATTTACAGCGGGCCGTTTTCGGCCCGTCAGGATAGCTGACGGGCCGATAACGGTCCGCTATAGATATATAAAGAATGCTATCTGGGGTTGCCTTATCTTTTGGGTTGTTAAGTAGTCGTTTTTTTTTTTTTTGTTTTTTTTTATCTTTGAGTGGTAAGATTCCGGTATTATCTTTTTGTGGTGACTTCATAAAGTTCCAAAAGCGTGTATGTTTGCAGGTTTGTCGTCTTCAGAATCTCCAACTTCAATTATAGTGTTGATATATGAGTGGTAAGCTTGCCGTTCCAATTTCTGTGTCTCTGACTTGCACGGCTTGTACTTTCTTACATCAGATTCGTCCTTGCTTCTTTTTATTCTCGTGTATTTGTTTGTTTGTGTTGAGGTTTTACGGCCCAGTCAACCCAATGGGGTCATGTCGAGCGCGGTCAGTTTACCTAACCACACGTTTGCTGGGCAGGCTTAGTCATCTAAGCGGTTAACCTGTATTGTGCACATTCTTTCGCCAGAAACTGACAACTGCCCTTCTTGAATCAGCGGAAGGGAGAGAATGACCGTAGAAAATATTTCATGATCAATCTCCACGAAAGAATGTTGCCGACCTCGACGGGGGTTGAACCCGCGACCTCCTGGTCTCCAGTCGGACGGCGCATCCAACTGAGCCACCGAGGCCGGCTTATTCTCGTGTATAGCCTGGCCTTCTTTTTGATTGCAGCTTTCACTTTTTTTTTCAATTCAGAGTTTTCCAACTTTCTGTCCTTTCAGCATCTTGGATGGGATATGCTTATTTATCAGGCTGGTGATGTATCTCTTGAATAGAATCCAAGTGTTTTCTATGGAAGTTGATGGTATGGCCAACATTTCCTTGTGCAGCTTGTGTTTATTCTCCTTTATACTGTTCTGATTTACCTCGCTATAACAGTAAGCTTTCCGCTGTTGGACAGGGTTACTTGTGAGGACATAGGCTAGCTTCGACAAATACCGCCTCCTGATCAGAAATACCAGGGATGATTTCCTCATTACTGACGAGGGAACTGTTGTTGCAGAAAAATAGATCCAAAATACTTTCTGTGTTTTCCGCTATTCTGGTTGGTTCAGTAACCAAATCACCCTCAGGCTGCGCATTCGAATTCGCGCAGTCTGAATGGGATCCTTGGGTATCCAAGATTGCGCCTAGTGAGGTTTTGATCAGCAAATGTACAGGCTAATTTGAATTTTCGCTTGGGCACCTGTTCAAAGGTATGCTTTCTGTCATTACGGTTCAGATATCATTATATTAGATGACAGAAAATCAGTTCGGGGTATATATATATATATATATATATATATATATATATATATATATATATATATATATATATATATATATATATATATATATATATATATATATATATATATATATATATATATGTATATATATATATATATATATAACACTCTCATTTTTTGTTATGCATATGTGTAAGCACAATTAGAACCTAGGCTATCACATCGGCCTGAGCGCGTGTGGGATTGCGGGTGCGGGCAAGGTGGTTGGAGGCGCGGAGGCGGATATTTCTTCCTTTTTAGAACAGTATGGGTGGTTGATTTGTCTCCTTTTTTCGGTTCTGGAACAAAATATAGAGAGCTACTTTTTGTAATTCATTATACATGAACCCCGTGCGTGCATGCGTGCGTGTGTGTGCGGGGTGGGGTGGGGGGGCGGGTGCTTTGTTTCTTCAAACATATATGTACATTGTTACCAACGCCTATGTTAAGTTAAACTCCGCCGTCGGGCCCAACTGGATTAAAAAAAAATCATTCCCATGGGTCCTCGGACAAAAAAAAAAAAAAAAAAAAAAAAAACGAAGAAGAAAAAAAAAAAACCTTAATCATCGGTTGCTCATCCTTGTACTGACTGTCTCTGTCGGTCGGCACATGACGTTCGAAAGCCTATGTTAAGTTAAACTCCGCCGTCGGGCCCGACTGGATTAAAAAAAAATCATTCCCATGGGTCCTCGGACAAAAAAAAAAAAAAAAAAAAAAACGAAGAAGAAAAAAAAAAAACCTTAATCATCGGTTGCTCATCCTTGTACTGACTGTCTCTGTCGGTCGGCACATGACGTTCGAAAGCGCATGAGATGAAAACCTGCTAAAAATAGACGATAACAGATAACGCCAAACCATAATTTATAGTATGGCAAGCCAAATGCACACTTATCAGAAACAAAAAACTAGTTTATCTTTGTGATTTAACAAACCAGGTTTTTCTTTAAAAATTCTTGTTTTCTCTAATTAACCAGATTTTCGTCTGATGAACCAGGTTTTTCTGTATTTCTTTTTTTTTTTTTAATTTATTTATTTTGCTTTAATAAACTAGGTTTTCCTTCCAAACCAATGATAACAAGGGAAAACCCAGGTTATCTGAGAGAAATTATGTTTTAAAGAGCAAAACGTTTTTTTGTTATTTTTTTTTTTTTGTTGTTGTTGTTTTCTGTTAAATCAGATTTATCTCACTGAAACCTAGTTTTTCTCCTGATATACCAGGTTTTCCCTTGCACACTGCCTCTTCTGTAGATAAGCCAGGCTTATCAAAAACAACCCTAAAATATCAGAGCAAAAAATAGCTTCACCGAAAAAATCAGGTATACGAGGTTTTGCTGGATAAAATCCCTAGTTTAGAACGCGGGTGCGAGGGTGTATGTGTGTGTGGGTGGGTGGGGCTAATATATCTATAAAACCTACAGTATTTTGGGAATCACCCGGTTCATCAAAGAGAACCTGAAAACCTAGATTATCAAATCTCATTTTTTTTGTGTGAAAGAAAGAAAGAAAAAAAAATACTATTTGTATGCATTTGGCTTCCCATAATTGCGTGTTACAACCTGATCGTTATCTTCCTCTTTGTTATCGCTGAGTAAACTGTTTCATATTTAGCGAGCGAGATGTTTTATCAAGTGTTTTCATAAACGACAATATATTATTTCTCAATACAACAAAGTAATAGTGTAAGGATTTAGACTGGATCTAGAGTTTCGAAACCCAGTCAGCATTCTACGTAAATCTATATCGGGCCGTCATCGGCCCGTCAGGGTAGCTGACGGGCCGATGACGGCCCGATGTAGATTTACGTAGAATGCTAGCTGGGAATTTACTGATTTCAGCTTCTATACATATTAAACAACAAGCGTGAAACAGAATTTTAAAAGGACTTACAATCGTAGGATATCTTTATTAAATCCTCGTCGGAAATGACCGAAACTCAGAAAGAAAACGTTCAACAAAGACAAATTACCGACGGACCACTTGAAAATATAACGCAGGCTCCTCAAACAAGACATAACTATAATTCCATTACCAATGGCAATGTTAGTTCTGGACCATCCGGTGGTGTACTATACAATCCAGGACTCACTTCAGATAATCGACAGATCCCCATCCTGAGGACGGACAAGAAGTCTTTGGTGGAAGCCTACTTGCTGTGGTTCTTATTCGGACTCTTAGGCGCTCATCACTTTTATCTGAAACGCGTGGAATGGGGTATCTTATATTTCCTCACCGGCGGGCTCTTGGGATGTGGATGGCTTATTGACATGTTCCGAATGCCCTACATTGTTTCCCAGGTCAATAAGAGAAATTTGGATGAAGCGAACGTTAAGCGGAAGAACATCAGCGATGCGTACACACTCTGGTTCCCTTTTGGACTGCTTGGTAAGATAATACGGTAAAACCTGTGTAAGAGAGCCACCTTTGAGATTGACTTTAAATAGTGGTTGATGTGGAAAAAGTTGTCTGTCTTATAAAGGTACATGTCATGTAATTTTGCTAGCAAAATTACATGGCATGTGCCTTTATAAGACAACCACCTTTCCACATCAACCACTAAGGTCATTTTCAAAGGTGGCTGTCTTACACAGGTTTTACTGTAGCCCAGTGGGCGCATGACATTTATTTAATGTCGCATTAACGTCGATGCAACGTCGTAAACGTCGCATTATCGCTGATAATCGTTAATGCGACGATGTATAAACGTATTGACATTGCATCGGCGTTTATGTCACGTTATAAAAATAAAAGCGTCATGATGTTGCATCGACGTTAATGCGACGTTGTATAAACGTCATTTGCCCGCTGGGAATTCTGTTTCAAAACCTCGGAGTTTAATTCTCTCTCTCTCTCTCTCTCTCTCTCTCTCTCTCTCTCTCTCTCTCTCTCTCTCTCTCTCTCTCTCTCTCTTTTATTTTGTATTGGACGTTTATTAGGCAAAACACCGAGTTTTTTCGACATATAAAGAAGACTAATTCGAGGTCTTCTTCATAGATATCTGATATGTAAGGAAGCAATTCTCCATGATTTTCGTTTATTTTGGACATCTACTGGGAAAAACTCGGACGTTGTATCCATATAACATGGGGTATCCACTATCTACATGACATTTTTCTTTAATTTTGCATGATCATCGGAACAACATTAATATTTACCATCACGAAAACATTCCTTTAAAAAGTTTGACCCCGCTTAAACCCCACTTTTATATAGTAAAACTGTGGTTTTACAGGGGTATACATTATTTTTCTTTTTTCTGCTCAAAACATAGATTGTGGGTACTCGTTAGAACCTATGTTTTAAACAGAAGTATGAAAAATATCAGTCTTTTTAGCAGAAGTATGAAAAATATCAGAGTCTTTTTATCAGAAGTATGAAAAATATCAGTTTTTTTATCCGAAAATTTTCAGTTTTTGGATGTGAAATTTTCAGTATATTTGAATACGCGTGTTCACGTAATGGGAACCACACTACTAGTTTCTTCTTCTTTTTTTTTTTTTTTTTTTTTTTTTTTTTACAGGGTTTCATCATTTTTATCTCGAGAATGGTTTTATGGGCGGCTTATACTTTGTAACGGGTGGACTCTTTGGAATCGGATGGTTAGTTGATCTGGCGCGGATCCCGTCCCTCGTGAAGGAAGCCAATTTGCGAGAACCAGTCCAAAAACAGGTAGGTCACCCGGGCGTCCAACTGAGATTGGCTTACAGTTGGGCAAGGCCTGTTATCCTTGTAGCAGGTATGGGCAGAAAGGGAATGTATTTATTTCTTCTGTTTCTTCTCGTTCATTCCTGTTCCTCTTTCTTTCCTGTCCCTCCCTTTTACCTCCTCTACTATATTTTCTGTCCCTTTTTCTGAGAGACAACAAAAATGACCCACAAGGGTTGACATGTCGTTAAACCCCAATTCAATCAATCAATCAATAAAAAAAAGGTAGGGCACAGTCAGTCAAGCATGTACAAGATTAGGCTTTTAAAAAAAAAGGTAAAAAAGTTGGAAAGTCATTTCGCTAAGCACTCTGGATAACATATTTAGACGACAAATGGAAATATTTTTCTTACTTTCCCCAGAAAACAGGATTTGACATCTCGTACAAATTGGATTTTTATGACATTTCAAATCCTGTTCTCTGTGAAAAATGACAAATAAGAAAAATATTAGCAAAATATTGTCTGTCGAATTAGCCCAGACAGTGGTAATGGCAAAATAATGCAGAGATGTCTCTGCATTATTTTGCCATTACCACTGTCTAGGCTAATTTGACAGACAATATTTTGCTAATAATTTTCTTATTTGTCTCATTTTTTCATCGTGCTAAAACAATGCGTAGACTTTGCTATCTGTCTCTGTTTGATGTGAATAATAGGAATGAAGTCAGTGGTATTTCAGGTTTCCTTTAGATGCACTGGGAATTTAGACGCATCTTATTGTGATCTTACAGTGGAGCGCTGTGGTGCAGTGGTAAAGCATCGGACTCGAGATCGAGAGGTACTGGGTTCGATCCCCACTAACATCAAGTGTTGTTTCCTTGAGCAAGAGACTTTATCCACATTGCTTAGTACTGGTTTCTACCCAGGAAAAAAGAGGGCCACATGGAAGATTAGTACTAGTTTATTAAATGTATTACCCTCTATAAATAAAGTCGATTATTATTATTATTATTATTATTATTATTATTATTATTATTATTATTATCATCATCATCATGATGGCCTTCCGTACCCGCTAACAGAATCAGAGGATACTACAGAATGTATGAATGGAAAGTAAAAGCCTGGGTGATACGTTGCGCATGCGCAGGATGATTCAAACCTGCACATTTAGCGCATGTTTGGCGGCATTTTTCGGTTGACGCGGCCCATAATTATATATTTTCAGGAGAAAACCGTGGGAGCCTCGTATGCATTAGGTGTTTCGCCATTAGGAGTGCTCGGCTTTCATCATTTCTATCTGAACCGTCCCCTGTGGGGATTCTTTTATCTGCTTACGGCCGGTAACTTTGGCATCGGCTGGCTGGTGGACTGGTTCCGACTTCCACTGCTCGTCAAAAGAGCAAACAAGGAAATAGCTCTTGGAGCCGACGACCAGAAACATCTTGATGACGCCTACCTTCTATGGATGCCAATGGGCCTATTGGGATTCCATCATTTTTATCTCAATCGACCAGTGTGGGGACTGATCTACTTTTTCACAAGTGGTCTCTTCGGGGTTGGATGGTTAATAGATGGTTTCCGGTTGTCGTGTTTGGTCAAGGAATGTAACAGGAAGACGCAAGAAAGAATCGAGCAACTCCCGGTGTTTCAAATGCCCTATTCAGGTATGCTTTGTTTGAGTTTGAGTTGGCGTTCAGCGACCACATCAGGAAAACATGCCTGTATAATTTTGACCCCCCTTAAACCCCACATTTATATAGTAAAACTGGGGTTTACAGGGGTAAACATTATTTTTCTTATTTCTGTTCAAAAACATATATTGTGGGTACTCGTTAGAACCGCCTCGGTGAGGCGGTTCCAACGAGTACCCACAATCTATGTTTTGAGCAGAAATATGAAATATATCAGAGTTTTTTATCTGAAATTTTTCAGTTTTTGGAGGTAAAATTTTCTATATATTTGAATAGGTTTGTTTTCGTAATGAAGTCAACAATATGAAGGTTTTGTCGAGCCAGTCATTTTACCTAACCACACTTTCTTGGGCAGGCTTATTCTCCAAGCGGATAACCAGTATTTGTGCATATTCTTCCGCCAGAAATGTGACGCAATATCCAGTCAAAGTATTTCTTGAATGAGCCATGCGAAAACGTGTCTTCGGGCATACATTTTATTTTTTTTTTCATGACTTTTAAAATGTATTTTAACGCCCTAGAGACCGAACCGGTTTTTTTTTTTTTTTTTTTTTTTTTTTTTTTTTTTGTTGTTGTTGTTTTTTTTTTTTGTTTTTTTTTTGTTCAAAAGAAAAATAACATTGTCACTGAATGCGCAATGGGTTACGCGCCGGTAACCAAGTGTTACCATTTTTATAACATGACTTTTCCCACTGAATAATAGCGACGACATATGAGTTGATGATGAGGATGATGATGATGACAGTGATAATACTACTACTGATAATAATAATGATAATTATCATCATTATTATTAATTTTAGTAGTTGTAGTGGTTTAAGTATTAGTATTATTAAGACCGAAAACCACTGTTGAATTTTGCATGCATCTGATACCTGCCTTCTGTCAATCACAGGTGTGGTAATAACTCGATCGAATTTGTCAACAGTCTCACAAGTTCCGGTTCCACCGAACTACAGTAACAGCCCTCCGAATCAGACACCAGGACTATATCTAGTAGCAGGGTACCAGTATCCTCTACAGTCGGGTCATCAGCAGATTCCAGGTAAGTGTAAACAAATGGATGGTACAGGCCTGCGTTCAGATGTGCAAATCACTCGCAAACGTTTTCCCTGGATCCCAGCTCCTGTTGGCGTTTTTCATTGAGTACAGGAATCCAGGAAAAAAACGTTTGCACTTACTTTGCACTCCTGAACGTAGCCCATGAATAGAAGTCAAGAAAAAAAAGTCCATGAATACAGTGTAAGAAGAGACAATTAGTTAAAATTGTTTTTGTCTCCGTTCCGAAAAGAAGTGTCCTTTTAGAGTAGACTTCTTTTCAGAAGGTCCTTGCTGTACAGGAATGCAACAGGAAAGCCACTAAAGTTGTCTCCCTTGTTAAATCACGGAAAATCTACCAGTTGTATCACGTCTCCTTAAGCAAACATTAGATAATAATAAATAATGTTATCACGAATAACGCATGGTGCTGGAGGCAGATTTTATTATTTCACGACGGCGAAGCCGAAGTGAATTTATATGCGCATGTGCCCGATACAACCATGCATATTTCGCAATAATTCATATTATCATATGACGTCGCTGTTATTCAGTGGATAACGTCATGTTATAAAAATCGTATAACCACACGTTATATAACACTTTGGCGGGAACAAGTAACGTCATGACGACGTCCATGTCAACCGTGCATTTTCTGTTGAACAATTGTGAACTTTAAAGGCGATAAAATCCCATTTAAAAGGGTCATATGATAAACAGAATCTTACATAAGTGGTCATTTAATATGAAATTTATGAAACTCGCCGAAGGCTCGTTTCATAAATTTCATATGAAATGACCACTCGTGTAAGATCCTCTATATAGAGGTAACTTATTTCGATTCTAACATGATACAGAAAGGATAGTGGACATTGTTGCAATGTTTTCCAAAGAACTATTTTGCAGCATGTCGCAAGAAGTACATGTTTGCATGCGACGTCATCAGTCGCGCCAAGTAAGTGTTTGCATGCGACGTCATCAGTCGCACCAAGTAAATGTTTGCATGCGACGTCATTAGTCGCGCCAAGTAAATGTTTGCATTTGACGTCATCAGTCGCGCCAAGTAAATGTTTGCATGCGACGTCATCAGTCGCGCCAAGTAAATGTTTGCATGCGACGTCCTCAAATGCGCCATTTTAGCACTTATTACGTTGACGACATGAATTTTGCAGTTTGATCACGATCAAGATGACGTTTCCAATTGGCTCAATGGGTCACGTTAGAAAAAGCTACAGTTAAAGCATTTTTCAAACAAACAGTATTGATATTTTTCTTATTTCTCCACGAAAACAAATGTTGTGGGTTCTCACAGTAAGCGCCTCGCCGAGGCGTTTCTAGTGAGTACCCACAACATGAGGTTTCGTGGAAGCTAACAAAAATATAGGATATTCCTTCGTATCTTATAAAGTATTCATATATCTACTCTGCTCCGTCCACACAAACAAAATTAATTATATACATCAGGGCACAGTCGTTCAAAGCATCGTTAGCTTAACGAACTCGTTAGTGGTCAAAATGTTAACTGTTCTAGTAATTACAATATCCTATTCACAGGTATTTTTGCTGAAAAAAAATGTGAGTAGCTTTTGCAAATGCAAAAGCTACTCACATTTTTGTCCAGCAAAAATGTTAGCATATATGCCATATTTAATGATCAAAGTTTTAAAGATACGTTAACTAATGACATCGTTAGTATTGAACAACTGGGCCCTGGTATATATCTTGCAACTTGAATCTTTCGGGTCGTCTTTTATCATTTTCTTTTTTTATTTTCAGACCCTAGACAGATGCCTTCTTACGCAGAACAGCCACCGCCATATTCTTCCGCAACAGACGGCGTCGTTCATTCTGGTACCATTGGTGAAACACGTAGTACCAGTTAAATGCATTGTGTTTTGGACTCGCAAATGCACCAGGCATTTGCAAAATGCTGTTCCAATTACAGTAATATTCCAAAGACAAACTACAACATATTATTCCAAATACATAAATATATAATGAGGCAGGAACACCAGAGTACACAGTGTAGATCCAGATCAGACTACGCAATGCAGTCTGATTAGAATAGTCTCTCAGCCAATAATTTTGTGGCATATAAAATTGTAGTCAGACCAAAATGATTTAAAGTTTGCGCAATACGTTAACACAAATGTGAAATGAATACTGGCGCTGCGTCTATATGACTCAGTTGCCTGGTAGCGATAAAAATTTGATTGTCTGTCTGAATACTTCAAAATTATCACGTTAAGACATCTATGTAAATGAATTCTTCTGAGTTATTGATTTAACACACCAGTGCAAAATGAATACTTCAGAGCTATTATGTAAACATAATTATATGAAATGAACATTTCTTAACTATTATGGTAATAATTAATATATGAAATGAATACTTAAAAAATATTATTGCATAAAAAGCAGTGCCGCTCGTTATTAACAGCCGTGCATTAACCGGCGAAAAGCCATGTATTAACAAGGCAATTCACGCGCTGTTAATGCACGGCTACGCAACTTTCAATATGCTTGTACCGGGGCCAAAGAATTGCTGCCGTCACGAGATGTGTAGTGCCCGGCCCTAGAACGAGCATAGTCCGTGGAAATTGCATTCGCGAGACATCAGTGAAAAGGCGAAACAAAATAGTGCAAGAAATAACGCGAAATGTAGCAAACGTTTTCAGTTTTTATGCAATAATAGCGATCGAACATGTTTTTTCAATCCATTAACATTCGCCAGGTCCCTTGGGAGGTGTTGAAAACCGCGGCCTTCGGAACATGGTTTTTTAATGCATTAACATTCGCCAGGTCCCTTGGGAGGTGTTGAAAACCGCGGCCTTCGGCCTCGGTTTTCAACACCTCCCACGGGACCTGGCGAATGTTAATGCATGAAAAACCATGGTTGATCTTTATATTGCATTAACACACTTTTATCAATTGTATATCTCTAAGCTATTACGTAAACATTCCTATGTGAAATTAATACTTCAAAGTTATTACATTAAAGCACTTATGTGAAATCAATACTTCCAAGCTCTTACATTAACATACACTACGACCTCTTTATAACACTATTGTTGGGTTCCATAGCATAAACCATGTTATATCCAAACAAAAATGTATAGATTATATTGAAAAATGACCATTAATGGTCATTTTTCAATATAATCTATACATTTTGGGGATCCATCTTTGAACCGTGTTATATCAAAACCGTGTTATAACAGACCGTGTAATAAAGAGGATGAAGTATAAATAGTTCTAAGTGCTAACGATGACATACCTATGTGGTATGAATGCATCCAAGCTTTTATACCTAGTACGTATTTTGAATATTCTAGACTCTTACGCCTAAGTGAAATGGATATTAATAAGCTATCACGTTAAAACATCTATATGAATTAAATAAATACTTCCCAACATGCCTATGTGAAACAGATACTTCAACACACGCCTATATGAAATAAATATTTCTTAATAAGCTTATATGAAGTAATACTTCAAAACACGCCTATGTGAAACAAATACTTAAAACACGCCAATATGTAATCAATACTTCTAAACACACCTATGTGAAATAAATACTTCTAAACACGCCTATGTGAAATTGATACTTCAAAACACGCCTATGTGAAATAAATACTTCTGAATACGCCTATGTGAAATTGATACTTCAAAACACACCTATGTGAAATAAATACTTCTAAACACGCCTATGTGAAATTGATACTTCAAAACACGCCTATGTGAAATAAATACTTCTGAATACGCCTATGTGAAATTGATACTTCAAAACACGCCTATGTGAAATAAAAACTTCTAAACACGCCTATGTGAAATAAATACTTCTGAATACGCCTACGTGAATTAGATACGTCAAAACACGCCTATGTGAAATAGATGCTTCTTATTATTATCATTATTCAAAGACTGTAGCGGACAACGAAATAATTTAATCTGACCTTTATCTTCCTTGATCTTGAGCTGCGTTGTAGGATGGCGGCTGCGAGAATGCGCAAAAGTATCTGAGAGTTATTTATCCACATATTCAACCAAGGCCTATTTCTCACGCTTCATAACGCATGCTTTATAGTTGTACAGAACAAAATGATCCTCAATGTGAAATAAGGGATCTTACAACATATATGCCTACCAACAATAAAATCAAGCTGCGCATCCATGCAGTGATCAGAGTCGTCGTTCTCTCATGAAGAAACGGTACATCCTTGACTATCCAAAATGCGCCCAGTGAAGGTTCTGATCAGACTGCGCGAATGCGCAGACAGGTATGAATCTTCGTCTAGCGTAAATGTCCAGATGCACGTTTTCTGATGTTGAGGGTAATTTTCCACCTGCAGTAAAGTCGGCAGACCGACCCTAAGGTTGACATCCGGAATATACCTTATAATCTTCTTGCCGGTCCGTCTGTCCGCGGTTGACTTGATAAACCATATTGATGTTGTCGCTTTTTTTTTTATTTTTTCGTCCTAGCTAGGAGAGCAAACGGCATGAAATACCCAGCTAGCATTCTACGTAAATCTACATCGGGCCGTCATCGGCCCGTCAGCTACCCTGACGGGCCGATGACGGCCCGATATAGATTTACGTAGAATGCTGACTGGGTACACCATTAATATAAATGTTGATTTCATAATGGATGTTATTTTTAATGCTGCTGATTCTTCATTATCCTCCCGGGTAGGAGAGCAAGTTGCATGATATAAAGAATAAACATAAGTGTTGACTTCATGCACGACGTTGATGTTGTTGATTTTGTTATCCTCTCGGGTAGGAGAGCCAACTGCATGACAAATAGAATAAACATAACTGTTGACTTCATAAACAATACTGATGTTGTTGATTCTTTATTATCCCTCTGGGCAGGAGAGCAAATTGCACGATATGTAGAATAAACATAGATGTTGATTTCAAAAACGATGTTGATGTTGTTAATTCTTTATTATCCTTCTGGGTAAGAAAGCAAATTTCATGACATACAGACAAACATATATGTTGGCTACATAGGCGATGTTGATTCTTTACTTTCCTCCTCGGTAAGAGAACAAATTGCATGACATAGAATATAAAATAAATGATGACTCAATAATGGTGTTGGTGTTCTGTTTTTATTACTTCCTGGGTAGGAGAACAAATCGCATGACATACAGAGTAAACATAAATGCTGACTTTATAAACAATGTTGATGTTGTTGATTCTGTATTATCCACAAGGGCAGGACAGCAAATTTTATGACATACAGAATTAACATAAATGTTCACTTCATAAACGATGTTGATGTTGTTGAGTTCTTATTTGCCTCCTGGGAAGGAACACAAATTGCATGACATACAGAGTAAACATAAATGTTGACTTCATAAACTATGTTGATATTGTTGATTCTTTGTTATCTTTAAGGGCAGGATAGCAAATTGCATGACATACGAGGGTCGTGCAAAAAGTTCTGTCACTAATAGGCTTCCTTGGTTTTAAGCCAGGTATATGTTAAAATGCTTCACTGCACTTGAATGGTGTGTTAAATAGCTAATGATACACCTTCATTTCATGCAAATTGCTTTCCAACTGACCGAGTTATTTCAAATTGAAATAGATGCATTCATATACAGTGATCAATTTACTTGTTACAATAAGAAACGACTAAGCAACGGATGGTCAGGACTCCACGTTTTACATGACACCGCCTCCTCTCATAAGTGTGAGATTGTTAAGTCTTTTTTGGCTTCTGAAAAAGCTGAAAGTTTTAAACCATCCACCTTATTCACCTGACCTGAGTCCCTGTGACTTCTTTTTATTTCCAAGGCTTAAGAAAATGCTTTCTGGAAATAAGTATACGCCTAGAAGTTCTCTTGGCAGCGCTGTTTATCAGTGTCTCCAACAGATACCAAAAGAAGACTATTTATCTGCTTTTCGCGACTGGGTAAAAAAGGTTACAAAAAATGTGTTTCAGTAAGGGGGGGGGGGCGACTTTTGAAGGTTTGTAATAGAAATATGTTTGATAAAACGAGCACTGAAGTAATCCGAACCCAGTGACAAAACTTTTTGCAGGACCCGCGTACAGAATTGACATAAATGTTCACTTCATAAATGTTGTTAATGTTGTTGAGTCCTTATTACCCTCCTCGGAAGGAGAGCAAATGGCATGACATGGCGAATAAACATGAATGTTGTCTTCATAAACAACGCTGATGTTGTTCATTCTATATTATTCTCCTGGGTAGGAGAGCAAATATCATGACATAGCAAATAAACATAAATGTGGATTTCATAAACAGTGTTGATGGTGTTGGTTCTTTATTTTCTTTAAGGTTAGGATAACAAATTGCATGACACACAGAATTAACATTATTGTTCACATCATAAACGATGTTGATGTCGTTGAGTCCTTATTACCCTCCTCGAAAGGAGAGCAAATGGCATGAAATAGCAAATAAACATAAATGTGGATTTCATAAACAATGCTGATGTTATTCATTCTTTATTACCCTCCTGGGTAGGAGAGCAAATTGCATGACATAGCAAATAAACAAAAATGTAGACTTCATAAACAGTGTTGATGTTGTTTACTCTTTATTATCTTCTAGGGTAGAGAAGCAAATTGCATGATATACAGAGTAAATATAAATGTTGACTTCACAAACGATGTTAATATTGTTGATTCTTTATAATTCTCCTGAGTAGGAGAGCAAATTGCACGATATACAGAATAAACATACATGTTGATTTCATTAACGATGTTGGTGTTGTTATTTTTCAGTGTAGACTTCAAAAACGATGTTGATGTTGTAAATCTTTTATTATCCTTCTGTGTAGGAAAACAAATTTCATGATATACAGATAAACATAGATGTTGACTTTATAAACGATGTTGATGTTGATGTTGTTGATTATGTATCATTCTCCTGGGTAGGGGTGCAAATTGCATGATATACAGAATAATCATACATGTTGATTTCATTTACCATGTTGATGTTGTTAATTCTTTATTATACTTCTCTTTGGAGTTTATTAACGATTTTGATGCTGTTAATTCTTTATTATCCTTCTGTGTAGGAAAGCAAATTTCAGGACATACAGATAAACATATATCTTGAAAGGATATTGTCGTCGATTCTTTATTATCTTCCAAAGGTTGGAGAGCCAATAGCATGACACAAAATAAGCATACATGGTGACTCCATAAACAATTCTGATGTTACTGATTGTTTATAGCTTTCGAATTGGATCACATATAGAATAACTTTAAATGTTGACTTCATAAACAATGCTGATGTTGTTAATTGTTTACGTCCTTCCTGGCTAGGTAGTAAGCAAATTGCATGACATCAAGAATAACATAAATGTTGACTTCATGAAAAATGCTGATGTTGTTGAGTCTTCATTTTCCTCCTTGGTAGGTAAGCTTTTGGTAACGACTTAGAGCAATGACGTCACGCCACAGCCTCAACCTTTTGTTCAGGCTTTGAGCTTTACAAACATTTTTTCTTTCTTTTATAAAACTTTGTACACTCATGAGTATTATGCATACAATATAGTTCCTGATTTCAATCACACAGAAAGTGAAAAGTGCTCAAATTTCAGATACAGTACAGCATATGTTCATGCAAAATGAAGTTATATTATATAAACTAAAAATAGTCTTTCAATGGCTGAGAGCTGTTTTCAGCCCAATGAATATATCTGATGTTCACCTGCTTGCGCATGCCTTCCTGTGAATATAAGTTTCTAAAATTAGATATCAATTTTAGTGGCGTCGCCAGTAATGACGCCGACGTCTACGAACGCTTTTTATATTAATGGGGTCTGTTGTTGACTGTTATCGCCACAGTTATCAAGAGAAAAGACAAACTAAATCGCACCGGTCAATATTGGTTTTCCCCGGTGGATATCATGTCATATCCAATACCTCAATAGTCAATAATTATATAATATTATATGAAGTGCTGTTCATCGAGATCAAATGTGCAATAGATATAACTGTAAATAACCATTCTAATATTTTCAGCTTATGATAGTTGACTGTTATTACCAGTTTCAACGTTTTCTGGCTATTGACAGTTGACTGTTGTTAATAGCAATCTTATGTGTTCTAGCTTTTTACAGTTGACTGTAAGCAGCCACTCCGAAAAAGCAATTCTAACATGTTAATAGCAATGTAGACTGTTAATAGCAATTTAACGTTTTCTGGCTGTAAATAGCCACTAGGAAAAAGCTATTCTTACATGTTTTGGCCAATGTCAGTTGACTGTTTTAACGTTTCTGGCTATTAACAGTTGACGTTTTTTAATTACAGCTGACCGCAAATAGCCTCTCCGAAACAACAAACAACTGACATTGACGCAAAACATGTATAGCTATATGATAAAAGGGTTATAGCACTGATATTAGTGAATATTGCCCCTCGTTGGGATATAGCGACCGTCTTTTGCTGGTGGTTTTGTATGTGCTGTTTGTTTTGTCATTGTTTGTACCCCATTGTTCCTTCCTATGGTGCCCCAGGGAGACTATACTTCAAGATTATGATCTTTTTCCTGGGTATATTCATTTATACATTTAAATTTCAATGGCTCGAACAACTTTGGGACCATAGAAATTTGTTCTAAACATGCATAGTTCGAGCCACTGAGGGTTAATCATAGTGCCGGATCCGGAAACAAATGGAAGTAATTTAGGGATGTCATTTCGACCTTCTGCGAAATAATAATATATTGCGTGTACTCATTAGAATCGACTCGACGTGAATGAGGAATACTATAGTATATTAACCTAAGTTTTACATATCAACACAACTGCTGAAATTATCGGTCATTTATTATAGCAGATGTACTATACAACACATTCACACTTCGGACATCCCAAGTCGTCTGTCTTGTACCCATTAGTGCAGATGAGTGCGCAGCTGAACAGTCCTGGACAGGAAATGACATCACTTGTCACAACAGGCATCGTTTGCGTGGTTATCGGATGCTTTCCAGGAGGATCTGTAGCCACAACTGAAAACCGGAAACCAAATCACAGGTTGAGTTATGATTCCAACACAATTCACACCGCATGTGTAAAGGATATACTATCTGATTAACCCATTTATACCGAATGGAACTTCTATCTGAAGTCTTTGGACAGTTCTATCTCCAATAGGAGGTGTGTCTGGCTATTCTGTATTATTACCATGTTTTATAGAAATTCCTGTATTTAATGCAAACAGTGTAGACCCTAATCAGACGCCGTGCTCTGCCATCACGAAAACATGCCTATATAATTTTGACCCCCTTAAACCCCACTATTATATAGTAAAACTGGAGTTTACAGGGGTATACATTATTATTCTTATTTCTGCTCAAAACATAGATTGTGGGTACTCGTTAGAACCGCCTCGTCGAGGCGGTTCTAACGAGTACCCACAATCCATGTTTCTAGCAGAAATGTTAAAAATATTAGAATTTTTATCTGAAAACGTTCAGTTTTTGGTAGTGAAATTTTCAATATATTTGAATAGGCGTGTTTTCGTAATGGCAGCGTCTCATATGGGTTCACACTGCTTGTAAATAAGCTAGGCATAAACGGGTTGAAACTGAGCAATGAAATATATAAAGTAAAATATAAATAAATCTATCATGTAGATGTGGAAAATTTTAAAACCAAAAATCAGTACAGTTCCGCTGAGCATATATGATAAAAACAGAGGATTCCAATTAGAAGGACCTAGTTAGTATTTGGTCTATCTTGCGCTTCACCCAACGATGAAGGTAACAGAAAAAAAAAACAGACTACTGTTATCTCTCCATAATTCTAACGCAAGATTGCATTTATTAGTGCAATTTGATTAGATCTAGTCGAGAGTAGTTTGAAAATGGCATTTATACTGTGATAAATCCACTGAGCAATAATTACGGAACTATTTTCTTCGCGCAAATTTCTGAAAATAGGCTATTTTCCTCATACTTTTCAATGTAAATAATTATACTCTTTTTACGGTTATGCGGAATAAATTTTATTTCTGTGGATTTCATCAATCGTAAAATGCAAGCGAATCGCTCACAACCTTAACGTAAATTCCTTCGGGGTTCAGTTTTTGTGTGATTTTCCGGCTTCTACACATCGATAAAATCCACAAAAATAAAATTTATGTCTATAATAAGGCAACAACGGTATGTGTTTTTACCATTACATTAACACACATATTTTTAATTGTTGATCTTTAACCATAGCCCTAGATAAGGAGCATTCCAGCCAAACAAAAAAAGTTGTTTCTCTCTCTTTCTCTCTCTCTCTCTCTCTCTCTCTCTCTCTCTCTCTCCACGGATTCAAACTGACAAGTTTAATAAATGTACTTTAGAGAAATATAATAGGGATTTCAAATCCGAGTATTTGAAAATACGGTACACAATTTTTTCCAATGCCTGGTTACGTTTGATAAAGCAAAACGTTCGCGAATGTTTTTCGCAAACTGTTTTTGCATCTTTTGAACAGTTGTTAACTGGTAAATCCGCCTCATATGACCTCCGATAAGAGACCAGCCGTTATTCTCGTAGACTAGACTTGATTGATATTATATTGAATAAATTATATTAATAATTATTAATTTAATATAGGATGGAATAACATGGCCGCTATGCGAGACGCGTCTTCAGGCATATGCGGACAGCGAAAAGCCCAGATCAGCCTGCGCATCCGCGCAGCCTGATCAATTCTTTGCTGTCCGCAAACAGAATCATTGGATACTATAGAATTTTCCAATGGAGAGCAAACGTCTGGATGAGACTTTGCGCATGTACAGGATGATGTGAATCCGCTCATTTTGCGCATGCTCGAAGGCACTTTTTCATTGACCCAGCCGAAGTAATATCAGCGCAGTAAACGTTTACATTTTTTGTTACAAACAACTATCTGTAAATTGTATTATTTTGGCTGCGCTGAAAGACAGCGCAAGGTTATCTGCGGTAACTCGCTATTGTCCGCCGAAAACTACCATAACGGAACGGAAAGTTTGAAATAGTTCGCGAATGTCCGTGAACGCCTCGCTTTGCCGAACGTAGCCCGAGTCAAACATTTACCTGGAATATCAATTAGTCCACCAGTGATACAATCACACAACGGACAACCGGAACTGTCAGTCTTGTAGCCATACTCGCAGAGTTTCGCGCAGGAGAATGCCAGGAAGCAGGACTGCACGACAGGGGGCGTGGACTGGACATGCGTAGTTGAGACACTTCCTGTCGTAGATATTGTTGAGGGCGCGGCTGTTTGTCCTCCACTAGTCGCAACAGTTGTTATTCCGTTCAAGGCCTTTTGAAAATTAATCAAGTCTGAAATATAGCCATATTTTAATTAAAATAATCGGTCGTTTCAAGCGAAAAAGTGCCTTCGAACATGCGTAAAAATGTGCAGCATCATACCATTTTGCGCATGCGCAAAGTATCATCCGGGCCTTTGCTTTCCAGTCATACGTTATGTAGTATCCAATGATTGGCGGACAGTGAAGGCCCTGATCAGAATGCGCGGATGCGCAGGCTGATCTGGGCCTTCGCTCTCCGTTTAAGCCCGAAGACTCGTTTTGGCCAATATACACGCAGCGCCTTCAAAAGGACCCAGATTAAAGCTACGAAAATTATTGATATTTAAACCATCAATATGGATTGGACCATTCTACAATATTTCTTTGGACCAGTCTATTTCCAATAGATGGGTATCTAATTCAAAGTGTAGACCCTAATCAGACGTTCTGTGGCATCTGATCTAGGTCTACACTGTTTGTTTATTACCCTTTTGGGGTTTCTAGAATAAAATGGGTTAAAGATTTCAAAAGTACTGTCAAGCGCGCTGCAATTCTGAAAATTTATAACAAGTTTATAAATCTTACAGATTATTAAATAAAACCTTCTTTCTGAGAGAAAACGGTGCAGTTTCAAATACAATATATGTCTAGTGAAGAAGCTATATGCACAGATATTAAAAGGTGAGATATTGCTGCAAAATAATGTTATTTATTTAGGTTTTGCGTATTTGATTTAGGCTCTGTGACGTAATAAAGCCTCATTAAATATTCAAAATGGCGCCCGTAAAAGTTATTTTGAAGACTTCCAGCCCCAGTAATTTTCTTCATTATCATTTGATTTTGATCAAATTTGCATCAAACATGGTTTCTTCTGTTATATTCTTTGAGAAAGGCGTTAAGATAGTGAATATCTTCTAATAATGTTTACCACAGCTAACTCGAATTTTCATTGTATATCATAGTGGAATGTTGAAATTTTCACAATATATTATAGGGGAATGTTGTAGTTTTCACTATTATGTATTATGTGTCTGTTAGCGGACAGCGAAGGTCCTGATCTGCGTGACTGCGCAGGTTGATCTGGGCATTCGCTGTCCGCGTAGATACGTTTTCGCACGGCGTGACCCATGTAGTGAATGAGCACAGTCCATGGTCGACACCCCTTTGCGCATGCGCAGTCAGGCTGGATTGTTCTTGCTTATGTTTGTTGTCGTTCTGGTTTAACGACAGGTCAGCCCTTGTGGACCATTTTGTGTCGTCCCCCAAAGAAAGGGAGAAAGGTAACAGAAGAGCTAGTGGGTGAACGGAAAGACAGAAATAGAGATAGGTGAGGAGCACGAGGTGAAAAAAGGGAATGGCAAAGAGAAGAGATACTAACATGCTCTACGCACCCCATCCCTCTCCACCCTACCTGCTGCAAAAACAGACTCTTAATCCAAATTCCCAGTAAGCATTCTTTATAAATCTATAGCGGGCCGTTATCGGCCCGTCAGGGTAGCTGTCGGGCCAATAACGGCCCGCTATAGATTTATAAAGAATGCTAGCTGGGTCTCCACTCCGACACCCTGATTGCTGCTTGGAGATGGGGGAAAATGTTACGAGAAAAGAATTCTAGTTTCCCCCATTCATGTCGAGTGGACTCATTTACCTTGAGTCATTGGACCGGTCCATTGCCAATAGAAGGAAAGTCTGGTTATTGTTACGAGTACCAGATTTTATAGAAATCCCTGTAGCTACAGGGATTTCTATAAAATCTGGTACTTATAACAATTCTGCGGCATCTGATCTGTGACTACACTTTGGACAATGTTCCTTTTATGGGACGCTATGCATAAATGAGTTAAATCCATACCGAAACATTATCGGCCCGACGGGAATACTGTCGGGCCAATAGCCCGACGGGAATCCTGTCAGGCCAATAACGCTCCAATGTAGATTTTAGTCGAATGCTAGCTGGGGGTTTAAACTCATATTACCTTGACCACACAGGCATTTGACACATCGCTTCTCGTCAACTAAGCGCTGGCACCAGGGCGGGGGATACATGCAAGTCCTGGGTGCTGCTGGGCAGTCTGAAGGCTGCTGTCCAGCGCCGCCCATGGGCGAGGAACCTCCTGCATGGGCAAATAATATACTTAATTTTGTAATCATATAAAACAGGGCTGCGTTCAGAAGTTAAGAAGTGCTAGCTTTCGCCCTGGACCCCTGCACCTGTTGGCGCTCGTCATTAGGTACAAAGATCCAGGTCGAAAACATTCGATATTACTTTAAACTACTGAACGCAGCCACTAATTCAGCTGACAACTAATTGTCATTTGAATGGTCCAAAGCAAATTCAAAATAGAATTTAAACTTCGATCAATCCACCGAGCAGGGATCTTGGAACTATTTTATATACGTAAGTTTCAAAAATAAGTTATTTTACTCACCATTTCAATGTAAATATATCCTAAATGGACATAAGAAAGGAAATTCAATTTTTGTAGATTTAATTGAAGTGTAAACGCCAGTGAATCACACAAATTTAACCCATTTATGCCAATGGACTCTTCTACCTTAACTCTTTGGACAGGTCCATTTCCTACATAAGAAGTCTCTGATTAGTTTTTATTATTATCATGTTTTGTAGAAATGTCTGACCTTAATTCAAACAGTGTAGAGCCTGTGGCGTCTGATATGGGTCTACACAGCTTGCCAATGTCCCTTTTATGGGACGCTCGGCTTAAATGGGTTAACATAATGCCTTCAAGGCAACATTTTAGATTTTTATTTTACTACACTGCAGCTGGTGTTGGTGCCGTGTGGCGGCCGTAAAACGTCTCCCCGTACTTCATCATAGTGCAGATTATATTTTAATTACCTTTGGGATCATCGAGCCTATTCTACTTACTTTGAAAATCGAATACCGCTTGATTTGTGCTTTGGGGCGTATGCAACCTTGCAGAGTACATTGTTGCATATGAAGAGGCTATATAAAACCGAGTCGTTCTTTGTGTGTTCTTTGTTTCCAAAGACAGCCATTTTGTTACGAAAACACGCCTGTTCAAAATTACTGAATATTTTTCACAACAAAAAGGAAAATTTTCAGATAAAATAATTCTGCTATTTTTTTCATATTCCTGCTCAAAACATAGATTGTGGGTACTCGTTAGAACCGCGGTTCTAACGAGTACCCACAATCTATGTTTTTAGCAAAACGAGAAAAATCATGTATACCCCTGTAAACCCCGTTTTACTGTTTTGAAGTGAGGTTTATAGGGGTCGTAAGTATATTGGCGTGTTTTCGAGATGAAATGTTTAATTTTATTACACTAACGTCATATTTTATTGGTTCAAAGCAAATTCATAATAGCCTTTCCGCTTCGATCGATCCTCAGAGCAGGAATCATGGAACTATTTCATTTGCGTAGGTTTCAAAACTACTGTGCTTTCGACATCTCCCATAAAATCGTTTTTGCTTGGCGCTTCATACAGAAGAAGTAAATTTGCAAACGTTTGTCACGATTTTATTCAAAACCATTTGTCTTTACTACGTATGCGCAAAAAAAAACTTATTCTAGTCATTGGTTTTTAAACAATCAAATGTTTTCACTTTTTCCCATAGTAAAAATGAAGGCAAATTGTGCAGAAATCTGTAGGGTAGATAACTTGGAGACATATTTTCAACAACTTCTGCTTGTTCATGTTTTCTCAAATTTTCACAATATTATTGTAAAACATCAATAATTTAAATTCAGCAAAGAAAAGTGAAAAATATGTTCTTAGACAAAATTTAAAAACAAAAATCACTTTACTATAGAAAATGCATAGGTCAGACCAATATTTGGACGTAAATTTAATTTTAGTGTAAATATTTGAGAACAGAACACAGAAACAGAAAAGACAAATGGTTTCTGCTAAGATATGGTCAATCAGAACAAAACATTTTTATTTAAAATAAAACGCCAAGCAAATAACGTTTTTCCGAGTGATGTCGAAAAGATAGTAACTGTTGTTTAAGTCGCAGTTTCTCAACGTAAATATATCCGAGCGGCTTCAATTTTGTGAATTTTATTGAAGTGTTAACGCCGGCGCGTTACTCACAAACTGAACATAAAGCCCTTAGGGCTTTATGTTCAGTTTGTGAGTAACTCGCCGGAGTTTATACATTGATAAAATCCACAAAAAATGAAATGTAGCCCTATAAGCCCTTCAGACGAAAACGAATATTTTGCAATGTTGATCCAGATGAGACGGCCCGTTAACGTGAACATTTTCTGGCCTGACTATAGTCTAATTCGCCGTTTTTCTTTTTTCATTTTTTTTTTTTTTTTTTTTTTTTTTTTTTGTGGACATGTATTTAGGCTTTTTGTGCAAGAAGCACTCAGTTTTCAAAAACAAATTTATCAGTTGTAGGCTTTCCTTCGTTCGTCCACATTCAAGGTCAAACAGTGAAATAATTGTTCAAAAACAAAGGCAGATTTCACCTCTCTCTGATTTTCTTTTTATCCGTCTCACTACTGTCTGAGCATATAGAATCCTGTGCCTATCACAGGGGGGAAATAACGGATGCTTGGGTTAGGACAGGGGCGGATCAAGATGGGGGTTCGAGGGGTTCAGTATAACTATTTTCATAGGAAAGTTTGGTTAGATTTTATGAATTTTCTATGCCGTATTTACCTTAAATATTCGCGCAATTCTTTACATTATACGTTTTAAAGGCTCCATATTCCTCAAAAATAGACTTTTTTTTATCCAAGAAAGGTTTAATAAATTGATATATAGTATTAATACGATCATTAAATATGGCGTCTGACAGCCTACAAAATTTCAGTTAGTATTTCGTTTTTGAACTGGATCAAAAATGAAATGATTTTTTTTTATCGTATCTCTGAATTAATGTTGCCAACATCAATTCAGAGATACGACAAAAAAAAATCATTTCATTTTAAGAACAAGAGACTAACTGAAATTTTACAGGCTGTGAGGTATCACATTCTATATTTGTATTAACACCATACATCAGCCGGCCTCGGTGGCTCAGCTGGATGCGCCGTCCGACTGGGACCAGGAGGTCTCGGGTTGAACCCCTGCCGAGGTCGGCAACATTCTTTCGTGGAGATTGATCATGAAATATTTTCTACGGTCATTCTCTCCCTTCCGCTGATTCAAGAAGGGCAGTTGTCAGTTTCTGGCGAAAGAATGTGCACAATACTGGTTAACCGCTTAGAGGACTAAGCCTGCCCAGTAAACGTGTGGTTAGGTAAACTGACCGCGCTCGACATGACCCCATTGGGTTGACTGGGCCGTAAAACCTCAGCACAAACAAACAAACCATACATCAATTTATGAAACCTTTCTTGGATAATAAAATATCTATTTTTTTTAGGAATATGGTGCTTTCGACAATTCCCTTTTTACTACCTGTGAATACGTCTAACATTGCTGGATGCGTGACAAACTGTGTAGACGCTGATCAGACGCCGCGTTCTGCGGCGTCTGATCTTAGTTTACCCAGT
This sequence comes from Anodontia alba, assembly GCA_964016985.1. Classification (NCBI taxonomy): domain Eukaryota; kingdom Metazoa; phylum Mollusca; class Bivalvia; order Lucinida; family Lucinidae; genus Anodontia; species Anodontia alba. Next base: position 36,030,319 of record OZ024838.1, read on the forward strand.
TTGCTCATGTCTGTCTGTCCGAATACACAGTGTTAGTACAGTGCGGTAATTTGGAATCTTGCTAGATCCGCCCCTGTACAGTGAACTTATTCTCTATAAATACAGAGTCAGATTTCACGACTTTCCGGATTTTTCCGTAATCGGTCTCACACCTATCTGTTCAAATAGAATCCTGTGCCGATCACGCGGGAAAAAAAGAGTGCTCCGTGAAATATAAACCTTCCGTAAATCCGGCCTCGATAGATCAGTCAGAATTGTGATCGGGTTCGATCCCCGCCTTATCCGACAATAATCTTTCGTGGAGAGTGATCCCAGCGGGCACATGACGTTAATGCAACGTCGCCTCAACGTCGATGCAACGTCGACGTTGCATCGACGTTGAAGCGACGTTGTATAAACGTCATGTGTCCGCTGGGTTCATGAAATATTTTCTACGGTCATTCTTTCCCTTCAACTGATTCAAGAAGGGCAGCTGTCAGTGTTTGGCCAAAAAACGTACACAAGTACTGACTTACCGCTAAGAGAATAAAGCCTGCCCAGGAAAAATGCTGTTTGGAAAACTATCTGGCTCAACATGACCTAAATAGTGTTGCGACATGACCTAAATAGTGTTGAGTGGTCCGTTAAACTCCAAACCGACCAACTCTTCTTTAAACTCAGATCAGAAGAAAATACAGCAAGGGTTAATGAATTTAGTTACCTGTGAGGCCGCTAAACATAGAGCCTGCCATTGGGTTCATCCCCATAGGATTCATTCCTCCTGTAAGATAATATCGCATGTACCATAAATTCGGATACCTTTACTCCTTACCTTCCCAGCGGGCTCATGGCGTTTATACAACGTCGCATTAATGTCAACGCAAAGTTTTGACGTATAAGCAACGTCGCATTAACGTCGGTGCAACATCATGACATTTATACTTAAACGTCGACGCAACGTAATGGTGTTATACAACGCCGCTTCAACGTCGATGCAACGACATGACGTTTATACAACGACAATGCAACGTCGATACAACGTAACGGCGTTTATAAAACGTCGCATTTACGTCGATGCGACGTCATATGTCGCATTTAGGTCGATGTAACAACATACGTTGCATTTACGTCGATGCGACGTCATATGTCGCATTTACGTCGATGCAACGAGATACGTCACATTTACGTCGATGCAACGTCATATGTCGCATTTACGTCGATGCAGCCACATACGTTGCATTTACATCGATGCAACGTCATATGTCGCATTTACATCGATGAAACGTCATGGCGTTGCATCGATGTTTATAAGACGTATGACGTTACATCGATGTTTATGCGACATTGTAGAAACGTCATGTGTCAAAAATAATCAATACGTTTTTAGAATGTGTTGAAATGTCTAAAATGGCCAGCTGCGACTTCTGATCCTGGACTACACTGTTTGCTCTGGCATGTCTGTCTGTGTATTTACCGGAATTTCCGTATTTCCCCTAAATATTAACTCCTTAACCGCGGCGGGTCAATAGGGGTTTCGTGGGGTTCAGCCGAATCCTTGTTTCACACAAAATTTTATTTTCAGAAATTTGAATGCGATTAATTTTTGAAACACCATTTACCCTATAAATATTCCTTCCCCTTTCTCTACCTGTTATTCTTTAAAATTTCAACAAATCCATTTTACTATGTGTTAACGTGTCTAAGTTGCTCAGTTCTGTCCGAATACACAGAGTAAATATGGTGATTTGATCACCTCGACACCCATCCCTCTTCGAATTTTTTTTTTTACGGTTTACGAGCGTCGCCATCTTAATTTCCACCAGTATTTGATTGGTCGATATTTTTATCGTAGATTTGGCGTTCGTTTCAGTGAAATTGTTTACTTAATAATTATGCAAGTTTAATTGATGGTATTAACACTGAGTGGTTATATATTTGGCCGAATGAAGCCAAAAAATGTTTTCAAGCATGCGCAAAATGCACGTTTTCAATCTGCGCAAAATGCACAGATTCTGATCACCCTGCACATGCGCAAAGTACCATCAAGGCTTCGGTTCAGTCATATACTTTCATCCAATAATCCAATGACTCTGTTAGCGGACAGTGAAGGCCCTGGTCTGCGCAGTCTTGAGTAAACATTTTATACCCGAGTAACAGCCAACCATACTAAAATGCCATTTCTGAAATTCTTGCCAAGCGGCCACTGAAAATTGGAAAAATGTTGAAACGACATTGTATCAAATGTATGTGCCTTCTGGCAACAGTCTTAGCCAACGACTGGGTAGCCTTTCAGCGCACAAGGCGTTGGATACCTTCTAACAGGGAGCTGATACCCCTATTAATAGAATTATATAGTCCGCACCATTCGAAAACGTGCCTTCGCTCTCAGGCTAATACGGACAGCGAAGGCCCAGATCAGACTGCGCATTCGCGCAGTCTGATCCGGGCCTTCACTGTCCGCTAACTGAATCGTTGGATACCACAGAATGTAAGAATGGAGAGCAGAGGCCCAGATGATATTTTGCGCATGCGCAGGATGATCTGAATCTGCACATTTTGCGCATGTCCGAAAACATGTTTTCGCTTGAAACGACCCAGATAAGCCGCTGTCCATATTTATTACCGGAAGATCCACAGCTGCAGACTGGACAACCGTTCTTTCCCATACTTCTCTGACACCATGGCATACAAGAAATCGCGGCCGTCAGACAGGTACTTCCGCTTCCGCTTCCGGTTCCGCCACCGCCACCCATCATGGCTTTAAACATATCTGGAAACTGGCCTGAAATAATAAGAGGTAGCAATGTTTGTTTTGTTGTTATTGCTGCTGTTGTTTTTTCTATTATCTCCCTTGATAGATAAAGCAAAGGTAGACCAAATACTACCTAGCTTCTTCTAACTGGAATTCTTCGTTTTTATCATAGGTCCGCAGTGGGATTTAATTGATTTTTTACTCTACTTTTGGAACATTTATTAATATTATAATTGTATTGCATGGAAGATGATTCTGTTCGATATTGTGGAAGCTTTATTGGCAATTCTGAGATGCTAACGATAAAAGGAGAGGAAACCAGATGGACCCAGTTGTTTGCAGAGAGTACTCAGGGGAGCTAACCGACTGCTGTCTCCATACTCCGTATGCAGGTGATGTTGGTAGTACTGAACTGTTCTAATTCAATATTTTAATCAGAATGAATCTGTAAGCTACTCAGCAGACGACACATTGATGATGATGATGATGATGATGATGATGATGATGATGATGATGATGATGATGATGATTTCAGAGCATAGGCTTTGACAATTCGTGCAAATTGTCTCTGCGAGGCGCTCAACGTTTTTGTGAAAAAATGAAAAAAAAAAAAAAAAAAAAAAATTTGCTTATAATGGCTTATCTAGAGCATGGCTAAGGGGCGGAATCAGAGGGGGTGCAGGGGATTCCGGCAAACCCCCTTTTGACTCAAAATATCATTTTCTTGGGAAATTTCGGAAAGTTGATGAATTTGGGATACCGTATTTATCCCAAATATTCGCATCCCTTACTCTTTACCTTAAAATTCTTTTCAACTGCATTTTACTACCTATGAATGTGTGAGTGGCAAACAGTGTAGACCCTGATCAGACGCCGCGTTCTGCGGCGTCTGATCTGGGTCTACACTGTTTACTCAAGCCTGTCTCTCCGAATACACAGAGTAGGTATGGTAATTTGATTATATCAAACCCCTCTAAGAAATCATCCTGGATCCGCCCCTGACCCGGATCACTGGGCTTATCGTGATATCTTTGAAAATGGTGTTCTGCTCATGTATATGCTAGAGGGCATAAGCATTGTTGTAAGCGTCATTTATGTTTATGAAGAGTCTCAGTAAAACCGAGGCTCCAATTTTCTACCTGTAATGTGTTCTTTGCTTCCAAAGGCAATCTTTTTGACTATTATTTGATAACGAACCATGTTACAGAGATGTCGCCGTGCATTATGGAACAAAGCATTATTGAGGCAGCGCACGACAAAACCTACAATGACTGACCGGCGCGCGAATCGCGCCGGTCTCTTAATATAGCTTTGGGTTTTTTTTTACAAGTGGTAGAATATTCGATTAGCACACTAAGGACGGTTTTATATTTGCCGGGACGTCGGTTTGTGACGATCCCGGCAAATATGAAAAAATCTTAAAACAAACTGTGCTAATAGCAGATTAATGTCTTTTTTATTTTCATTTCAGTCAAGAAATTTCATAAAGCTTAATAAAAGCAAACATTAAAGAATCACCTTTTTTTTTTTTTTTTTTTTGTTTTTTTTTACCTATTTCATTGAAAAGTTATTAAATTTTAGCATACCCTTGTCCCATATCTCTCTGTCAACATGAACAAAATTTGCGCCGGTACTTAGACGGTTTATGTCTAAATATTTTGTCTTCTCCATGTGTGACAAGCAAACACTGTAAAGATCCCGTAGCGTTTACGGCAAATACCGGCAACTGGCTGCCAGTACATGTACCGTAAATTTTACGGGCGCCTGAGATTATTTACAGTAATAATTACGCATGGTAGGGCAGTGTATGGCATGGTAGATAACGCATAGGACATACGTTCTCGTAGTGGGGATGAGAGCTACCGCGCCAGCTTACACATCTTTACCCCATCCATTTCCTGCGAAAGTTCTACGAATCGCGGTAAAATTTTACGGTAAGGCGCTGGCAGCCAGGTGCCAGTATTTACCGTAAAATCTACGGGACTTTTTACAGTGAAGACACAGATCAACCTGTACATCCATCTAGTAAGGCAATGGTTCTCGTTCATCCCTCTTTCGATAGCCCGGAGGCTGTAAATGCATGTGCGATCAGCGTAGATTCTGATCAGACTGCGTGGATGCACAGGCTGATCTGAGTCTTCGATGGTCGCACAAGTCTTACTATAGGTTTTGTCGTGAAATATCTCAAATCGTAATACAGTTTCATACCATGGACTTGGCATAAAATTCCGAGGAAAAAGTAAAGTTTTAATTCCGCCATTTTTTTAACCTTTTGTTCACAATTTTCCACCTGGCTATTGATTAGTAACAATTTGACCTCTCTGATAAGACAACAAGACATATATTGTTATCAAGTCTCCTTTATTTCTTTGTCATTACACAAATTTGTCAGTCGTTTTCCGCTTAAATAAAATAATTGGTCGCAATTGAATGACAAACAGTTAAAAGCGTAAAAAAAAAGAAAAAAAAAAAAAAAAAAAGAAAGAAGACATAACTTAACCCAGTGGGCACATGACTTTTATAAACTTTATACAACGTCGCATTAACGTCGCTGCAGCGTTATGGCGTTTATGCAACTCGGCATTAACATCGATGCAACGTCATGACGTTTATACAACGTCGTGTTAATATCGATGCAACGTCATTGCGTTTATACAACGTCGCGTTAACATCGCTGCAACGTCATGGCTTTTATGCAACGTCGCATTAAAATCGATGCAACGTCATGACATTTATACAACGTCGCGTTAACATCGATGCAACGTCATGACGTTTATACAACGACATGTTAACATCGATGCAACGTCATGACGTTTATACAACGTCGTGTTAACATCGATGCAACGTCATGACGTTTATACAACGTCGCGTCAACATCGTTGCAACGTCATGGCGTTTATAAAACGTCGCGTTAACGTCGATGCAATGTCATACGTTACTGCTACGTTGTATAAATAACATTTACTCGCATGGAAGAAACTTTATTTTAAGTCGATATTCAAATTCCGAACAGCCAAACATTAGCCATATAGGCTATTTTTACATACTAACAAGAAATAATAAGGACCTATCATTGGTGTGAGGGTTAATAGATTTGATTTGGTTGATAGATTTGATTTGAGTTTTACGGCCCTTTCAAGAATATTTCACTCATATCAAGCCGATCGTTCATCAAAGGTGGGCGAAAGCCGGAGAACTCGGGGAAAAACCACCTGACCATCCATAAGTAGAACTTGGCTTTCCCACATGTGACCGGAGCGAGGCTCGAACCACAGCGGTGAGAAACCTAATGGCTCCTATCCACTACGCTATGGGGGCCCGTTGATAGAAAACTCCATCCCGAGGATCACTGTCTGGCATCACGAGGCCAGACAGTGATCGCGAGGGACGGATTTTTCTGTCTACCCTTCACATCCATCATAGATTCCTTTTCTTGCACACCCTTTCATTTCTGAACGTTGATTTTTTTTTTTTATACGAGGTGACATTTTTTGAAAAATATTAGGCTAAGTATATACGCCATATTTATTGATCAAAGTTTTAACGATATGTTAACTAACGACGTCGTTAGTTTCGTACAACTGGGTCCTGATATTTTTCTTATCTCTCCACAAAAGAATATGTTGTGAATACCCATAACATACTCGTATGTTTTGGTGGCGAAATAAATAATATAATCTGCGGACATTCCCTTTTCATTTTGCTCTGCTAAGTATGGTTCCCGGGCATGGCCTTTAAAATTTAAAAAAAAAAAACTAAAAAAAACTTTTGAAGTCCTAATGTCATTGGAAGCATCACCAGGAAAAAATATATACAATTCTGAAAAGAAATCTTTACCACCAAAATAAGTGGAATATAAGTGGGAAAATTACGCCCCACAAGAAAACATGAATCGGTGCAATTCTAGTATTCTGTGCCCAGACAATTTGTAATGGGGACATATCTGTGTAAGCACCGATAATTTTCTCCGGAAATGAAAATGAGTTTATTAACATACGCATGCGCAATCCATTATTTTGATTTCCCTCGCGCGAGAGAAGAGCCGTAAACGTTAACAAATTTCCCGTAACTTGGGCGAACCTCCAACAGTTTGTCAGTATGTAGAAATAAAACAATACTATCTTATCAGCTAGGTAGCTACATAAAATTTTTTAGAGTACCACATCGGCTTTAATACGTATTTGAAAATGGTCAAGAAAACTCACCCCTCCCATGTTTTGTCAGTGGCTCCAGAGAGTCTGCAATGTAAACAAAGAAGCGTGTACCTCTTTTTCTTGTAATAAATTATGTAAGGAGAAAAGTGTATGTCCAGTGGAAGACTTAAATCCATGACTCACTGCTCACAAGACTATTTTTTCTACCAGTTGCTGAGGATACTCCTAATAATATGGTTATCTCATTTGGTAGAGCACCTGGCTGGCAATTGGGATGGTGTTGAGAAGAAGGGGTTCAGGCAAAATAAGAAGCAAAAAATGTGCCTGATGCAGAACTCGAACCAGGGACTTACTGCTTGCAAGTCGGTGCTCTGCCATCTGATAACAGTCCTGCAAACCACCACACTCATCCCCCTCCTGAGAGTTAGGCATGTTATCCACTAGTGTATAGTCTCAGTGTTGTACCTAGACTCAATTGTTTGGGGAACACTGTTGGCCCTTATGGTAGTTCTGAAGGGCCTTTTTATATTTTAAAGGGACCTAGATACATGAAATATAAACAAAGCAGCTGATTTTTGAGGGTCACCGGGACCCCATGTTTATGTTTAAATGGCCATCATGAATTTTAGCTGGGCAAATGGACACTTCCACTCCAGACACAACACTGTAGTATGTTCTGCTGTCCATACATGTACATTTTTATTGAGAATTGTAGAAAATTATCCTTGGGAGGTATCATCAAATTTTCCTTAAAGTAACAGTCGGCGTCTGTCACCTCACCAGCATCATATCCATATTTTGCTAAGAAAAATTTTCTTTGAGCATACACAAAATGCACAGGTTCAGATTCATCCCATGCATGCACCAAATCTCGTCAGAGCATTAATTTTGCACTCCATTCTGTAGTGTCCAATGATTCTGATAGTGGACAGTAAAGGCCCTGATCAAACTGTTCCAGTGTGCAAGGTGGTGTGGGCCTTAACTGTACACAGTGCTCCAGCTAACCCTGTGTAGAGGGGTGGGCCGCCCCTCTTGGGTTTCTGGTCAACTCGCACCTTAGTCAACTCGTACCTACTTTTGGTCAACTCATACCTTAGTCAACTCATACCCTTTTTTCAAATTATGACTATTTTGGGTTGTCGTACCTTATCAAATTACATATATGTTTGTGGAATGTGATTGTTTGATTTATTTATTCATAAACCTTTAAAGCACCAAGCAAAATTTGTAGAGACAACATTTTGACTCTTTTATTTATTTTCAGAGAAAATAAGTCTTTACATTATCATGTGAAGCATAGACTGCTAGGCAGATGATTCACATGAAATATCAAGACTTTATTCTATGAAAAAGAAAATAAAAAATATTTTATGCTGCTATTGTGATTGGCGGTTTAAGGGTTCTGCAAATCTGATATGTCAAGGTACTGATATCTCGTACTTCAGAGAGTCCCTTGAACTTCAAAATAACCAGAGTCAACTGTAATTGAATGAAGTCATGAGCTGGGAGTTAGTTAGCAGTGTTTGCTTAGATCTGCCTGCATATAACGCATTCCACATAGCTCCAGAAAAGAGGAATATCCAGATAAATATTTTCCTTATTTCTCCACGAAAACATATGCTGAGGATACTCATATGAAGAGTCTCACTGATGCACTTCTAATGGTTCGCCACAACATATATTCATGGAGAAATAACAAAATATTAAAACTCATGATTGAAAAATAAATAAATCTAGAGATGTATTCATTGTTTGCCTACAGTCATTGAATACCATTGAATACCTTGACTTTAACACTTACCACCCTATGGGCAGCTTCAGCAGACAACAAACTGAAGTGATTCTTCTACATTTTCTTAGAAAATAAGATCTGACATTTAATGCAAATTGTCTCCTTAAGAGATTTTCTGCATTAAGTGTCAGATCCTATTTTCTTGGAAAGAGTAAGAAAATATATTTCAAAATCTCATCTGCTGAATTTGTTACCCAGCATGCAAAAGTGTTAAAAAAGACTTCCTTCGAGCTGTTTAGACTTGCAAAACTGTAACCCATTTATAGACTGAATAATTTAACCCACATTATATATTAGAAGATTCTAATTTCGATTTTAAGAAAGTCTAGTGATTCAGATATTCTTTAGATAAAAATGGTTGAACTGGTTGCTATTTGCAAACAGTGGAGACCCTGTTCAGAAGCACCCTTCTGCGGCATCTGATGTGAGTCTTCACTGTTTGTCATCTATCTATCTATCTATCCACTCCCCTGTCCGTCCTCTATATCTTTTTTTAAGAGGTACTAGTAGACCAAACTAGGTATGAGTGACTTGGGAGGTACAAGTTGACCAGAAAACGGGTACGAGTTGACCAAAAATTGGTACGAGTTGACTAAGGTACGAGTTGACCAGTTACCCCCTCTTGCCCTCTCCTGCCGCCCTTCTGCCCTTCTAAAGCTGACTTTGCCTTATTTCAACTTCAGAGACAAAACTCTACATTTTGCTGAAATTTTCATGAAAATTGGACAAAAATTAAAAAAGTTATCAGTGTAAAGGTCAGTTTTATGTGTATTCTAGTCTGAGGCATTTATTGTGGAATGTGATTATACCTGTATTTTGTAACATGTCATGATAAATAGCATATCATATGACACATGGTGCCCTCTATGACACATGGTGCGTATGACCACGCAGAAAGTGCTCTACCTGGCACCCCTCTGCCCTAAAATCCTAGCTGGAGCACTGGTACACATGCTAGAAGACATGTTTTCATATGACAGGGTCTGAATAATGATGACTAGAGGCATAAAACACCAGTCCACGAGGGTATGTCTGAGATGGTCCCAAACCAGTTTTGTGAGAGGATTATGTGATAGAACAAATCAGGGCCCAGTTGTTCAAAGCTAACGATGTGGTTAGTTAACGATTCGTTAAAATTTACATCAAGTGGTACGCGAATATGCTGAAATTTTTTGCTGAAAAAATGTGAGTAGCTTTTGCAGTGCAAAAGCTACTCCCATTTTTTCAGCAAAAAATATCAGAATATTGTGCAACGAAATGACCCTTAACGAGCTCGTTAAGCTAATGACGCTTTGAACAACTGGGTCCTGATTTTGTAGCACCTGCTTTTAGCATGGTGCTATATAAGGATCTGTCAAAGGAGAGCTGACAATTTGTTCAAAATGGTTTTGCACTATTGAAAAAGATGACTACCATGCCCATATATGATAAAAATGCTTATAAATCTTCTCCAGAACCAAGAAAGTTTTGAGGCTGAAACTGGGTATACAGCCTCAGGAAAGCAACTTGGTCTACCAAGTTTGTTCAAATGATGATCCTAGGATGACCTTTGATCTTTTTATAGCACAGTCAAATTTCTGTCCTGGTTGCTGTTCAATAGTGGAAGAATGTTGCATTGCATCTGCAGATATGCAATGGCTGTTATGCTTAGGTGAGCAAATTGTGGCTTATGGGCCTCTTGTTATACATGTAAGTAAGAAATGGCTTCGGCCAGGGGTATTTGTGCCCCACCAGAGACTTGCTCTAGTTTTTATTTGGGTCCCTATCATAAGCATTGTTATAGTGTTAATTTTATTCTAGCATGGACATTAACCCTTGTCCTGCTGAATAAATTAAGATGCTGTGCCCACTTCTAATTTTCAGCCAATCAGGTTACTTGATTCAGATTGTTGCTATTAATTTGCATACTTGATGGCAAACAGTGCAGATCAAGATCAGTTGGCTTCTGAAGAAGCCAACTGATCTGGATCTACACTGTTTGCAAAACAGGGTATATCCGGGTTCAGCAGGACAAGGGTTAATAGGGTTTTCATTAAGAGGTGGCAGTAATGTAAGCAAAGTGAAGTTGGCCGCATCAAATTTATGGTCTCTTCAGCCATTTCTTATTATAAAATTCTGCATTAAGGAGTTGAAGGTCTATCTATTTGCCCCAAGCTTGTCAAAATTTCTAATGGCTGATCAAAATTTTCATAGAAATGAATAACACTCGTTGTTCTTGGAGCCATACTAATTTTCAGCCAGAAATATCCCTTAAGTCATCATCACCTTTTCTAGAGTTTTTCTAAGGGCCTGGGGGGCCATGTGGTTAAGCGCTGCCGACAACAGATCACGCCAAGGTCCCAGCTTCGAATCCCACTGGATTCAGGTTATGGTTGTACAGCATATCATTGCGCAGAGCCTTTCTTTAAAACCCTTTCAACGTCTCAATATGACTTAAATAATGTTGAAAAGGATGTAAAGTACCAAACCGTCATCATTACATGTATCTAGAGTTTTGATCTTATATATTTGCAGGAGTGAAAAAGGATCACATGAAGACCTAATGGGATATGAAAATACACACACATTTGTTTAGTGTAGCTCATTCGACAGCCTTGAAAATCTGTGATTAAAAAATGCTTGCTAAGCTTCTTGTATTTTAATACGGATCAACAGAGAAAACATGTACATTAGGTGGTAAGAGAAAGGTTAATTCTATAGGGAAAGTTCTGTATACACATGGTAGATTTTCCTCCATTTTTCGTAAGGGAGACAACATTTTGTGATTAACAGTTGTTCATAGCACTAGTTAAGGCACTTTTTTTCAATCCAAAAGTATTGATATTTTTCTTATTTCTCCACGAAAACATATGTTATGAGTACTCATTAGAAGCGCCTCGCCAAGGCGCTTCTAATGAGTACCCACAACATATGTTTTCGTGGAGAAATAAAAAAAAAAATTTCTGGATACCCTCCCTTATCTAGACCTATGGTTGTTGTTATTGATTTTTTTTTTTGTTGCACAACAATCCCCTCTGAAAAGGGGTCTACTTTTAAAGAGTGGACACCTTTTCTGATGGGAGGCAGTTTTTTTTTGAAAAGTTGCCTCCCCTGATAGTGTATATCATTTCAGTGCTTGCACTAACTGTAAAAATCAGGAAGTCCCAGGACTTCCTAGCTCCAATATCAAGTCCTGGTGATCAAATTTTTCACTCACTTTCAGAAATTCAACCTCAATATTCTTAAACTCATTTATGGAGTAAAACCGCAATTCTTCATCTAAACAACACATAAATAAATTCTAAATTTTTGTTAAAAATGACTAAATATCTTTAAAAGTTGGGAGCCCCAGACTTCCTGGCACTGAGTTTTGGAAGTCCCAAGGCAATTTTTGGGAGTCTCTGACTCCCAGACTTTCCTTAATGCAAGCACTGTCATTTCCCTTAAAACAGTAAGAGATAGTTAAAACCTTAAGCCCTTTTTAAGGCTTGTGCTCATAGCTTAACAGTATTTGTACCTAAAAAAATATTGTGAAGTCTTTCTACCTAGAATATAAGGTGTAAGTAAAAAGTGAAAATTTTGAGAAATTTTTTTAACCATGCAATTTTTAATGGTGCTGTTTTCTTCTTAAATTCTATTTAGAATGTAAAGTGAAAAAAGTGAATTCAGAGATTGTTGACAAAAGCATATTAAAAGTTAAGTGTAGTGGCTACTAACAGCAGGAAATGTAAATTACTAAAATCAAAACAAAACAAAAAACTGAACTAATGTCGATCATGGCGCAGGCTCCCACCTCCGCCGATGCTTGTCTGAGCATCGTACACAGCCTAATGTGTCATCGACAAGGAGGGGAGAGTGAGTCATTTGCAAAACGGGCAATAGAATCGCTTGTAAAGAAATTGAAAGAAAAACGGGATGAGTTGGACAGTCTTATTACAGCGATCACCACCAGTGGAGCCCATCCGTCAAAGTGTGTGACGATACAGAGAACTTTGGATGGTAGACTGCAGGTAATGACATACACGGCGTCTGACTAGACTGTAATTTTAATCTACTTGTAGGTCCTGATTAGGCAGTTTTTTTGGGGTTTTTTTAAAGTTAAAGTAGATATACATTGTACATTTTATTTCTCCACAAAAATATATGTTGTGGGTACTCATCGGAAGTGCCTCAGTGAGGCGCTTCTAATGAGAACCCACAACATGTTTTACTGGAGAAATAAGAAACATATTAATACTTTCACAGAAAAATAAGTCGTATTACGTGGAGAAAATAAGAAAAATAGGATTTCGTAAGCCACCCCTTGCCTCCCCCATATCTGGAGCTACATGTATGTATATTGGACATGCCCAGGCCATCCTTAAAATACTCTTTGTTTGCTGTGCTCCTACCCATCAATTCATGAATGGGTATGTAGGTCATTTTTTTTTTTTTTTTGCCGATTGCCGAATCGGATATACTTTCTTTTACTGTAGACAGTGAATGGTCCAAAATGCTGTCCATAAAGATATAATATATAATATTTCAAAACAACTGAAAATAAAATTTATGATAAAAAGATTGTAGTGACTAAAAGGCTTTTTACAAAAAAAAAAAACAACAAAAAAAACAATCTCCAGAATGGCGAAAAAAGAAAATTGGGTAGGGCCAATTTTGGTGGGTAGGTGGTGGCACAGCAAACCAACAATTTTTTAAGGTCGGCCCCAGTGAAAATGAAAATGCTAAATGGAAAATGCTGAAATTCATGCCTTTTCCTACATGTATATAAAACATGATTTTTATGGACAGCCTAGAAAACGTTTTACATATATTACTTGCACTGTTGCTTAGCTAAAAGTAACTTGTCCCAGCACTGGCATTAAGAGATTTCTTGGAGTTGTGGACTCCCAAAAGTTGGTCCTTATCTTCCAAAAGTGGATGCTAGGAAGTTTTTACCTCCATTTGTAGGCACATCAAATCATTCATAAAAGTTCAGATTGAACTCATAGCAACAGATAAGGCGCTTTTTTCATCCGAAAAAGGCTGATATCTTTCTTATTTCTCGATGAAAACATATGTTGTGGGTACTCATTAGAAGCGCCACCTCATCGAGGCGCTTCTAATGAGTACCCACAACATATGTTTTCGTCGAGAAATAAGAAAAATAATATGTGGCTACCCCCTCTTATCTGTAGCTATGTGAACTTTTAAATTGTTTAGCCCCTAAACTGATATTTGTTGCCGATAATTTGGAGTAATACAATAGAAGATAATTTGAAATAGCTATAGATGCTGATTTTTCTTATTTCTTCAAGAAAAGATATCTTGTGGTACTCATTAGAAGTGCCTCAATGAGGCACTTCTAATGATAACCCACAACATATGTTTTTATTGAGAAATAAGAAAAGTATTTTCCTGATACCCCTGTTATCTGGAGCTATGAGTAGAGGGAATAATTGGTATAAAAGACAATTGCTTAGTGAAACAAGGGTTTCATAGGACTTCCCATTTTTGAATGTTAGTTTTTATAAATGTATTTTTGTTTGGCTAAACATTGTCCAGATAGGCAACAAACAGTGTATATGCTGTCTCGCCTGATGCTATATTCTCAAGCCTAAATACATGTATTAGGGGCTGGAAGTAATTACTTGTCACATGAAAATACCATATTTACCATAAGTATAATTGAGTAGTGTTGCCACTGATGAACGAATATAATTGATCTTCAGTCATTTTTGTCTCTTGTGACTTATGATCGGAATTTCGGAAAGATTTTATAGTCAACTAATTGGAAAATTCTGTTTTTTTAGCTCACCTGAGCACAAAGTGCTCATGGTGAGCTATTGTGGTCAGTCAATGTCCGTCGTGCGTCGTCCGTCGTGCGGCGTCAACAATTGCTTTAAAAGCCTACTCCTCCTACACCCCTGGGCCAATTGACTTGATACCTGCTAGGAAGCATCGGGGTGACTTGTAGATCAAAAATAGCTAAAATCGTTCCGATCGGAAATCCAAGATGGGGGCCATGGCCGCCATCTTGAAACTCTATTTTTCGCTTCTTCTCCTGAACCTAAAGGCCAATTGACTCCAGACTTGCTAGGAACCGTCAGGGTGACTTGTAGATCAAAAATAGCTAAAATCGTGCCGATCGGAAATCCAAGATGGCCGCCATGGCCGCCATCTGGAAAATCTATTTTTCGCTTCTTCTCCTGAACCTAAAGGCCAATTGACTCCAAACTTGCTAGGAACCGTCAGGGTGACTTGTAGATCAAAAATAGCTAAAATCGTGCCGATCGGAAATCCAAGATGGCCGCCATGGCCGCCATCTTGAAAATCTATTTTTCGCTTCTTTTCCTGAACCGAAAGGCCAATTGACTCCAAACTTGCTAGGAAGCATCAAAGTGACTTGTAGATCAAAAGTAGCTAAAATTGTGCCGATCGGAAATCCAAGATGGCCGCCATGGCGGCCATCTTGAAATTCTATTTTTTGCTTCTTCTCCTGAACCGAAAGGCCAATTGACTCCAAACTTGCTAGGAAGATTCAGGATGACTTGTAGATCAAAAGTAGCTAAAATTGTGCCGATCGGAAATCCAAGATGGCCGCCATGGCCGCAATCTTGAAAATCTATTTTTCGCTTCTACTCCTAAACCCAAAAACCAATTGACTCCAAACTTGGTAGGAGGCATTGGGGTGACTTATAGATCAAAAATAGCTAAAATCATGCCTATCGGAAATCCAAGATGGCCGCCATGGCAGCCATCTTGAAAATCTATTTTTCGCTTCTTCTCCTGTACCGAAAGGCCAATTGACTCCAAACTTGCTAGGAAGCATCAAAGTGACTTGTAGATCATAAGTAGCTAAAATCGTGCCGATCGGAAATCCAAAATGGCCATTATGGCGGCCATCTTGAAATTCTATTTTTTGCTTCTTCTCCTGAACCGAAAGGCCAACTGACTCCAAACTTGCTAGGAAGCATCAGGATGACTTGTAGATCAAAAATAGCTAAAATTGTGCCGATCGGAAATCCAAGATGGCTGCCATGGCAGCCATCTTGAAAATCTATTTTTCGCTTCTCTCCTAAACCCAAAAACCAATTGACTCCAAACTTGGTAGGAGGCATTGGGGTGACTTATAGATCAAAAATAGCTAAAATCGTGCCTATCGGAAATCCAAGATGGCCGCCATGGCAGCCATCTTGAAAATCTATTTTTCGCTTCTTCTCCTAAACCGAAAGACCAGTTGACTCCAAACTTGGTAGGAAGCATCGGGGTGACTTGTAGATCAAAAATAGCTAAAATCATGTCGATCTTAAAACCAGGATGGGCGCCATGGCAGCCATCTTGAAAATCTATTTTTCGCTTCTTCTCCTGAACCGAAAGGCCAGTTGACTTGAAACTTGGTAGGAAGTATTTGGGTGACTTGTAGATCAACATTAGCTAAAATCATGCCAATGGTAAATCCAAGATGGCCGCCATGGCGGCTATCTTGAAAATCTATTTTTCGCTTCTTCTCCTAAACCCAAAAGTCACTTGACTCAAAACTTAGTAGGAAGCATCAGGGTGACTTGTAGATCAAATATAGCTAAAATCGTTCTGATCAGAAATCCCAGATGGCCGCCATCTTGAAAATCTATGTTTAGCTTCTTCTCCTGCACCAAAAGGCCAATTGACTCCAAACTTCATAGGAGACATTGCGGTGACTTGTAGATCAAAAATAGCTAAAATCGTGCCAATCGGATATCCAAGATGGCCGCCGAGGCAGCCATCTTGAAAATCTATTTTTCCCCTCTTCTCCTGAACTGAAAGGCCAGTTGACTCGAAACTTGGTAGGAAGCATCGGGGTGACTTGTAGATCAAAAATAGCTAAAATCGTGCCGATCGTAAATCCAAGTTGGCTGCCATTTAGAGTTTGTTCAAATGATCACGCTCAATTGACTGGCATGCCATATATCTTCTTCAAAATAAAGAACTGCTTAAATGATGATCTTTTCATTAGTTGCGATGACATGATTGGAAAAATGTTGCATAACATCTGCATATCTGCAGTGGCTATGTCACTCAGGTGAGCGACCCGTGGCCCGTGGGCCTCTTGTTTAAATAGCTACAGATAAGAGGGTTATCCACATAATATTTTTCTTATTTCTCCATGAAAACATATGTTGTGGGTACTCATTAGAAGCGCCTCGCCGAGGCGCTTCAAATGAGTACCCACAACATATGCTTTTGTGGAGAAATAAGAAAGCTATTAGCATTTTTCTGATGAAAAAAGTGCTATGTTTTAGAAACACATTTTTCTCACTTTTTACTTTTATGGGCAAGTAATACAGAAACGAAATTCAAAGCTTTCTATTTGTGTCATTCTACATATTATAGATTTTTGATCATAAAAAGTGCTCTAGATAAGTCTTTGGTGCAATGAGTATTTTACGCCCTGCTTTTAATCTTAATACTTAAGTGCCCATTTGCAGTGCTTAACTCTTAAAGCACCAAGCATAAGTGTAGCATACAAAATTCACAATTTTTCAGAGAAAATAAAGCTTGGCATTTGATGTGAATTGTCTGCATAGCATAGCAGACAATTCACATCAAATGTCATGCTTTATTTTCTCTGAAAAAAAAAAAGAAAAACACCTAGAAATGTATTTGTCATTAGTGTTTTAAAGGGTAAATCTTTTCTGATCTAGTGTACTGCTACTGCTCACAAAAGAATCAATGTGAGTGAAATTGCTTTTTTATTTAAAAGGTGTAAAGTTCACTGAAAACTTTTACCCCCTAAACTTGATTTCAGTGCAGATATCCTAAATTTCATTGAGTTATTTTACCCCCTCCACTGCAGTTTCAATGCTGGTTTTCAAAATTTCAATGCTTTATTATATTTCCCTGCCACAGTGCTGTTTACATGTATAAAATCCTGATTCTTCAGAAACCACTTAGCCAATTTCCACCAAATTTCACATTGATCCTTCTGTTTAAAATTTTCATGGGCTGTCTGGAAATTTTCATGGGCTTAAGAATCCTTAATACTCACCTGAGATCAAAATAAACACTGGATTTGGGGCCCAGCCAAAAATCAATTCAAATTACAGGGTTCTTGGGGACACAGAATCCTGCATCCCGGGACACATAAATCAGGGCTCGGACTCCTAAAAATTCCCAAAGCCGAGTCCGCCGGATGCATGCTTTTTTCCCGTGGGACTACTACTAATTATGGTCAGATTATTTGACTGAAGTCTTAAGTCCGCCGCATGTTATTTGTGCTGTCGGTAGTATTTAAAAGACCAGTAATAATCTGCCGCGTGCATTCACACCAGTGACAGTACCGTTATTAGCTCACCTGAGCTCTGCTCAGGATGAGCTATTGTGATCACTTTTCGTCCGTCGTCCGTGCGTCCGTCCGTTAACATTTTCAAACGACTTCTCCTCTGAAGCAGCTGAACCAATTTTTCTCAAATTTCATATGGAGCCTCCTTAGGGTGGGGGAACAAAAGATTGCTAAAATGGTCGCGGTCCGTTGACCAAGATGGCCGCCACGCCCATATATGGTAAAAACCTTTAAAAATCTTCTTCTCCAGAACCGAGAATGCCTTGGGGCTGAATCTTTGCAGGAATCATCAGGGACGGGAGGTCTACCAAAATTGCAAAAAGAATTGTTGTACGTTGACGTTTGACCTTTTACGGCAAGGTCAATTTTGCTTTCCTATGCATTTGTATGGGAAAAACCTTAAAAAATCTTCTTCTCCAAAACCGAGCATGCCTTATGGCTGAATCTTTGCATATATCATCAGGAACAAGAGGGCTACAAAAATTGCTAAAATAATGGTCGTACATTGACATTTCTTTGCATCTTAACTTACGCTGACGATGTTCTGCTTTTGGCTGAGAACGAGAATGACATGCAGGATTTATTGAACTTTGTCTATGAATGGTGCAAAAAGTGGCGGCTTCAGATTAATTTTTCGAAAACAAATGCGATACATTTCAGAAATAGAGGCAAAAGATGTAGCGATTTTGAATTGAAACTGGGGAATCAAAGTGTCGCATACACATCTGTTTATAGATATCTAGGGGTACATTTAAATGAGCATTTGGATTTTTCTACCACTGCAGATACATTGTCTAAAGCTGGAGGTCGAGCTCTTGGTGCGGTAATTTCAAAGATACAAAATTATAAAGAAGTTGGTTTCAAAACTTTCAGTAAATTGTATTATTCATGCGTTGTACCTGTTGTTGATTACTGTTCCAGTATATGGGGTTTCAAAAATTTTGATAAAATTGACATGATACAAAATAGGGCTATTAGATATTTTTTGGGAGTACATAGATTCACACCAATTTTAGCAATTACCGGTGATATGGGTTGGATCATATCTACACATAGGCGTTGGGTTAATATGTTACGATTGTGGAATCGACTCATAAGTATGGACAGAACGAGACTTCCCAGAATAGTTTTTGAGTCTGATTATTGCCATTCAGGTAAAACTTGGTGCTCCGATATTAAGTCAATTTTAGGACAAGTGGGTCTTTTGAGATGTTTTCGTGATAAGGCTCCCGTAAATCTAAAAGATGTTGAAAATATACTCCTAAACGGATACAAGTCGGACTGGTTAAATAAAATGCAAAACGTTTCAAAATTAAGGACGTACATGCAATTCAAAAATGAATATGCTACTGAAAAATATTTACTGTCAAGTTTATCAAAAAATGAAAAGTCACATTTGGCCCAGTTCAGATGTGGAATTTTACCGCTCAGGGTCGAAACTGGGAGATATATAGGTCTAAATGTAAATGAAAGAGTATGCAATCTTTGTGATAATAATGAAACAGAAGATGAAACGCATTTTCTAATTAGATGTTCACGTTACAATGATCTAAGGCAGCCTATGTTAATTAGGGCTATGGCAACTAATGACCAATTTCATTTAGTAAGTGAAACGCAAAAATTAACTTATATTGTGCAAAACTTTTATATTTTTGTTGCTAAGTTTATCGTTGCTGCTATGAACAGAAGAAAATCATGCCTTTATAACTAATGTCATAGGTAATTTGCAATTTTGCTGTTTGTCATAAATTACATTCACATTTAATGTCTGAATATTCTTCACTAAGGTTAAGCACACAAGCGCATGCAATGTGTATATAGAAATAGATTTTGTATTTCCTAAATATCTAAATATGTTTATTTCTCAAAAGTGACTTATAGGCCCAATGCGGCCGGGTGTTGTTAGAATACTCGAATAATATATGTTTTGTACATAACACATGTCACTATAATAAAATTTACTTACTTACTTACTTACTTACTTACTTGACATTTGACCTTTTTACGGTAAGGTCAATTTTGCTTCCCTATGCATTTGTATGGGAAAAATGTTCAGAATTTCAAACAACTTCTGCTCTGGAGCCTCTGGGCCAATTTTACTCAAATTTCATATGAAGCCTCCTTAGATAGGGGGAACAAAAGATTGCTTAAATGGTCACAACTCGTTGACCAAGATGGCCACCATGCCCATATATGGTAAAAACCTTTAAAAATCTTCTTCTCTAGAACCGAGGATGCTTTGGGGCTGAATCTTTGCATAAATCATCGGGGATAGGGGGTCTACCAAAGTTGCTAAAATAATGATCATACATTGACATTTGACCTTTTTACGGCAAGGTCAAGTTTGCTTCCTTATGCATTTGTATGGAAAAAAAAACATTTAAAACTATTCTCCAAAACCGAGGATGGCTTGTGGCTGAATCTTTGCATATATCATCTTGAACGGGCAGTCTACCAAAGTTGCTAAAATAATTATCATACATGGACATTTAATTTTTTTACAGCGAGGTCAAGTTTGCTTCTGTATGCATTTGTATGGGCCCCATACGTTTGTACGGTAAAAATGTTGATAATTTCAAATGGCTTTTCCTCTGAAGCCTCCGGGCCAGTGTTGCTCAAATTTCATGTGGAGCCTCCATGGGCAGGAGAATGAAAGATTGCTAAAATGGGTATGGTCCATTGATCAAAATGGCTGCCATGCCCATATATGGTAAAAACCTTTAAAAATCTTCTTCTCCATAACCAAATAAGCCCTGGGTCCTAATCTTTGCACAAATTATGGGGGACTGGAGATCTACCAAAATTGCTAAACTGATGGTTCTATGTTGACATTTGACCTTTTTACCTCCAAGGTCAAATTTGCTTCCCCATTTGTATGGGCCATATACATTTATATTGAAAGTATCGAAGTGACTTGTACATGTAGATCAACAGTAGTTAAAATTGTTCTGATTGGAAATCTAAGATGGCCATCATCTGGTTTATATTTATAATATTTCCCTGCCACTGTGCTGTTTACATGTATAAAATCCTGATTCTTCAGAAACCACTTTGCCAATTTCCACCAAATTTCACATTGATCCTTCTGTTGAAGTGTGATTGATAGTTTATTCAAATGATCATGCTCCATTGACTGTCAGGCCCATAATTCTTCTTCAAAACTAAGAACTGCTCAAATGATGATATTTTCATTAGTTGCGATGATAGGATTGGAAAAATGTTGCATAACATCTGCATGTTTGCAGTGGCTATGTCACTCAGGTGAGCGAACCGTGGGCCTCTTGTTTGCAAAGCAAGCGGTAGTTAAACAGGTGTTGGCAGTTCACACTTCAGCAACCGAGTAATTAAAGCATGCAACTGAGTAATTAAAGTATGTGACCCCTTCCCTCACTGTGTATTGCCTGCACCGCCGACTGATTCATCAAAAATGCACACACAGCTATCATGATTTCATCCCTTGATGCTGGCTTTTTTTTTTTTTTTTTTTTTTGTTATTAGTAGATCTTTTTTTTTTTTTTTGACATGCTCACTATTAAAGGAGAGTCATGAAAGACAAAAAAAATGGGACTCCCATTTTTGGGGAGTGGGACTCCTATGTTTTGGCCGGGACTCCTGCTTTTTATAAAAAGGGAGTCCCAGACTCCCACTTTTAAAACCATAGTGAGAACCCTGAGCTAAGTCTAACATAAACGGTTTTCACACAAAATGGATCGGGCCCATCCTAGAAATATCCCTGGATACCCCCCTATTATCTGGAGCTGTGAGTAGAGGGAATACTTGCTATAAAAGACAATTGTCAGCATTCCCATTCACTTACCACAGTAAGTGATTCACGTAGAGAATGTGCCATGAGGGTACATTTTTGGTATCCATCTTTGAACCATGTTATATCCAAAACTGTGTTATAATGAACCGTGTTATAAAGAGGTTGAAGTGTATATACTAGTCCTAAAATTTGAAATACAGTCGACTCTCGTTATCTTGAAATCCAAGGGACTCTATGAAACACTTCGAGATATCCCTACTTCGGCATATCAGATTTGCGGAACTGAGGAAAACAATTAGTCAAACAACTACCTTTAACAGAATGAATCTTTAATTTGACTCCTAAGTTAGAGATATATTGAAAATATTGTGGAAAAGAGGAGAAATTGCTCCTAAGGAGCAATTTCTCCTCTTTTCCACAATATTTTGTCGCCTGTTGGTAGATCTCTGTGTTAAAACAGGGACCAGAGTTTCACTTCGAGATAAGCGGTTATTCGAGATAAGCGAGTTCGACACAATGAGGGTCGACTGTAGTTAATTCTACTGCTTGTTCATGGTTCTAAAAGATTGTTTGCTGATGTGTCTTAAAGTATTGCTATATATGTATGTATAGCAAAAAGTGTACATGTAGTTCCTTATCATATGACTCATTCTGCGGCATCTGATCTGGGTCCACACTGGATGCAAAGGCCTACCTGTCGCAATACTATGCAGTGCTTGCACTAACTATCAAAATCAGGAAGTCCCAGGACTTTGTAGCTCAAATATCTGGAAATCCTGGTGAACAAATTTTTTCACTCACTTTCAGAAATTCAACCTCAGTATTCTTAAACTCTCATTTATGGAGTAAAACCGCCATTCTTAAACTAAATACCACATAAATTCATTCTAAATTTTTGTTATAAACGACTAAATATCTTTAAAAGTTGGGAGTCCCAGACTTCCTGGCATTGTTTTTTTGAAGTCCAAGGACAATTTTTTGGGGTCTCTGACTCCCAGACTTCCCTTTATGCAAGCACTGCTAAGGGTTATTACAGTAGTGTCAGAAATTGGCCAGAATTTCTTAGTCGATCATCTGTTTTGCAAAACTGGGCCCTGTTGTTCAAAACTAGTTAACATATCGTTAAATCTTTGATCATCAAATAGGGCATAATTTTTTATATGCTAATATTTTTGCTGAAAAAATGTGAGTAGCTTTTGCATTTGCAAAAGCTACTCACATTTTTTCAGCAAAAATACCTGTGAATTAGATATTGAACTTACTAGAACAGTTAACATTTTGACTACTAACGAGCTCGTTAAGCTAATGACACATTGAACAACTGGGCCCTGATGATCAAATGTAATCAATCATCGGCGACAACACTAATCAAGAGCTATGTTTCAGGTTGCTGGGCGTAAAGGTTTTCCTCATGTAATTTACGCTAGAATCTGGCGATGGCCGGACCTTCACAAGAATGAGCTAAAACATGTCAAGTATTGCCAGTTTGCATTTGATCTAAAGCAGGACAGTGTTTGTGTGAACCCTTACCATTACGAGAGAGTTGTTTCCCCTGGAATAGGTAAATATTAGCCATATTCGACTGGGATGTTTCGTGAAATGTCCGTGGAATTTTGTGCAGGAGTGTGGTATCTTCTTGTAACAGCCGGTCACATGGTCCAATCAAATTTGAGTTATTTTTCAAGTTCTTAAATAATCGTAATGCATGAAAAGTTTGGCGTTTCAGTTGAAGTCAAACGTGCTTCACAACCGCTTATTAACTTGAAAAATAACTCAAATTTGATTGGACCATGTGGCCGGCTGTTACAAGAAGATATCACACTCCTGCACAAAATTTCACGGACATTTCACAAAACTTACCAGTCGAATATGATTATTGTCAGGAATTTATCCAGCATCTTGCTAGGTCAAGTAGTCCAACTAAGAATTTAACAAAATAATCCAGCTAGGAATTTAGCCAGAAGCTGGCTAGGCCAAATAGTCCTGGAAATTTAGCCAGAATCTGGCTAGGCCAAATAGTCCAGCTAGGAATTTAGCCAGAAGCTGGCTAGGGCAACTAGTCCAACTAAGAATTTAACCAGAATCTTGCTAGGCCAAATAGTCCAACTAAGAATTTAACCAGAATCTTGCTAGGCCAAACAATCCAGCTAGGAATTTAGCCAGAAGCCGGCTAGGCCAAATAGTCCTTGGAATTTAGCCAGAATCTGGCTAGGCCAAATAGTCCAACCTAAGAATTTAACCAGTATCTTGCTAGGCCAAAAAATCCAGCTAGGAATTTAGCCAGTATCTGGCTAGGCCAAATATTCCCAACTAAGAATTTAACCAGAATCTTGCTAGGCCAAATAATCCAGCTAGGAATTCAGCCAGAATCTGGCTAGGCCAAATAGTCCTGGGAATTTAGCCAGAATCTGGCTAGGCCAAATACCTATGAATTTAACCAGAATCTTGCTAGGCCAAAAAATCCAGCTAGGAATTTAGCCAGAAGCTGGCTAGGCCAAATAGTCTTGGGAATTTAGCCAAAATCTGGTTAGGCCAAATAGTCCCACTAAGAATTTAACCAGAATCTTGCTTGGCCAAATAATCCAGCTAGGAATTTAGCCAGAAACTGGCTAGGCCAAATAGTCCTGGGAATTTAGCCAGAATCTGGCGAGGCCAAATAGTCCAACTAAGAATTTAACCAGAATCTTGCTAGGCCAAAAAATCCAGCTAGGAATTTAGCCAGAAGCTGGCTAGGTCAAAAAGTCCTTGGAATTTAGCCAGAATCTGACTAGGTCAAATAGTCCAACTGAATGCAGCCCAAGCGTATCTAGTCCCTGTAATACTTGTTGATCGTATACAGCATTCCCATGTCCGTCAGTTATGTATTAGTTTGTTGTTTTGAAAGTTTATGGCTCAGCCCAATGGGATTGTGTGGAACATGGTCAATTTACCTAACCACACTTTCACTGGGCAGGCTTAGTCTTCTAAGCGGTTAACCAGTATTGTGCATTCATGAATCAGTGGAAAGGAGAGAATGACCGTACAAAATATTCCATGATCAATCTCCACGAAAGAATGTTGAAAATATTTCACGATCAATTTCGGTGAAAGAATGCTGCTGATGTGGCATGTGTCAAACCCACAACCTCCTGATTACCAGCCAGACTTGCATCCAGCTGAGCTACCGAGGCTAGCGTATCAGTTATGTAAAGTCATGTCAGTTTTTATATTTTCGCCTGAACAACGTTCAGAGCTATTGTACTACCCCTCCCCCCCCCCCCCCCCCCCCCCCCCACACACACACACACACCCCCCCACCCCACACCCCGTTGGCGTTGGCGTCGGCGTCCACAAATGTTAAAGTTTTCGTTAAAGTTTTTAAGACCTCATTATTTCCTAACCTTATCATCGATTTGATTCATCTTTGGTATGATGATACATATTGGTCCAAAATTTTGCGCAGTACCATCCCCACCACCCTAGGTCATGTCAAGGTCAAGGTCACAGACTTAGAATTTTCATGTTAAAATTTTATGTCTAAGTTTTTAGGATCTCATTACTTCTACACTAAATAATGGATTTTGTTCCTATTTGGTATTATGGTAGACACTGGTCAAAAGTTTTTATCAGCACCATCAGCACTCATGACCATGACCTTGAGGTTGAGGTCACAGACTTAGAATTTAAATGTTAAAGTTTTCGTTAAAGTTTTTAAGACCTCATTAAATCCTAACCTTATCACAGATTTGATTCATCTTTTTATGATGATACATATTGGTCCAGATTTTTACGCAGTACCAATCCCCAACACCCTACAGGTCATGTCAAGGTCAAGGTCACAGACTTAGAATTTTGATGTTAAAATTTTACGCAAGAGTTTTTTTTAGGATCTCATTACTTCTAAACTACATGATGGATTTAGTTCCTATTTGGTATAAAGACAGATACTGCCCCCCCTCCTCCCACACACACCCAGGTCATGTCAAAATCAAGGTCACGGACTTAGAATTTTCCAGAAACAAAATGTGCAATATCAGGCGAGCTATCCTGTCTGGCGACAGGTCTTGTTTACCCTGACCTGTGGATCTGGGGGAGTGATAATACATTGAAATATCAATGCATCCTGATTGTGACTGCCGTGATAGTGTTTTCAACTATTATAAGGATCGCCAACAGTCTCTCCAACAATCAAGTGCTTAGCACTCCTGACCGTTTGATCATCTCGATATTACATGTACTTAAATAATGTTGAAAAAGGGCGTAAAATCCTTATGAAGATTGGATTCTCCTGGGAGGTTTTCTGTTACTTTTAAAAGTTGTATTTTGATAGTTTTCGTTCCTGTACTTTTTCTCTTTCTGTTATACATGTACATTCTGAAGCTCTTTCTTGTCTAATTTGATAAAATATTAGAACAGAAAGGACAGAAAGGAAAATGTTTGTTAACCCTTAAAGCGCCAGTCACAACTATTGTCGTCTGCTTTGTCTTCTGCCGGTTACTTTAAAAGTCATTTCTGCAAACAGTGTGGACCCAGATCAGACTGCTCCTTTAGGGTCCACACTGTTTGCCTGTTTGCAAAAATAGGTTTGAAAAGTTTGCAAGAATATTCAGCAGACGACATAAACAGATGATATTTTCATATGCATGTTTTCTTGGCATTTTAAGGGTTAAAATTGTGGCAAAGCAGATATTTGGGAGGCAATAATTTTGGGTTCTTCAAAGACAATCAAGTCATTATTAATTCAACTAAATTGATAAGAAAAAAGGGTGAGGTGCTTCAGATGAGCACTCATTGGTGCAGAATAAGAAAAAATGTCCCTTGGATACCTGCTTTAATCTCGAGCAACATGCCGGCCTCTGCGGCGCAGTTTGATGTGTGTCCGACTGGAGACTAGGAGGTCGTGGGTTCAACCCCCCAGGCAAGGTCGGCAACATTCTTTCATGGAGATTGATCATGAAATTTTTTCTACAGTCATTCTCTCCGTTCCGCTGATTCAAGAAGGGCAGTTGTAAGTTTCTGGCGAAAGAATGTGCACAAGGTTAACCGCTTAGAGGACTAAGCCTGCCCAGTAAACGTGTGGACAGGTAAACTGACCGCGCTCGACATGACCCCATTGGGTTGACTGGGCTGTAAAACCTCAACACAAACAAAATCTCGAGCCATATAAGGCAAGTGCCACTGAGAGTGCAATTTTAGCTGAAGGCCATTTTTTACGAGTCTGTCTGCTAGAGGCAGCAGTGAGGCATACAGCACCTTGCTGCTACGTTACATGCATACGTGCATATGTCACTTTCATAACCTGAGTCTAACAAGTGCTTATGTTTACATTCAAACATTTACATATGCTAGAGTTACCCCTGCATTATGTACTGAGATGTCGCTAGGGCCTTGGGGTCAAAATGTATAATAGATCAGATTGAGCATTTGAAAAATAGTTGTTCAAATTTATGCACCCAGATGTTGTTGCCATTTGGGCAAAGACCAAAGGGCGGGGACATTTGTGTACTTTAGACACATATCTAATTTCCTTTGTCTGTGACCATTGTGTTTCCTATTGTTTCAGATCTCTCAGGATTAACAATTCAGCATGCTGGTAAGTATCATGCAAGTTTAGTAGTACCATACATGTAGCTCTTGATAAGGTGCTTTTTTCAACCAAACAGAATCTGTATTTTTTCTTGTTTCTCGACCAAAACAGCGGGCCCCTGTAGCCTAGTGGATAAGAGAGCTGACTTTCAATCCATTAGGTTTCTCACCACTGTAGTTCAAGCCTCGCTCGGGTCACATGTGGGAAAGCCAAGTTCTGCATACAGATGTTCAAGTGGTTTTTTCCCCCGGGTTCTCCAGTTTTCGCCCACCTTTGATGAACCATCGGCTCGATATAAACAAAATATTCTTGAAAGGGCCGTAAAACCCAAATAAAAAAAAAAATCAATTCTCAACCAAAACAGATATTGTGGGTACTCATTAGAAGCGCCTCGCAAGGCACTTCTAATGAGTATCTTCATTATGTTTTTGTTGATGAAAATGTATATTGCGGGTACTCATTAGGAGCGCCTGGGCAAGGCGTTTCAAATGCTTGCCTACAAGGTATATTTTCATCAAGAAATAGGAAAACTATTTACTTGATACCTGCTCTTATCTAGACCTCTGTTAAATTACATCTGCTGTGTCATGGCCCTAAAGCATCTCCCCATACTGCACCATGGTGCAGATTCACAGTTTTCCCTGACTACCATTTTGGCAGTTTTTACCCCAAAAACCTTGTTCTGGATCCTCAAAAATTAGAGGCAAGAGTCCATAGTAATGCATATATGATCAATGCAAAATTAGTTTTATTCATCTATGGCCTTGTACATGTACATGTATTTTATAATCTTTTTGGGATCTAGAGGGCAAACATTATCAATATTAGGGCAAAAGTTAACCCTCAAAGCACTATATGTAGCAGACGACATTTTAAAATTTTCTCTGTAAAATAATAAATGATGATAATAATAATAATAATAATGATAATAATAAAAAACAACAACAACTAAAAAAAAAAAAAAATGCTCCAAAGTGTCTCCTGCTATAGTTATGGTTAGGGCTTTAAAGATAATCTCTTTGAAACAACTAACCCCTAAATCTTATTTAGGGACCCTGTAACGCTTTTTTCATTAAAATGTTTTCATGGTCATTTTTGTCAGACGTCTGTCTTTGAAAATCACAAAGGTAATTCTTTTGCAGTCATAAATTATGGAGTTATGAGCCCTTAATTAAAAACAGTATTTCCAGTCATAACTCGCTTTGTATAAGACAAATGTCATTTTACTTTTCATAAATGTCTTGCATAAATGTCTGCGAGTAAAACCACAACGTTATTTAATTCCAAATTCCCATCAAATGACGTCAAGCTGAATTTGAATTTCTTCCTGTCTCAAATTATCTCCCTTTGAATGAAAACTATAGGGAATTTAAAGAGTCTGCAAGGGCGTGTCAATAAATAACCAGCCTATCCATTTCTGATGGACCTAGACGGTCACGATCTTCATGCTTTGTTTCAACATGTTTTATACATGGGTACAAAATTGCCCACGTATCGAGTAATTCTTTAATAAGATATTGAATGTCAAGCATGGCTAATGATGCAAAGGCATGCTTTTCATCTAAAGTTGAGTACCATGCTGTAATTCGGTACTTGTATTTAAAAGGTAAAACAGGCAAGGAAATACACGGCGAGTTAGCCGATGTTTATGGGTCTTCTGCACCATCTTATGCTCAGGTTAAATTCTGGGTAGGGGAATTCAAACGCAGTAGAACGTCTTTAGAAGATGAAGCCAGGTCTAGACGCCCACTGGATGCCACCGACAAAGAAATGTGTAAGAAAGTTCAGGATCTGGTATACTCTGATAGGCGAATTCAGGTGGAAAAAATAGCGCAGGCATTAGGCATTTCACATGGTAGCATTTCAACAATCTTACATGATGGTTTAGGTATGCGCAAGCTAACAGCCTGTTGGGTCCCCAAATCCCTTAGCGATGAGCAAATAGCAACCAGATCATCAGTATGCAGCGCCTTGTTGAAGCGTTTTAGGTCAAAAGATGATTTTCTTTTGCATCTGGTGACTGTAGGTAAGACTTGGGTTCGTTATAATGAGCCAGAGAATAAAGCTCAGAGTCCTCAGTGGGTAGGGCCTGGGTCCCTGAGGCCAAAGAAATTCAAGACGGTATAGAAATTTGTCAGTGTACTCTGTTATGCATTTGAAGTTGAAACCTGTCCTTACAGCATTTTTATCCATCCATCGACTGAATGCAATACAACTGCATAAATGTAAGTTTTTTTTTTGTCCAAAATGCGCTATTAAAGGGAAGCTACTTATAAGCAAATGTTGAGTTAGACCCCCTTATTCATTTCTGTTATGTCATTTCCTTGCTGTTTGATAGAATTTCCTAAAAAATTGTTGCAAATTATGCGTAAATATTGTTAACTATGATATCAACGATTAATGTACATATGTAAATATCCAGTGACAAACAAACAAAAAAAAAAAAATAGTTACAATCAAACCTCGATAGCTCGAACACCGATGGCTCGCTTACCATGGCATATTCAAACTCATTTTTGAGTCCCTACGAAATTATTCCGATAGCTTAATAAAACAAATATTTAAGGAAATTTTCTTATTTTATCACAAAACTGTATGTTGTGTGTACTCATTAGAATTGCCTCTTTGAGGCAGTTCTAACGAGTACTCTCAACATACACTTATTGAGTAGAAGATGGATAGATTTCCCAGAATTAGCGATATTTGCTTCCCGACAGGAACCATATACAACCCGGTGCTCCAGCTAGGATTTCAGGGTAGAGGGATTCCGGATAGGGCACTTTTTGCGCGGTCTGACCGTCATACAAGAATAAGGGCACCATATGTCATGTGATGTGCATGCTATTAACTCTGGGTAAAATTTTCAACAGATTACATACTGAAATATTCTTTCTTATTTTTTCCAGAAAACAGAATTTGACATTTCATGCAAATTGTCTCCATTGGAGACAATTTGCATGAAATGTCTAATCCTATTTTCTGGGAAAAATAAGAAAAATATCATCAATTTATCATCTGCTGAATTAGCCCAGAGAGTGGTAAAGGTTAAATATTGCTACCTTTTTTAATTTTGGTCCAATTTTCATGAAATTTTTAAAAAGGCAGAGGGGCGGCAAGAATGGGCAAGAGGGGCGGCCCGTCCCTCTATATAGGGCTAGCTGGAGAACTGCAGCCTCACAGACTGCTAATAAAACAGTCTCCAATTTTCTTTCTATTGTGTGTTCTGTGTTTTCAAAGGTTACCTTTAAGATTTTTTATGCTCCCACCATTCGAATAATGGTGGAAAGGGCGTATTGTGTTACTCCTTTCCTTCCCTCCATTGGTCTCCATCCACGTCAGAGATGTTGTTCACAATTTACTTTTGTTTTTCAGGCATTAGCTATTTGCAGGTTGCAATTTAGCGATTTTCAGGTGGGGACGTCCATGCCCTTTGGAAACATTTCTGATTATTATAAATATTTCCAGATAAACCAGTGTTCGAATAGCCTTTAAAGTTCTACTTATCTAAAAGTAGTCAGTGGTTTGATGATTTAACTTAAAGGAAAATAAAAGTCAAAAGGGATTGCCTTTTGAAACAAAGAACACAAAAAATCATGAAAATTGGAGACTTGGTTTGATTGAGTTTCTTCGTATGCAACACTGTAGTTTGCGAGGCATAGCACTGGCTTAAGCGGTATTTAGTTTTCAGAAAAAACAGGATGCGCTCATGATCCCAAAGGAAATAAAATATAACCTGCACTATGATGATGTACGAGGAGACTTTTCATGGCCACCACACGGCACAACACCAGCTACAGTAGAGGAAAATAAAAGTTAAAAAGTATTGCCTTTTGAAACAAAGAACACATAAAACTATGAAAATTGGAGACTCAGTTTGACGGAGTCTCTTCGTATGCAACACTATAGTTTGCAAGGCTACATACGCCCCCTTGTGCTGGCATAAGCGGTATTCGATTTTCAAAATAACCAGGATGGGCTCAGTTGTCCCAAAGGAAATAAGATGTAACCTGCACTCATAGCTACAGATAAGAGGGGGTATCCACATAATATTTTTCTTATTTCTCGACAAAAATATATGTTGTGGATACTCAATAGAAGCGCCTCACCGAGGCGCTTCTAATGAGTACCCACAACATATGTTTTCATCAAGAAATAAGAAAGATATCGGCATTTCATTTTTCGGATGAAAAAAAAGCGCCTTATCTGTTGCAGTGTGCACTATGATGATGTATGGGTAAACTTTTTACGGCTGCCTCACAGCACAACACCAGCTACAGAAGAGTAAAATAAAAGTCAAAATGGATTGCCTTTTGAAACAAAGAACATACAAAATCGTGAATATCGGAGACTTGGTTTGATTGAGTCTCTTCATATGCAACACTGTAGTTTGTGAGGCTGCATATGCCCCCTAGCGCCAGCTTAAGTGGTATTCTATTTTCAGAATAACCAGCATGGGCTCAGTGATCCCAAAGAAAATAAAATATAATCTGCACTATGGCAAATAACAATGCAGGCCCCATAGCCTAGTAGATAGGAAAGTTGACTGTTCTCACTGTTATGGTTCGAGCCTTTCTGGGGTCATGTGAGAAAGCCAAATTCTGCTTACAGATGGTTCTCCGGTTTGCCCACCTTTGATGAATAGTCGGCTCGATATAAGTGAAATATTCTTGAAAGTGTTGTAAAACCCATATAAAAAAAAAATAGCAAATAACAAACTTATCTGAAAATAAAGAACCTACAGACAAACCGCTTTATACCAACACTCAATACAAGAACAAAATTACATGTAGTTATAATGACTATTTGACTGTCACAGAACCTTTGCTTTGTCACAAACTATGCAAGAATATTGTATTTACATGTAATACTTTAAAGAAACATATTTTGGAAATTTGTTAGAATCACTTCAATGAGGCAATTATAATAAATATCCAAACATAAAGAAACATATTTTGGATATTTGTTAGAATGGCTTCACTGAGGCAAATCTAACAAATATCCAAACATATAATCTGTGAGGAAATAAGAACAAAACAAGACCTTTCTTACATATCTGTCTGCTCATCAAGTATTCTTTACAACATCAAATTCATTTTAATGGCAACATCTTCAGGAACAAGTGCTGTCATTATAACAAGGGTTCACTGTATTAAGCTGAACATTTTGGTGAAAAGAAAATACAAAAATCGTTCAAGAATTAGGAAAATATTAGGCTTTGAAGAAGTAGGAAATATTGTCTTGGAAGCTGCCATTTTGAGAGTAAGTGAAACAATAACCACCTAATAAGCTCTCCTGAGGTGAGTATTGAGGTCAGTCAATGTCCTTCGTGCGGTGTCAACAATTGCTTGAAAAGCCTACTCCTCCTGCACCCCTGAGCTTATTGACTCAAACTTGATGGGAAGCATAGCGGTGACTTGTAGCTAAAATCACTCCGATCAAATATCTAAGATAGCCATGCAAGTTTTGCTATGCCCGCTCTGGTTTTGGCAAGTCCCTCATGAGTAGCAAGGGATTAGCATGAAGCAGAATAGATATCAGGCTACATTGTACCTGCTGGTCTCCATGATATCCAAGGTACAGGTAAAGGTATACTTTATGTCTACACATGGACAAAAGCATATGTTCACCTAGGTTATACTTTATGAACAACATTTTTTGGGTAGATACTGTACAGCTCTGGTAAAAGAACAAAAAACAATCTTTACTCTGAATCTCGGTCTTGGAGTTACCTACCTAAAACACTTCCAGTTACTCTGAGTAAATGCACATACTCGGCAGACAATCGTAAAAATCCCAGAGGCCGTAGAATCTCAAGCAAACAGCAAAGACTGATCAGACTGTGCAGATGTGCAGGCTGATCTGAGTCTTCACTGGTTGCACAGGTCTTATTGTCCTAAAAGTGTTTTCCAAATTCCCATGTTACCTGTTCCCCTGAATTAATTTCATTCCCTTGTTTTCTGCGGCTTTTGATCTGGGTGTACACTGTTTGCATAGGCCTATCTGTCCCAATACTTATGTTTCATTTTAAATATGTCAGCTTCTTATGCATTTCTGATTGAAAGGGCCCTATAATTTAACAAACATAAGTTTGTTTTCCTCTCTTAGGAGCATGGAGCGTGAACGGTATAACCTTCATGCTGACTGTACTGTACTCTTCCAGTTATAGTGAGTGGAATTCCATTCTAAAATAGGTTAACCCATTGTAGACTGAATGAAGTCTCCCACACTGTATATTTGAAGGGTTCAATTTTGGGTTCAATTTTAAGTTCAGGTATGTCAGGCTATGAGATTTAATTATACCTAGAACAAAAATTGTTGAACTGTTTGCAAACAGTGGAGACGCTGATCAGACGCCGCCTTCTGCGGCGTCTGATCTGGGTCTGCACTGTTTGCCAGTTATCCTTTTAGGAATTGGAAGATTACAGTGGATCTTTGAAGTATCCTTTTTTTACAGCTCCTCCATCAAGGCTTATCAAGGATGAATACGGTAATGATATCGGAACACCAGGTTTGGAGAGCGGCACGTCGGGAGAGATACCGCAGACCGTTCAGCATCCCCCAGTACAGGACGGATACAGCAGAATAACTGGAATGGGTGAATATAATATCTACAGTGCTTTCGACATCTTTCAGAAAGTTGTTTTTTTTTTTCTTGGCGCTTTACACAGAAGAAGTAAACTTGCAAACTTTTGTCACGATTTAATGCAAAACCATCTGTCGAACTGACTGTTCACAAAAAGTTTTATTATAGTCATTGGTTTTTAAAAAATCAAATATTTTCACTTTTTCCTGTAGTAAAAATGCATGCAAATTATGCAGAAATCTGTAGGTAGGTAACTGGGAGGCAGATTTTCAACAAGTTCGGCTTGTTCAGTTTTTCTTAAATTTTCACATTGTTGTGAAACATCAATATTTCAAATTCAGCTAAGAAAAGTAAAATACGTTTTCTTCGGGAAAAGGTTAAAAAAAATCACTTTGCTATAGAAATTGCATAGGTCAGACCAATGTTTGGCCATAAATTCAGTTTTAGGGTACATATTTGAGAGCAAAACACAGAAACAGAAAAGACAATTGGTTTCTGATAAAATATGGTCAATCAGAACAAAATATTTTCATTTGAAATAAAACGCCAAGCAGAAAACGTCTTTCCGAGTGATGTAGAAAGGACAGTAGGCCAAAAACTGTATGTTAAGTATGAAGATACAGTGGCTCTCATTATTCTAGTGGATCAGGGCCCAGTTGTTCAAAGCTAACGACATTGTTAGTTAACGATTTGTTAAAATTTACATACGCAAATATGCTAAAATTTTTTGCTGAAAAAATGTGAGTAGCTTTTGCAGCGCAAAAGCTACTCACAATTTTTCAGCAAAAAATATCAGAATATTGTATATTGAATCCGCTAAAACAGTTAATGCAATGACCCTTAACGACCTCGTTAAGCTAACGACACTTCGAACAACAGGGCCCAGAATTTTCAGTATAAGATAACAACAGTTTGATTTAGCAGGAGTTTGATACAGCAGGAGCTGAACTGTAAAGAAAATAAAGCAAAACAAAACCAACATTATCCAAAATATAGTTTGACTTAAAGGGGACCGCAACCCTACTTCAGAATTATTTCACAAAAAAGAGATTTACAAACCCTAAAAATTGGTACAAGTTTGATCAAAGTCAGTCAAAAAATGACAAAGTTATTATTGTTTGAAGGATTTAACATGGCTGACATTGGCGCAGCCATTTTGAATATTTGAGCCGGCCTTGGTGGCTCAGTTGGATGCGCCGTCCGACTGGAGACCAGGAGGTCGCGGGTTCGAACCCCGCCGAGGTTGGCAACATTCTTTCATGGAGATTGATCATGAAATATTTTCTACGGTCATTCTTTCCCTTCCGCTGATTCAAGAAGGGCAGTTGTCAGATTCTGGCGAAAGGATGTGCACAATACTGGTTGACCGCTTAGAGGACTAAGTCTGCCCAGTAAACGTTGGTTAGGTAAACTGACCGCGCTCGACTTGCCCCCACTGTGTTGATTGGGCCGTAAAACCTCAACACAAACAAACAGATTTTGAATATTTATTGAGATCTTAAGAATTTTTTAACTTTAAAATTGTGCATTTGTTTTATAAGCAAAGCATTTGTTTTTTTAGAAAATAAATTGCAAACATGTTCAGAAACATTAAGACAAAATATCCATCTATATGCTGTTTATTTTAATTATGAATATCTACATGTACATGCAATTAGGGCTGTGTGACATCACAAAGCCTAAAATGGCATCCTCCATGACAGTTTATTTTCAAACATTTAAACTCCAATAATTTTGTTATTTGCTGGTCAATTTTGATCAAACCTGTATCAAATTTTTTGGCTTGGAAAGGTCTACCAGGATAGACATACTTTCTTTCTATATTGCCTTTTTCCTTAAAGCAGTAGTTTGAACTATCAGTATTTGAGATAAAGAATGTCAGCTGTATGTAAGTAAATTGTCTTTCAGGTCAAGCTACTTCTACTGCAACACAGTCAACTAGTGTTGGCCCTCTAGGGCATAGTGGGGCCCAGGGCCCTCACACCCATCCCTTGACCTCTACGGCCATGTCCCCTAATCCCACATCAAGTCGAATAAGTGAGTTGGCACTTGTGTGTTTATGTGGGCTTGACTAACATCTGTAGGACCTATATTTAATCTCTGGATTGGGCTTGCTATACTATACTGTAGGGCTAGTTCTTGAAATCTATGCTATGCTTGGAGCATTTATACACTGTCTAGAACTTAGACTGGCTCTAGTCTCCAGTGACAAAATATTTTTCTCATATTCCTGTTTGATAATCCACTAGAGTAAAACCAAAAACAATATCATGACCATAAAGGCTGGTCACTAGTGACCAGCCTTTATAGTCTTGACATTTTATTTCATTTTGTTTTAGTGGATTATTAAACAGATTATAAGAAAAAGAAATAGTCACTGGAGACTGGAGCCAGTCTGTCTAGGACCTCTTTATAAGATAGTTTTGGATATAAAACAGTTAACAGTGGACTTCCAGTAGTATTGTATCCAACCAAAAATGTATAGATAATAAAGAAAAATGACCATTTACATAAATCTGTAGAATTATAAAGAAAAATGACCATTTGCAAAAAATGTGTAGATTATAAAGAAAAATGACCATTTGCAAAAACATATCGATTATAAAAAAAAATCACCATTTACAAAAAAACGTATAGATTATATAGAAAAATGACCATTTACAAAAATGAATAGAATTATAAAGAAAAATGACCATTTACAAAAATGTATAGATTATAAAGAAAAATGACCATTTACAAAAAAAAATGTATAGAATTATTAAGAACAATGACCATGTACAAAAATATATAGATTATAAAGAAAAATGATCATTAATTGTGTAGAATTATGAAGAAAAATGACTGTTTTCAAAAATGTATAGATTATGAAGAAATTTGAACATTACAAAAAATGTATAGATCATATAGAAAAATGGCCATTTACAAAAAATGTATAGAATTATTAAGATAAAATGACCATGTACAAAATGTACAGAATTATAAAAAAAAATGATCATGTACAAAAATGTATAGATTATAAAGAAAAGTGACCAATGTATAGAAGTATAAAGAAAAATTACCTTTTACAAAAATGTATAGATTATAAAGAAAAATGACAATTTACAAAAATGAATAGATTATAAAGAAAATGACCATTTACAAAAATGAATAGAATTATAAAAGAAAAAAGACCATTTACAAAAATGTATAGAATTATAAAGATAAATTACCATTTACAAAAATGTATAGAATCAAAAAGAGAAATGACCATTTACAAAAAACTTATAGATTATAAGAAAAACTGACCATTTGTGGTCATTTTTCTGTATAATCTATTTTTGTTTGGATACAACACTTTTGTTTGGCTAACATGGTGTTTGCTTTGGTTCCTAGCAATAGTGTTATAAAGAGGTTGTGCTGTAAATATTAACCCTTGTCCTGCTGAGCCCGGATATACTCTTTTTGCAAACAGTGTAGATCCAGATCAGTTGGCTGAAGAAGCCAACTGATCGGGATCTGCACTGTTTGCGATTAGGTATGTGAATTTGTATCAACAACCTGGATCAATTCATCATCATCATCATCATCAGATTATTTTATTTACCTGCAGGTACAGGGGCAACATCCTCATCAGTGAGCCCCCTTCCAGGTAGCTGATTGGCCAAAAATTAGAAATGGGCATGGCATCTTAAATTATTCAGCATGACAAGGGCTAAATACACATACATAGCTACAGATAAGGTGATAATGGGAGACAGCAGTGAGTCACCTCCCCTGAGTACTCTCTGTAAACAACCAGATCCAATTAATTGGATTCCTCTGCTTTTATCATTTGCTATATAGATAGGCTTCACTTCTTTGAGAAATCTAATTTAAACATGGTCATACACCAGTAAAGCTTCCAAAATGTCAAAAAAAAAAAAAAAAAAAAGGTATTTTTGAGCAGTAGAAAATCTTTGCAATGTATGTGGTAAAAATTAACCCTTAAAATGCCAAGAAAAGCTGCATCTGAAAATGTCGTCTGTTTATATCGTCTGCTGAATATTCTTGCAAACTTTTCACACCAATTTTTGCATACAGGCAAACATATGGACCCTGATCAGACTTCTACTAGAGGAGCAGTCTGATCTGGGTCCACATTTTTGCAAAAATGACTTTAAAAATCACAAGCAGATGACAAAGCAGACAACAATTGTTGTGATTGGCAGTTTAAGGGTTAAAGTTCAAAATCAGTTAAATTCCAATGAGAACTTATGATAAAAACAGAGGTTCCCAATTAGAAGGATGTAATCAGTATTTATTTTGATCTACCTTGCACTTTACCTATTAAGGGAGATAATAAGTGCTGTCTCCCATTGATGTTTAGGACAATTTCTATTATCTCTGTACTGAAATGTACCATATTTGATCTAATTATGAGGGGCGTTCATTTAATGTTGTCATGGGGGTTCTACAGGGTGCGTTATTAATCCCATTCACATTTCGTTTACTTCAACCTTGACGGAAACACACTTTTCAAGTTTCAAAATCCATTCTGTAAAGGCAGAGAAGTAGGCCTTTTTAGGTGTACCTTGAAGACACTAGTAAATTGCACTACCAAGTACACTTCAGGATTCATAACAACGACCAGAAAGGGTTTTCTTTGAGTAAAGGAAACTGAAAAAGTCGCAGGGACTAAGGTCTAGCAGATAAGGTGGATAAGAGAGATGAACTACCTTTTCCTCTATCAAGAAGTCTTGGACAAGAACACACTTTTGAGCAGGTGCATTGTCATGGATAAGACACAGACCTCTTAAACTGGTTGCAGTTCTACATTTTTCATTTTGCATACAGTAAGGGTTGAGTGTATATGACCGAACCAACTTGAACTTTCAATAATTTTTGAAAGACTGAACGGATTAGACTGAAATTTCATCCTATTATAGAAAATCACTCCCCTGTGAAATCACCACAGTTTCCACATGCTCATTACAGCCACGCGGTATGGTGGGCCATTAGTGATACAATTAAATGAACACCCCTCGTACCACTTATATGCCCTTATAAGGGCACATAAAAAATTCTAGTCCCTGATTCTTTTAACTACCGTATTTACTCCATTTTGGGACACCTTAACTGGGGTTGGTTGTGTGGTGCGAAGGTGTCATGTATCTTACGTCACCGGGGCGTCCAACCGATATTGGCTTATAGTTGGGCAAGGCCTGCTATCCTTGTAGCAGGTAAGGGTAGAGGGGGAATATTTTTATTTCTTCTGTTTCTTCACTTTCATTCCTGTTCCTCTTTCTTCCCTGTTCATCTCTTTGATCTATTCTACTATCTCTTCTATCTCTTTTCTCCCTTTCTCTGGGAGACGACACAAAATGACCCACAAGGGTTGACGTGTCGTTAAACCTCAACACAATCAATCAAAGACACCTTAATTCCTTACCATACTTGTCCTGTAATTTGTAAACGTCTGTTTCACTACCAGTTGATGTATTTAAAGATTTGCGGAACGAAAGGCAAGCAGTGTAGACCCTGATCAAACACTATATTCCGTGGCATTTGATCCGGGTCTACAGTTTGCTAAGGCAAGTTTGTCCCAATAATTAGGGTTATTATGGTACTTTATAAAAGCGTATGTTATTGGTACTCATTTGAATTGCCTCGACAAGTCGTGGCAATTCAAATGATTATCAACAACATACGCTTTTACAAAGAAAAACAGAGAGAAAAAAATATATCACACAAGCATCATCAAATTATGAAATCCTCTACTGATCTTTCTGTAAAGTCTGCCCTGATTAGGTGGATATTTTTCTAGTTAAAAGTTTACTCGGTATAAAGAGGGGCGACTGTAACTCTTGAAGCTGCCTCTTCCCTTTGAAATACTGCATGTTTTACCATTAACCCTTAAAGCACCAAGAAAATCTGCATCTGAAAATGTCGTCTGCTTATGTCGTCTGCTGCATCTTCTTGCAAACTTTTCAAACTTACATTTTGCATATAGGCAAACAGTGTGGACCCAGATCAGACTGCTCCTAAAGGAGCAGTCAGATCTGGGTCCACACTGTTTGCAACAATGATTTTTAAAGTAACCAGCAGAAGACAAAACAGATGACAATTGTTGTGATTGGCGCTTTAAGGGTTAAAATGTTAAGTCTTTGATTCTGTTGCACAATAACATCAAGTGTAGGTGAAAAAAGAATGAGGTAAATTTTGAGCATAGGGGAAACAGGATTATGCAAAATGGGGAAGACAGTCTGAATACAAATCAGACTGATGATTAGGAGTTTGGGCGTTTGATTCCTAGCGGGCCCGGCAACATTCTTTTATGGAGAATGAACATGACGCTGATTTAAGAAGGACAGTTGTCAGTTTCTCGTGAAAGATAGGGCACAAATACTGGTAATAGCTTAGATGACTATAAGCCTGCCAAAGAAAAAGTGTGATTAGATAAACTGATTGGCTGCACATGACCCTAATATCGCTGTAAAACCTCAGTTGTGGGTACTCATTAGAATTGTTGTGGGCCCCCATAGCCTAGAAGGGTTGACTCTTAATCCATTAGGTTTCTCACTGCTATGGTTCGAGCCTCAAAGAGTTGACTCTTACATCCATAAGGTTTCTCACTGCTATAGTTCAAGCCTCAAATTCTATGCGGGCACCTGTAGCCTAATGGATAGAAGGGTTGACGCTTAATCAATTAGGTTTCTCACTGCTATGGTTCAAGCCTCAAAGAGTTGACTCTTAATCCATTAGGTTTCTCACCACTATGGTTTGAGCCTCAAAGAGTTGACTCTTAATCCATTAGGTTTCTCACTGCTATGGTTTGAGCCTCAAAGAGTTGACTCTTACTCCATTAGGTTTCTCACTGTATGATTTGAGCCTCAAAGAGTTGACTCTTAATCCATTAGGTTTCTCACCGCTATGGTTTGAGCCTCAAAGAGTTGACTCTTAATCCATAAGGTTTCTCACTGCTGTGGTTCAAGCCTCAAAGAGTTGACTCTTAATCCATTAGGTTTCTCACCGCTATGGTTTGAGCCTCAAAGAGTTGACTCTTAATCCATTAGGTTTCTCACCTCTATGTTTGAGCCTCAAAGAGTTGACTCTTAATCCATTAGGTTTCTCACTGCTATGGTTTGAGCCTCAAAGAGTTGACTCTTAATCCATTAGGTTTCTCACTGTATGATTTGAGCCTCAAAAAGTTGACTCTTAATCCATTAGGTTTCTCACCACTATGGTTTGAGCCTCAAAGAGTTGATTCTTAATCCATTAGGTTTCTCCCTGCTATGGTTCAAGCCTCAAAGAGTTGGACTCTTAATCCATTAGGTTTCTCACCGCTATGGTTTGAGCCTCAAAGAGTTGGACTCTTAATCCATTAGGTTTCTCACTGCTATGGTTTGAGCCTCAAAGAGTTTACTCTTAATCCATTAGGTTTTTCACTGCTATAGTTCGAGCCTCAAATTCTATGCTGGCCCCGTAGCCTAGTGGATAGAAGAGTTGACTCTTAATCCATTAGGTTTCTCACTGCTACGGTTTGAGCCTCAGAGTTGTCTCTTAATCCATTAGGTTTCTCACCGCTGTGGTTTGAGCCTCAAAGAGTTGACTCTTAATCCATTAGGTTTCTCACTGTATGATTTGAGCCTCAAAAAGTTGACTCTTAATCCATTAGGTTTCTCACCACTGTGGTTTGAGCTTCAAAAAGTTGATTCTTAATCCATTAGGTTTCTCCCTGCTGTGGTTCAAGCCTCAAATAGTTGTCTCTTAGTCCATTAGGTTTCTCACCGCTATGGTTTGAGCCTCAAAGAGTTGGACTCTTAATCCATTAGGTTTCTCACTGCTATGGTTTGAGCCTCAAAGAGTTGATTCTTAATCCATTAGGTTTCTCACTGCTATAGTTCGAGCCTCAAATTCTATGATGGCCCCGTACTCTAGTGGATAGAAGAGTTAACTCTTAATCCATTAGGTTTCTCACTGCTATGGTTTGAGCCTCAGAGTTGTCTCTTAATCCATTAGGTTTCTCACCGCTATGGTTTGAGCCTCAAAGAGTTGACTCTTAATCCATTAGGTTTCTCACTGCTATGGTTTGAGCCTCAAAGAGTTGACTCTTACATCAATAAGGTTTCTCACTGCTAAAGTTCAAGTCTCAAATTCTATGCGGGCACCTGTAGCCTGGTGGATAGAAGGGTTGACGCTTAATCAATTAGGTTTCTCACTGCTATGGTTCAAGCCTCAAAGAGTTGACTCTTAATCCATTAGGTTTCTCACCACTATGGTTTGAGCCTCAGAGAGTTGACTCTTAATCCATTAGGTTTCCCACTGCTATGGTTTGAGCCTCAAAGAGTTGACTCTTACTCCATTAGGTTTCTCACTGTATGATATGAGCCTCAAAGAGTTGACTCTTAATCCATTAGGTTTCTTACAGCTATGGTTTGAGCCTCAAAGAGTTGACTCTTAATCCATTAGGTTTCTCACTGCTGTGGTTCAAGCCTCAAAGAGTTGACTCTTAATCCATTAGGTTTCTCACCGCTATGGTTTGAGCCTCAAAGAGTTGACTCTTAATCCTTTAGGTTTCTCACCCCGATGGTTTGAGCCTCAAAGAGTTGACTCTTAATCCATTTGGTTTCTCGCTGTATGATTTGAGCCTCAAAAAGTTGACTCTTAATCCATTAGGTTTCTCACCACTATGGTTTGAGCCTCAAAGAGTTGATTCTTAATCCATAAGGTTTCTCCCTGCTATGGTTCAAGCCTCAAAGAGTTGATTCTTAATCCATTAGGTTTCTCACCGCTATGGTTTGAGCCTCAAAGAGTTGGACTCTTAATCCATTAGGTTTCTCACTTCTATGGTTTGAGCCTCAAAGAGTTGACTCTTAATCCATTAGGTTTTTCACTGCTATAGTTCATGCCTCAAATTCTATGCTGGACCCATAGCCTAGTGGATAGAAGAGTTGACTCTTAATCCATTAGGTTTCTCACTGCTATGGTTTGAGCCTCAAAGAGTTGACTCTTAATCCATTAGGTTTCTCACCGCTATGGTTTGAGCCTCAAAGAGTTGACTCTTAATCCATTAGGTTTCTCACTGTATGATTTGAGCCTCAAAAAGTTGACTCTTAATCCATAAGGTTTCTCACCACTGTGGTTTGAGCCTCAAAGAGTTGATTCTTAATCCATTAGGTTTCTCCCTGCTATGGTTCAAGCCTCAAAGAGTTGTCTCTTAATCCATTAGGTTTCTCACCGCTATGGTTTGAGCCTCAAAGAGTTGGACTCTTAATCCATTAGGTTTCTCACTGCTATAGTTTGAGCCTCAAATTCTATGCTGGCCCCGTAGCCTAGTGGATAGAAGAGTTGACTCTTTATCCATTAGGTTTCTCACTGCTATGGTTTGAGCCTCGGAGTTGACTCTTAATCCATTAGGTTTCTCACTGCTATGGTTCGAGCCTCAAAGAGTTGACTCTTACATCCTTAAGGTTTCTCACTGCTATAGTTCAAGCCTCAAATTCTATGCAGGCACCTGGAGCCTGGTGGATAGAAGGGTTGACGCTTCATCAATTAGGTTTCTCACTGCTATGGTTCAAGCCTCAAAGAGTTGACTCTTAATCCATTAGGTTTCTCACCACTATGGTTTGAGCCTCAAAGAGTTGACTCTTAATCCATTAGGTTTCTCACTGCTATGGTTTGAGCCTAAAAGAGTTGACTCTTACTCCATTAGGTTTCTCACTGTATGATTTGAGCCTCAAA
Organism: Anodontia alba; assembly: GCA_964016985.1. Classification (NCBI taxonomy): domain Eukaryota; kingdom Metazoa; phylum Mollusca; class Bivalvia; order Lucinida; family Lucinidae; genus Anodontia; species Anodontia alba. Next base: position 36,073,887 of record OZ024838.1, read on the forward strand.
GAGTTGACTCTTAATCCATTAGGTTTCTCAGCGCTATGGTTTGAGCCTCAAAGAGTTGACTCTTAATCCATTAGGTTTCTCACTGCTGTGGTTCAAGCCTCAAAGAGTTGACTTAATCCATTAGGTTTCTCACCGCTATGGTTTGAGCCTCAAAGAGTTGACTCTTAATCCATTAGGTTTCTCACTGCTATGGTTCAAGCCTCAAAGAGTTGACTCTTAATCCATTAGGTTTCTCACCGCTATGGTTTGAGCCTCAAAGAATTGACTCTTAATCCATTAGGTTTCTCACCACTATGGTTTGAGCCTCAAAGAGTTGACTCTTAATCCATTAGGTTTCTCACCGCTATGGTTTGAGGCTCAAAGAGTTGACTCTTAATCCATTAGGTTTCCCACTGTATGATTTGAGCCTCAAAAAGTTGACTCTTAATCCATAAGGTTCTCACCACTATGGTTTGAGCCTCAAAGAGTTGATTCTTAATCCATTAGGTTTCTCCCTGCTATGGTTCAAGCCTCAAAGAGTTGACTCTTAATCCATTAGGTTTCTCACCGCTATGGTTTGAGCCTCAAAGAGTTGGACTCTTAATCCATTAGGTTTCTCACTGATATGGTTTGAGCCTCAAAGAGTTGACTCTTAATCCATTAGGTTTCTCACTGCTATAGTTAGAGCCTCAAATTCTATGCTGGCCCCGTAGCCTAGTGGATAGAAGAGTTGACTCTTAATCCATTAGGTTTCTCACTGCTATGGTTTGAGCCTCAGAGTTGTCTCTTAATCCATTAGGTTTCTCACCGCTATGGTTTGAGCCTCAAAGAGTTGACTCTTAATCCATTAGGTTTGTCACTGCTATGGTTCGAGCCTCAAAGGACTTAATCCATTAGGTTTCTCACCACTATGGTTTGAGCCTCAAAGTTGACTCTTAATCCATTAGGTTTCTCACTGTATGATTTGAGCCTCAAAGAGTTGCCTCTTAATCCATTAGGTTTCTCACCACTATGGTTCAAGCCTCAAAGAGTTGACTCCTAATCCATTAGGTTTCTCACTGCTCTGGTTTGAGCCTCAAAGAGTTGACTCTTAATCCATTGGGTTTCTCACCGCTATCGTTTGAGCCTCAAAGAGTTGACTCTTAATCCATTAGGTTTCTCACTGCTATGGTTTGAGCCTCAAAGAGTTGACTCTTCGTCCATTAGGTTTCTCACCGGTATGGTAGAGACTCAAAGAATTGACTCTTAATCCATTAGGTTTCTGACCGCTATGGTTTGAGCCTCAAAGAGTTTGACTCTTAATCCATTAGGTTTCTCACTGCTATAGTTCGAGCCTCAAATTCTATGCTGGCCTCATAGCCTAGTGGATAGAAGAGTTGACTCTTAATCCATTAGGTTTCTCACCATTATAGTTCGAGCCTCAAATTCTATGCAGGCCCCTGTAGCCTAATGTATAGCAGAGTTGACTCTTAATCCATTAAGTTTCACACCACTATGGTTCGAGCTGCAAATTCTATGGGCCCCCGAGTCTAGTGGATAGGAGAGGAACACCTTAACTCCTCGCTGTTCTTGTCCTAAACTTTGAACAAGCTAGTTTTACTATCTGTAAACTTGTCTAAAAATGCTGGATTGAGTACAAAGAATGTAGACCCTGTTCTGATGCAGTGTTCTGCAATCTGATCTGGGTCTACTCAGATCCATCTGTCCCAATACTTTGTATTGTTAGAGATCCAAACAGACCAGACTGATCTACTAGATTAGAAAATATGAGACACCTGGCCCCAAGGTTATTAAACTTGTTTCAGGGGGTGGTCAGTTGTGGTGAAGGTGTAATTGTCCCCCGCCTTTTCGAAGAAAAGCGGAGGGACACTGTTTTTGGTTTTCCGTGGGGCTTGGTGCGTGGCACGTGGCGCGTGGTGCGTGGTTCCGAGTTTTTAGTAGGTACTTTGTCCCATTAACTCCTCCCACAGTTTTTGTCCAATCCTTTTGAAACTTTACAGGTGTTTTAAGGATGGTCTGAAGATGTGCATGTGGTTTTTTCAGAATCCTGAAATAATTTTTTATCACTTTTTCTGCATTTTTAACTTAGACATTTTTTGAGTTCTAATATTACAGAAGTCTATAGGGAGTAGGTACATTGTCCCCTTAACTCCTCCCACGGTTTTTGGCCAATCCTTTTGAAACTTTACATGGGTTTTTAGGATGGCCTGAAGATATGCATGCGGATTTTTCAGAATCCTGAAGTAATTTTTTATCGCTTTTTCCACATTTTTAACTTAGACATTTTTTGAGTTCTAATATTACAGAAGTCTATAGGGAGTACGTACCTTGTCCCCTTAACTTCTCCCACAGTTTTTGGCCGATCCTTTTGAAACTTTACGTGAGCTTTTAGGATGGCCTGAAGATATGCATGTGGATTTTTCAGAATCCTGAAATAATTTTTTATTACTTTTTCCGCATTTTTAACTTAGACATTTTTTTAGTTCTAATACTACAGAAGTGTAGAGGGAGCAGGTACCTTGTCCCCTTAACTCCTCCCACAGTCTTTGGCTGATTCTTTTGAAACTTTACAGGTGCTTTAAGGATAGTCTGAAGATATGCATGTGGTTTTTTCAGAATCCTGAAATTATTTTTTATCACTTTTTACACGTTTTGAACATAGACATTTTTTGAGTCCAAAAATTCAGAAGCGTATAGGGAGTAGGTACCTTGTCCCCTTAACTCCTCCCAAAGTTTATGGCCGATCTTTTTGAAACTTTATGTGGGCTTTCAGGATGGCCTGAAGATATGCATGTGGTTTTTTTCAGGATCCTGAAATAATTTTTTATCACTTTTTCCGCATTTTTAACTTAGACATTTTTTGAGTTCTAATACTACAGAAGTGTATAGGGAGCAGGTACCTTGTCCCCTTAACTCCTCCCACAGTTTTTGGCTGATTCTTTTGAAACTTTACAGGTGTTTTAAGGATGGTCTGAAGATGTACATGTGTTTTTTTCAGAATCCTGAAATTAATTTTTATTACTTTTTAGACATTTTGAACATAGACATTTTTTTTAGTTCTAATATTACAGAAGCGTATAGGGAGTAGGTACCTTGTCCCCTTAACTCCTCCCACAGTTTTTGGCCGATCCTTTTGAAACTTTACATGGGCTTTCAGGATGGCCTGAAAATATGCATGTGGTTTTTTCAGAATCCTGAAATAATTTTTTGTAATTTTTTCTTGATTTTTTACCTTGTCCCCTTAACTCCTCCCACAGTTTTTGGCCGATCCTTTTGAAAACTTTACAGGTGTTTTAAGGATGGTCTGAAGATATGCATGTGGTTTTTTCAGAATCCTGAAATTATTTTTATCACTTTTTACACGTTTTGAACTAAGACATTTTTTGAGTTCTAATATTACAGAAGTCTATAGGGAGTAGGTACCTTGTCCCCTTAACTCCTCCCACAGTTTTTGACCGATCCTTTTGAAACTTTACGTGGGCTTTTAGGATGGCCTGAAAAATATGCAGGTGGATTTTTCAGAATCCTGAAATATTTTTTTATTACTTTTTCCGCATTTTTAACTTAGACATTTTTTGAGTTCTAATATTACAGAAGTGTATAGGGTGCAGGTGCCTTGTCCCCTTAACTCCTCCCACAGTTTTTGTCTGATCCTTTTGAAACTTTACAAGGGCTATTAGGATGGCTTGAAGATATGCATGTGGATTTTTTCAGAATCCTGAAATAATTTTTTAGCACTTTTTCTGCATTTTTAACATAGACATTTTTTTAGTTCTAATACTACAGAAGCATATAGGGAGTAGGTACCTTGACCCCGTATCTTAGTCACCAGGGTGTCCAACTGAGATTGGCTTGCAGTTGGGCAAGGCCTGCTGTCCTTGTAGCAGGTAAGGGTGGAAGGGTGAATGTTTTTAGCTCACCTGAGCTATGCTCAGGATGAGCTATTGTGATCACTTTTCGTCCGTCGTCCGTCTGTCGGTCCGTCCGTCCGTCATACGTGCGTCCGTCCGTGTGTGCATCTGTCCGTTAACATTTTCAAACGACTTCTCCTCTGAAGCCCCTGAGCCAATTGTGCTCAAATTTCATATGGAGCCTCCTAAGGTTGGGGGAACAAAAAATTGCTAAAATGGTCGCGGTCCATTGACCAAGATGGCCGCCATGCCCATATATGGTAAAAACCTTTAAAAATCATCTTCTCCAGAACGGAGGATGCTTTGGGGCTGAATCTTTGCATAAATCATTGGGGACGGGAGGTCTACCAAAATTGCTAATAAAGGTCGTATATTGACATTTGACCTTTTTACGGCAAGGTCAAGTTTGCTTCCCTATGATTTGTATGGGAAAAACCTTTAAAAATCTTGTTCTCCAAAACCGAGAATGCCTTATGGCTGAACCTTTACATATATCATTGGAAACAGGAGGACTACCAAAGTTGCTAAAATAATGGTTGTACATTGACATTTGACCTTTTTATGGTAAGGTCAATTTTGCTTCCTTATGCATTTGTATGGGAAAAATGTTCAGAATTTCAAACGACTTCTCCTCTGGAGCCTCTGGGCCAATTTTGCTCAAATTTCATATGGAGCCTCCTTAGTTGGGGGAATGAAAGATTGCTAAAATGGTTGTGGCTCGTTGACCAAGATGGCCGCCATGCCCATATATGGTAAAAACCTTTAAAAATCTTCTTCTCCAGAACCGAGGATGCCTTGGGGCTGAATCTTTGCATAAGTCATCGGGGACGGGAGGTCTACCAAATTTGCTAAAATAAAGGTCGTATATTGACATTTGACCTTTTTACGGCAAGGTCAAGTTTGCTTCCCTATGCATTTGTACGGGAAAAACCTTTAAAAATCTTGTTCTCCAAAACCGAGGATGCCTTATGGCTGAACGTTTACATATATCATCGGAAACAGGAGGTCTACCAAAGTTGCTAAAATAATGGTCGTACATTGACATTTGACCTTTTTACGGTAAGGTCAATTTTGCTTCCTTATGCATTTGTATGGGAAAAATGTTCAGAATGTCAAACGACTTCTCCTCTGGAGCCTCTGGGCCAAATTTGCTCAAATTTCATATGGAGCCTCCTTAGGTTGGGGGAATGAAAGATTGCTAAAATGGTGGCAGTTTGTTGACCAGGATGGCCGCCATGCCCATATATGGTAAAAACCTTTAAAAATCTTCTTCTCCAGAACCGAGGATGCCTTGGGGCTGAATCTTTGCATAAGTCATCGGGGACGGGAGGTATATTGACATTTGACCAAAAATTGTTCTGATTGGAAATCTAAGATGGCCGTCATCTTGTTTATATTTATTATATTTCCCTGCCACTGTGCTGTTTACATGTATAAAATCATGATTCTTCAGAAACCACAGCCAATTTCCACCAAATTTCACATTGATCCTACTGTTGCAATGTGATTGATAGTTTATTCAAATGATTATGCTCCACTGACTGTCAGGCCCATATATTCTTCTTCAAAACTAAGAACTGCTCAAATGATGATCTTTTCATTGGTTGCGATGATAGGATTGGAAAAATGTTGCATAATATCTGCAGATCTGCAGTGGTTATGTCACTCAGGTGAGCGAGTCGTGGCCCATGGGCCTCTTGTTATTTATTCTGTTTCTTCACTTTCATTCCTGTTTCTCTTTCTTCCCTTTCCATCTGTTTCATCTCCTCTACTATCTCTTGTGTCTCTTTTCTCCCTTTCTCTGGGTGATGACACAAAACTTATGTTGGCATTTTTTATATTTATTTGCAGAGAAAATTTCATGCTCACCTGAGTTGCATGAAAAAAAAAAGTTTTATAACCTCCAGGCCAGAAAGCAGAACCCTAGATATAAGAGTGGTGTCTACTTTGTAGATAAATATTTATTTCTTTTTCTCCACAAAAACATACATTGTACATACCCGGTAGCTCCAATTAGGTGTTGTTTTTTTTCAGCTGATATCTCTACTAAAAGTCCAAGACAATTCTGATGAATGCCTTCAATATGTTTTCACTTAGAAATATGAAAATTATTAGGTGGAAACCACCTCATGAATTCCTCTTCTGGGCCCAGTTGTTCAAAGCGTCTTTAGCTTAACGAGCTCGTTAAGGGTCATTTCGTTATCTGTTTTAGCGGATTCAATGCACAATATTCTGATATTTTTTGCTGAAAAAATGTGAGTAGCTTTTGCACTGCAAGAGCTACTCACATTTTTTCAGCAAAAAATTTCAGCATATTTGCATATGACTTGATGTAAATTTTAACGAATCGTTAACTAACGACATCGTTAGCTTTGAACAACTGGGCCCTGACCTTTAAAGAGTGCCCTTGCATTAAGATCTTTTACTACTCTTTATACCCCACCACACAATAGTGGCTGGGTATTATAGTTTCACGTTGGACGTCCGTGTGTCTGTCCGCCCTTCAGTCGTCCATTCGTCCGTTTTTCATTTCCAGATGATAACTGGAGTAAACATCAATGGATTTTCAAGAAACTTGGTATGCACATTGATATTGTGGGTTTGGGATTGCTAATGGGCAAATTTTGTCAGTTTTTTACAGAGTCATCTGCCTGCAACACGCCAATTGCTGGGTATTATAGTTTAACGTTTTTATTTCCCTGTTTAATACTTTTGAAAAACCTAAAAGCACAGTGCAGTACTTAGGTCAGATGTGGTATTATTTGATCATCTATTGTAGATAGTATTTTTTCAGCAGAATGTGATGTCAGAAGCTAAGTGTATAGCTGATTTTTCTGAACACTTTAACCCTTGTCATGCTGAATAAATTAAGATGCCACACCCACTTCTAATTTCCAGCCAATCAAATAATTTGATCCGAGTTTTTGATAGAAATTCACATATTTAATGACAAACAGTGGAAGCCAACTGATCTGGATCTACACTGTTTGCTAAGACAGGGCATGTCGTGCTCAGCAAGAGAAAGGTTAAAATATGTAATATATCAGAAATTTTATGGGAGAAAACATTTTACTAGAAGCTGTGTTTATGGTTTATTTTCTTACCACTATAGACTATATGTAAGATATCTGAAAGTTTATAGCTAAAAATATGATACCAGAAGCTATGTTTATAGCTTATTTTCTGAATAGTTTACAACATGTAAGATACCAGAAGGTAATGGACAAAAATATCAGACCAGATTCTATGTTTATAACTTAGTTTCCTATTTTCCTAACACTTAAGAACATGTAAGATATCAGGAGGTAATGAATAATGTTGGGACATCGGCTAGAAATCATAATCGATTATTGCATCGGAATCGGTTGGTACTCCGATGCGATTTTACCAATTATAATCGCAGACCTCCTGGTGAAACCTATAAAACCTATAATAACCTATAATTTTGTGTCAAACCTATAAAACCTTTATTTTGTTCATAAAACCTGTAAAAAGCCTGTATTTTCATGAAAAAACCTATATTTTTCACTTTTTGAACCTTCTCGCGACTCAACCCTAACTTTTCTTCCAAATGCCCTACTATTTTTACTCCCAAAAAATGATGAAAACTGTCAAGAAATTGTATTTTTTTTCCTCGCTCGCTTGGACTTTGTAAAATTCAGATCAACTTTATCTGAATAATTGTGGCGCAAAAATTCATCAAGTATTTTTTCTTCTCAGTTTTAAATCTTTATATGAGTTTGGAAGAACCTTTTTTTAACCTATATTTTTTATTGAAAAACCTGTAAATATCCTATATTTTGAGTAAGAAGAACCTATATAAAAACCTATATTTTCAAAGTGGGCCACTAGGAGGCCTGTAATCGGCTTGCAAAGATTTTAACTTTTATGTGATTGTTAATATAGGTGATAATAATGCTTTATTTTACACAAGTACATGTTAAGTAAGCTCATTTGAACTCATAATTTGTATCACTGCTAATTTTTAATATGATGCATGTAACTGTCACTGCTGTGAGTTGTTAAGCTTATAACCATAAATATGTACTATCGAACAGATAATTTTATGTCGTTATAATATCAAGGGGTCTTTGGTATCATCACAAATGGTTAGTATTGGTTACCAATCAACAAGTAGAAACATCAGGGAGCAAGAAGTCTATGTGGAAAACACCATCGTAATATAGTCTATGCAAGTTTCTAGTGAAATGAAATACGCTCCAAAATATTATTCGAACACAACAATGATACGATTTTATATTGTAACAAACACACTTGTCAAATCCCATTATGCTGCACACAAGTATAGAATCTCTGTTTTTCTTAAATGTTTGCAACTCTTTTAACTGATTATTTGCTAGTTAACGTCAAGTTAGAACTCCTTTAAAGTGTCCATTATCAATATATTTAAATAAGTAACATTGAACTACTTGCATATATTTCCATCTGATATTTTCTGCCATGGTAACTTTAGTGTATTAATGCTCTAATAGGCTAGCAGTCATATTATAATGTTCTTGAAATCCATTTTTCAACCAACCAACCATTTTATTGAATTGTGATAAAATTTGAATTTTTTGCTGCTAACATTTCATTATCTGTAAGAAGTCAAGACATTGAGGATCCGTGATATTGGTTAACCCAATGCAGAAATAAAGGGACAGGGATTATCAGGCATTTTTCATGTCCAAAATCATCAGGAATCAGACTCTATATTGTGCTGAAAGGTAAACTCTTGTATTTTGTCTGGAAAGAATGCAAAAAAAAAAAGAAAAGATTTTTATGGTCCTTTAAATAAATTCCTAGAGCTCATACAGATAACACCTGATTAATCGATTATGGAAAGTTCAATAGATCATCAGAATCGGTTGGCTTTAATTGATAGTTAATCGATACTTGCCGATTATCGGTTCATCACTGTACCAGAATCTATGTTTATAGCTTATTTTCTTTCCACTTTAGAATATGTAACATATCAGAATGTAATGGATGAAAATATGATACCAGAAGCTATGTTTATAGCTGGTTTAACACTTTAGAATGTGTAAGATATCAGAATGTGCAAGATATCAGAAGATAATAGACAAAAATATTACACCAGATTCTATGTTTATGACTTAGTTTCCTATTTTCCTAACACTTAAGAATATGTAAGATATCAGAAGATATTGGATGAAAATATGATACCATAAGCTATGTTTTTAGCTGATTTAACACTTTAGAATGTGTTAGATATCAAAAGATAATGGATGAAAATGTGATACCAGAAGCTATGTTTATAGCTGATAACACTTAAGAATATGTAAGATATCAGCAGGTAACAAATGGAAATGTGATACCAGAATCTTTGTTTATAGCTTATTTTCTTTACACTTTAGGATATGTAAGATATCAGAAGGTTTATGGGTGAAAATATGATACCAGAATCTATGTTTATAACTTAGTTACCTATTTTTAGCTCACCTGAGCAAAAGCTCAGGGTGAGCTATTGTGATCACCCTTTGTCCATCGTCGTCCATCATCCGTCTTCTGTCGTCAATAATTAGTTTGTTAACACTCTAGAGGTCACAGTTTTGACCCAATCTTGATGAAACTTGTCCAGAATGTTTGCCCCTGTGAAGTCTAGGTCATGTTTGATACTGGGTCACTTGGGGTCAAAAACTAGGTCACCAGGTCAAATCAAAGGAAAAACTTGTTAACACTCTAGAGGTCACAATTTTGAAGCAATCATCATGGATATTGCTCAAAATGTTTGCCTTGATGATTTCTAGGTCAGGTTTGAAACTGGGTCCTTTGGGGGTCAAAAACTAGGTCACCAGGCCAAATCAAAGGAAAACCTTGTTAACACTCAGGCAGTCAACTTTTTGAAGCAGTCATCATGAGTCTTGCTCAAAATGTTTGTCTTAATGAGTTCTAGGTCAAATTCAAAACTGGGTCACTTGGGGTTAAAAACTAGGTCACCAGGCCAAATCAGCAGAATCTGTCAAGTTCAAAACCGGGTCATGTGGTGTCAAAAACTAGGTCACCAGGCCAGATCAGTGGAAAACCTTGTTAACATTCTAGCGGTCACATTTTTCAAGCAGTCATCATGAATCATGCTCAATTTGTTTGTCTTAATGATTTCTAGGTCAGGTTTGAAACTGGGTCACTTGGGATAAAAAAACTAGGTTACCAGGCCAAATCAAAGGAAAACCTTGTTAACACTGTAGCGGTTAAATTTTTTAAGCAATCATCATGAATCTTGCTCAAAATGTTTGTCTTGATGAGCTCTAGGTCAGGTTTGAAACTGGGTTACTTGCGGTCAAAAACTAGGTCACAGGGCCAAATCAGCAGAAAACATTTTTAACATTCTAGCGGTCACATTTTTGAAGCAATCACCATGAATCTTGCTCAAAATGTTTGTCTTGATGATTTCTAGGTCAAGTTCAAAACTAGGTTACGTTGGGTCAAAAGCTAGGTCACCTGGCCAAATCAGTGTAAAACCTTGTTAACACTCTAGCGGTCACATTTATGAAGCAATCATCATGAATCTTGCTCAGAATGTTTGTCTTGATGATTTCTAGGTCAGATTTGAAACTGGGTCACCTGGGGTCAAAAACTAGGTCACCAGGCCAAATCAAATGAAGACCTTGTTAACACTCTAGAGGTCACATTTTTGAAGCAATCGTCATGAATCTTGCCTAAAATGTTGGTCTTGATGATTTCTAAGTCAAGTTTGAAACTGGGTTACATGGGGTCAAAAACTAGGTCACCAGGCCAAATCAGTAGAAAACCTTGTTAACACTCCAGAGGTCACATTTTTTTTTAAAATAATCATCATAAATATTGCTCAAAATGTTCTTCTTGATTATTTCTAGGTCTAGTTTAAAACTGGGTCACTTGATGTCAGAAACTAGGTCACCAGGCCAAATCAAAGGAAAAACTTGTGGCACTCCCTGGACTTTTCTCTAACCTTTTTTGTTGACGCTCTAGAGGTCACATTTTTTAAGTGATCATCATGAATCTTGCTCAAAATGTTTGTCTTGATGATTTCTATGTGACATATATTTCACTGTCCAGTGACTTTCTTAAGTTTTTTGGTTCTGGTCAGTTTCTTAGAAATTATTGGTCCTACAGAGTGATATTTGGTAATTGTGAAGTGTTTGTGTTTAAGTCAGTTTCTCATTAACTATTGCTCTTACAGCCAGTGATACTTAGTACATGAACATCTTAGCATGGGCTCTTGAGTGCAGTCATCCATATTTGACCTTGACCTCTGTTTCACAGTCCATTAGACATGCTACATTGTTAATATAGTCATTTTGAATTTTGATCAGAATGTTTGCCTTGATCAGTTCTAGGTCAGGTTCTCAAAGTGCTGTGATACTCAGGTGAGCGTTACAGGGCCATCATGGCCCTCTTGTCCTAACACTTGAGAATATGTAAGATATCAGGGCCCAGTTGTTCAAAGCGTCATTAGCTTAACGAGCTCGTTTAGGGTCATTTCGTTAACTGTTTTAGCTGTTTTAGCAGATTCAATATACAATATTATGAATTTTTTTGCTGAAAAAATGTGAGTAGCTTTTGCAATGCAAAAGCTACTCACATTTTTTCAGCAAAAAATTTCAGCATATTTGCGTATCACTCGATGTAAGTTCTAAAGAATTGTTAACTAATGACATCGTTAGCTTTGAACAACTGGGCCCAGAATGTAATGAATGAAAATCTGATACCAGAAGCTATATTTATAGCTGATTTAACACTTAAGAATATGTAAGATCCAGAAGGTAATGAATGAAAATCTGATACCAGAATCTATGTTTATAGCTTATTATACCCCCGGCATACAAGGTATGCTAAGGGGTATATAGTTTTTGTCTTTTCTGTCTGTCTCTGTCTGTCTGTGAGTTAACATTTGTTTTGTGCCACTATTTCTCAAGAACTACTATACCTAGAATCATGAAATTTTGTACACATAACGAGTATGACTAGTTGTATTGTGGGAAAGAAAATAGGGGCTGTGGGGTCAGGTCCCTTAGAGTTATTTCCCTTTGTTGTTCTGGCTATTTGTGTGTGAGTAAATATTTATTTTGTGTCCAGGATTTCTCAAGAACTAGTATACCTAGAATCTTGAAATTTAGTACACATGACAAATATGACTAGTTGTATTGTGGGAAAGAAAAACAGGGCTGTGGGGCCAGGTTCCTTAGAGTTATTTCCCTTTGTTGTTCTGGCTATTTGTGTGTGAGTAAACATTTATTTTGTGTCAAAGATTTCTCAAGAACTACTATACCTAGAATCTTGAAATTTGGTACATATGACAAGTATGACTAGTTGTATTGTGGGAAAGAAAAACGGGGCTGTGGGGCCAGGTTCCTTAGAGTTATTTCCCTTTGTTGTTCTGGCTATTTGTGTGTGAGTAAACATTTATTTTGTGTCAAAGATTTCTCAAGAACTACTATACCTAGAATCTTGAAATTTGGTACATATGACAAGTATGACTAGTTGTATTGTGGGAAAGAAAATAGGGGCTATGAGGCCAGGTCCCTTAGAGTTATTTTCCTTTGTTGTTCTGGCTATTTGTGTGTGAGTAAACATTTATTTTGTGTCAAAGATTTCTCAAGAACTACTATACCTAGAATCTTGAAATTTAGTACACATGACAAGTATGACTAGTTGTATTGTGGGAAAGAAAATAGGGGCTCTGGGGTCAGGTCACTTAGAGTTATTTCCCTTTGTTGTTCTGGCTATTTGTGTGTGAGTAAACATTTATTTTGTGTCAAAGATATCTCAAGAACTACTGTACCTACAGTCTTGAACTTTAGTACACATGACAAGTATGACTAGTTGTATTGTGGGAAAGAAAATAGGGGTCATGGGACCAGGCCCTTAGAGTTATTTCCCTTTGTTGTTCTGCCTATTTGTGTGAGATTTCTCAAGAACTACTATACCTAGAATCTTGAACTTTTGTACACATGACAAGTATGACTAGTTGTATTGTGGGACAGAAAATAGGGGCTGTGGGGCCAGGTCCCTTATAGTTATTTCCTTTGTTGTTCTGGCTATTTGTGTGTGAGTAAACATTTATTTTGTGTCAAAGATTTCTCAATAACTACTGTACCTAGAATCTTGAAATTTTGTACACATGACAAGTATGACTAGTGGTATTGTGGAAAAGAAAATAGGGGCCATGGGACCAGGCTCTTAGAGTTATTTCCCTTTGTTGTTCTGGCTATTTGTGCGAGTTAACATTTATTTTGTGTCAAAGATTTCTCAAGAACTGCTCTACCTAGAATCTTGAAATTTAGTACACATGACAAGTATGATTAGTTGCATTGTGGGAAAGAAAATAGGGGCTGTGGCATCAGGTCATTAAGAGTTATTACCCTTTGTTGTTCTGGCTATTTGTGTGTTATCACTGATGTCCATGGCCGAGGGTATTAGTATGCTCACTTCATGGTCTAGTTTTCTTTACACTTTGGAATATGTAAGATATCGAAGATAATGGATGAGAATGTGATACCTGAAGCTATATTTATAGTTTATTTTCTTAACACGTTTACTTAAGACTATGTAAGATATCAGAAGATAATGGGTGAAAATGTGATACCATAAGCTATGTTTATAGCACATTTTTTAACACTTTGGGATATGTAAGATATCAGAAGGTTTATAGGAATCTATGTTTATAGCTTGTTAACACTTTAGAATATGCAAGATATCAGAAGGTAATGGATGAAAATGCAATACTAGATAGAAGCTGTGGTTTAGCTGATTTAACACTCTAGAATAAATAAGATATCAGGGTTATGACTGAACATTCGATACTAAAAGCAATATTTATAGTTTATTTATCTTAACCCTTGTCCTGCTGAACCAGAATATACCCTGCTTTTGCAAACAGAGTAGATCCAGATCATTTGGGCCAACTGATCTGGATCTGCTTTGTTTGCCATTAGGTATGTGAATTTATAGCAATAATTCCGATCAGGTTATCTGAAAATTAGAAGTGGGCGTGGCATCTTAATTCATTCAGCAGGACAAGGGTTAAGATGAAAATTATTTGAACTCCAAGACCCTTCTGAAAAGGGTCTACTGTAAAAGGAGCAAATTCTTTCCCCGGGTGTGGTTGGGTGCGGCAAAGATGTCGGGTATCTTACTGGAGCTTTTGACTGATATTGGCTTCCAAGTGGGCAAGGCCTGCTATCCTTGTAGCAGGTAAGGGTAGAGGGGAATGTTTTTTGTTTCTGCTGTTTCTTCACTTTCATTCCTGTTCCTCTTTTTTCCCTGTCCCTCTTTTTTATCTCCTCTGTTATCTCTTTTCTCCCTTTGTCTGGGAGATGACACAAAATGACCCACAAGGGTTGACATATCATTAAACCCCAACACAAGCCAAGCCTTGTCTTTTAGGATAGACCCTATCTCAGAAGGGATGCAGAAACAGTTATGACTAATCTCCCCAAAAAGTGTATCCTTTTCCCCTTACCCCTTAGGCATGAAGAACCCCCTCCCCCCCCCCCCTCCACCCCCAACCGCCACTTCCTCCCCTGTAGTTTGTATTACCCATAGGCTGTTCACAGATTATCTTTTTTATACCCAGCCACACAATAGTGGCAGATTATTATGGTTCCATGTTGGAGTCTGTGTGTCTGTCCATCCATTGTACATTCATCTGTTAGTTTGTTTGTTTCAGCCGGAGACGATAACAAGTCAATATCAGTGGATTTTACTAAACTTGGTATGCATTTTGATACTATGGAGATCTGCTTAAGCATTGCCAGTTGGCAAATTTTGTCAATTTTTGACACAGTTATCTGCCAGCAACATGATAGTGGCAGTGCATTACCATTTCATGTTTTTTTTTTTGTTTTTTTTTTTATTGCATTCATGATCCAAATTACACAGCCACATATTTAATTGGAATATTTTGGAAGAAAGAAAACTAGGTCACGAGAATGTCATTTGTTCTGCTATTGACACGCTTTTTTGCTCTATTTTTAGGCACAAGTGGTATAGGACATCCTATGTCACCTCATGACAGTTTTCCGGTTCCCCACTCCCAGGCTAACATGTCACCTTACCCTAGAAGTAAGTATCTCGATACGACTTTAATAATGTTGAAAAGCACATTAACCCTTTCAGCTCAGTAGATCAATACAGATACCTTTGCAGACAGTGCAGATCCAGATGAGACAGATCGTAACGAGCCATTATGTTATTGATTTTTAGCTCACCTGAGCCAAAAGCTCAAGGTGAGCTCATGTGACCGCTTGATGTCCGTCATCTGTCGTGCGTCAGTCAACAATTTACTTAAAAGACATCTCATCCTAAACCAGTGAATGGATTTTGTAATAATTTTACAGGAATGTTCCTTTGGTGACCCTCTACCAAAATTGCCGAAATGGTTCTGCTCCGATAAACAAAATGGCCACCAGATCTAAAAATAGAAAAACCTTAAAAGGACATCTCCAAGGCCATAGTCCCAATTTAAAAATAATTTCACAGGATTATTCCTTATGTGACCCTCTACCAAAATTGCTCAAACGGTTTCGCTCCGATGAACGAGCTGTTTCATCATGATCTACACAGTTGGGATGTGACTGAAAGGTTGTTGAAAGCGATGGCAAACACAAAACAGTCAGGAGCACAATCTCTACAAGTTAAAAAAAAGTACAGTCAACTCTCGTTATCTCCAATTCCAAGGGGCTCACTGAAATACTTCGAGATATCCGTACCTCGACATATCAGAGTTGAGAGAGTGAAGAAAACAATAAATTGTACAATCACATTTAACAAATGAATGTGTAATTTGACTCCTGAAGTCAGAAATATATATATATAAAATAATGTGGAAAAGAGGAGAAATTGCTCCTCAGGAGCAATTTCTCCTCTTTTCCACATTATTTTGTTACCTGTTGTCATAGTTTCATGTTAAAACGGGGACCAGATTTTCACTTTGAGATAAGCGGTAATTCGAAATAAGCAAGTTCGAGATAACGAGGTTTGACTGTAACTTATTACAGTTATCTTGTTTTGCCACTCCCCACTTTAACAGTGTTGAATGGGCTGTTTAACTCCAGCTTAACTAAAAAGTACATGTGTAATATATTGTAATAACTTGTATTTTTCAGCTTCCTCGGCCAACTGGGGAGACAGTAACACAGCCACATACACCCACAAACATGATGGACAGCAACAGTATTGTAAGTAGATTAACTCTTAATCTG
This sequence comes from Anodontia alba, assembly GCA_964016985.1. Classification (NCBI taxonomy): domain Eukaryota; kingdom Metazoa; phylum Mollusca; class Bivalvia; order Lucinida; family Lucinidae; genus Anodontia; species Anodontia alba. The sequence goes on from OZ024838.1 coordinate 36,089,983, forward strand.
CCAATCACAACAATTGTCGTCTGCTGTGTATTTTGCTTATGAATTTTAAAGTCATTTTTGCAAACAGTGTGGACCCAGAGCAGTCTGATCTGGGTTGGCACTGTTTGCTTGTATGCAAAAATAGGTTTGAAAAGTTAGCAAGAAGATTCAGCAGGTGACATAAACAGACAACATTTTCAGATGCCGGTTTTCTTGGCGTTTTAAGGGTTAACATGCAATTAGTCTCTTTTAGATTGCCAGTACGAAGTACATGTACAGTCGACTCTCATTATCTCGAATTCCAAGGGACACTCTGGAATACTTTGAGATATCTGTACCTCGACATATCAGATTTGCAGAATTGAAGAAAAAATAATTCGCACAACCACATTCACAAGTATATATGTAATTGGACTCTTGAAGTTAGAGATATAGTGAAAATATTGTGGAAAAAAGGAGAAATTGCTCCTTAGGAGCAATTTCTCCTCTTTTCCACAATATTTTTGCCTGTTGTTTGAGTTTCATGTTTAGGCAGGGACCAGATTTTCACTTCGAGATAAGCGGTTATTCGAGATAAGTGAAGTCGAGATAACGAGAGTCAACTGTACATGGAGAATTGTTGTAGTCTCCAAAGTTATCTGTGTTTGCATTTGCATTCAGGTTGGCATTCCTGACACACTACCTAAAAGTTTTATGTTCAAGTTTTTTGGAGGTCATATCATGACAACGGGTTTTCAGAAACCAGTCATATTTGGAGGGTCAGGTTCTGTTTTAAGACATTAGACTCCAGGTCCATTCCTTGTGGTGGAGCTAGCGGTCATAATCTAGAACTTGTAAAAATTGTTTTTTTCTACATTTTTCTGGTATGAAAACAACTTTAAGCAGATACTTGGTCAGACTTCAGTCAACCTTGTGACATTGACTTGTAGGTCATGAAGTGATAGTCAGCATGGCCTATATTTCATGGTCAAGTAATTTTGCCTTATATCTTGAAGAGTACTTTATGCATAAACACCATCTTTCAGAGATCATCCTCCGGAATTATGATCTCAGAATAAATGTAGGTTGACCTATATTGCAGTCTACTGATTTTACCTTATTTCTTGAATATTTTTGGTATTAACCCTTGTCCTGCTGAACCCGGATATACCCTGACTTTGCAAACATTGTAGATCCAGATCAGTTGGCTTCTGAAGAAGCCAACTGATCTGGATCTGCACTGTTTGCCATTAAGTATGTGAATTTGTAGCAACAATCCAGATCAAGTAATCTGATTGGCTGAAAATTTGAAGTGGGTGTGACATCTTAATTTATTCAGCAAGACAAGGGTTAACAGCATACTTTTAGCTAATAAGTCTGTATGACAGGAAGTTTGACTGCAAAATAAATGTAGGTAACAGTGACCTATATTTCACAGTCCAAGAGATTTTGCCTTTTATCTTGAACAATATTTCATGTACATGTATAAGCATATTTTCTGATTATGAGTCAGTGTAACACGAAGTTTGACCGTAAAGTAAATGTAGGCTACAGTGACCTATATTTCACAGTCCAGTGATTTTGTCCTTCCATCTTGAAAAATATGTATGAACACATTCTTTTAGATTAGCTTTCAGTATTGCCTGAAGATTGACCTAAAAAGCATATAGTTTGGGGGATAGTGTTTCTCAAACACCCATTTCTAGTTTTTATACCCTGCCATACAATAGTGGCGAGGTATTATGCTTTCATATTGGATGTTAGTGTGTCTGTTTGATATTGTGGAGATCTGGTTTGGGATTGCTAATGTGCGAATTTTGTCAAGTTTTGACGGAGTTATCTGCCCAAGACATGCCCATATTTTCATTTTTGGAATAACTTGAGTAAATGTCAAGGGATTTTAACCAAACTTGGTACATGCATTGATATGAAGGAGATCTGGTCTGGGATTGCTAACAGGCAAAGTTTGTCAATTTTTGAGAGTTATCTGCCCGCAACACGATAATGGTTGAGTAGTATCGATTTGAATTTTTATTGTTTTACATTTACAGGGAATAGCCAGATCCAAGGACAGTCAGATATGCCGTTACCAGCTCTCACAAACCAGTCGCGTAAGTGATTTAATTTTAGGATGTCTCATGAAAATATTCATAGCACCTTCTGGGTTTTCAATCAGGGCTTAAAAGTGAGGGTCCCAGGGACTCTCATAAGTGGAGTTAAGGGGTCCTTTAATAAGATTTAGCGGTTTATTGTTTTAAAGAGTTTAACCCTTTAAGCACTAATATCAGCTGCAGCAGGCAACACTTTGAAATACTTTTTTGTCAATTCACATGAAATGTCATGCCTTATTTTCTCTGAAAAATGACATCTAATTTAGAATGTTGTCTGCTACAATGTGCTTTTGCTTTACAGTTATTTATTGCTCAAGTATTGATAATTCTTGGCCTTTAGACCAAAGCCTAAATCTTTTAGAGGACTAAGCCGCCCAGTAAAAGTATGGTTAGGTAAACTGATTGCTCTTGACATGACCCCATTGGGTTGACTGGGCAGTAAATTCTGAACACAAACACCAAAAGTGGAGATGAGGAATAAATAATGACAATACAAATACCACATTTGCAATTACTGACTATGAAGGTGTGGGTTGGGGAGGGTGAGGGGATGGTGGGGTTTGTCCAGCTGATAGGATGCGTCCAGGGACCAAGTTTGACTTCAGATCTCAAGGTCGTGAGTGAACCACTCTGGGCATGGAATTCGACTCATGACTGCTGTACTTCCTGGCTCGGAACCTTTCATTATCACCCTTCCATTGTTTCAGTTTGTCTTAAAGGGAAGGGCCCACAAACTTTAACTGTCCTTTCAGTAAAAAGGGGTTAAAGAGGCAAACATTTTGCCACAAATTTTATGTAAATCGGTTGAGCGGTTTAGGAGGTACAGCCTTTTGTACATTTCACAATAGCTTTCTATGGAGGCTGCCATTTTGTCAGTCATGTCACGTGACGAAATAAGAAATCGCTAATTTCAAGCATAAGGATAAGTTGTTTTCTCTTAAAAACAGTAAATTTTCATTTTATGCAATAAAAGGGATATAAATTGGCCATTCACTGATGTTATCTTGCATCAGAATGGCTGTTATTTGATATTTTTGATTGTGAGTTTATGACGTCATAAACTCACAGCCTCGTTCTGGACTCACATTACCTTTTTTATCGCACCTGCTTGTAGCAAGGTGCGATATAGGCGTCCGATTTTCTGTCCGTCCGTCCGTCCGTCAGTCAGTCAGTCCGTCCGTCCGTCCGTCTGTCAACATTTATGTCGACGTTCGACATTTATGTCAAAGTTAGTATTCTAATCAACTACAAGACTAAACAACCATCAAACCTTGCATGAAACATCTCCCTGACCTCCTGACTTTGCAACATAGGCGTCCACTTTTCCGTATGTCTGTCCATTTGTCCGTCCGTCTGTCAACATTTATGTCGAAGTTCTACATTTATGTCAGAGTTAGTATTTTAATCAACTACAAGACTAAACAACCATCAAACCTTGCATGAAACATCTCCCTGACCTCCCGACTTTGCGACATAGGTGCCCACTTTTCCATTCGTCTGTCTGTTCGTCTGTCTGTCTGTCCATCTCTTAACAGTTCTGTTATGTTGAAGTTCGACATTTATGTCAAAGTTAGTATTCTAATCAACTACAAGACTAAACAACCATCAAACCTTGTATGAAATATCTCCCTGACCTCCAGACTTTGCGACATAGGTGCCCGCCAGTCGTCTGTCCGTTCGTCCCTCCGTCTGTCTCTTAACAGTTTTGTTATGTCGAAGTTCGACATTTACGTCAAAGTTAGTATTCTGATCAACTACAATTCTACAGCAACCATCATTCCTTGCATGACACATCTCCCTGACCTCCTGTCTTGGCAGATATGTTGACCCAGTGACTTTGACCTATATTTTGCGCTCCATTGACTTTGACACAATTTACGTTGACGTTCCAGATCTTCTCAACTATAAAGCATACAACTACCAAACCTTGCATAGTGCTTCTTCTAGATGTACAGACTTGGCAGGTACCTTGACCCGGTGACCTTGACCTATATTTTGCGCTCCAGTGACTTTGACATATTTTGCGTCGACGTTCGATATCTCCTCAACTATAAGGCCTACAACCATCAAACCTTGCAAAGTGCTTCTCCTCAATGTACTGACTTAGCAGATACCTTGACCTGGTGACCTTGACCTATATTTTGGCTGCAGTGACTTTCACATAATTTACATCAACGTTCCAGATCTCCTCAAGTGTAAGACCTCTAGCCACCAAACCTTGCATAGTGCTTCTCCTATATGTACTGACTTGGCAGGTATCTTGAACCGGTGACCTTGACCTATATTTTGCCCTCCAGTACCTTTTACACATTTTACGTCAATGTTCAATATCTCCTCAACTATAAGGCCTACAACCATCAAACCTTGCATAGTGCTTCTCCTCAATGTACGGACTCTGCGGGTACCTTGACTGGGTGACCTTGACTTATATTTCACGCTCCGTTGACTTTTACACCTTTAGGTCACCCTTCCATATGTCCTCAACTGTAAGGCCTTCAACCACCAAACCATATATAGCACTTCTTCTTGATGTACTGACTCGACAGGTACCATGACCTGGTGACCTTGACCTATATTGTGCACTCCAGTGACTTTGACACATTTTATATTTATGTTCGGTATCTCCTCAAATATAAGACCTACAACCACTAAACCTTGCATAGTGCTTCACCTCATTGCCCTGGCTTGGCAGGTACCTTGACCCAGTGACCTTGACCTATATTTGACACATTTTACATTGATGTTTGATAACTCCTCAACTATAAGGCCTACAACCACCATACCTTGCATTGTGCTTCTCCTTGATGTATTGAATTAGCAGGTACCTTGACCCGTGACCTTGACCTATATTTCATGCTCCAGTGACTTTTACACATTTTACGTCAACGTTTCATTATTATTGGGCTGTATGATACGAAAAGTCAGTGCTGAAGATATAGCCATTAGAGGGAATGGGACTGGCCTGGAATATATGTGCCCCACTAGGCACTTTGTCTACATTTTTTTCAACCCAGTTTTCCAAGTAAGCACTGCTAAGAATGAAATAAACTTATTTAATAACCACATCCTGATTGTGGCTCCTGTGACTTTTGCGCCAGCAGGTGCGATGACGCCTTCCGCGGAATTCTTGTTTAAACCTTTATAACTTTCTTATAGATTGGTCGATTTTCATGAAACTTGTTGCAAAATGCTAAGTTACTGAATGTCTTTCTTCCAAACTACAAGTTCTAATTTATGGGTCCTTCCCTTTAAATAATGTTGAATGCACACCTGATAATCTCCTAACGGGTAGCCGATGGTCTTAAATAGTGTTGAAAGGGATATAAAACACCAGGGCCCAGTTGTTCAAAGCTAATGACGTCGTTAGTTAACGATTCGTTAAAATTTACATCGAGTGATAGGCAAATATGCTGAAATTTTTTGCTGAAAAAATGTGAGTAGCTTTTGCAGTGCAAAAGCTACTCACATTTTTTCAGCAAAAAAATTCAGAATATTGTATATTGAATCCGCTGAAACAGTTAACGAAATAACCCTTAACGAGCTCGTTAAGCTAACGACGCTTTGAACAACTGGGCCCAGATAATCAAGTGATGCAACTCCAGAGCCATTAGGTTTCTCACCGCTGTGGTTCAAGCCTCGCTCGACTCACATGTGGGAACGCCAAGTTCTGCTTACAGATGGTCAGGTGTTTTTTCTCAAGTTCTTCAGTTTTGGCCCACCTTTGATGAACGATCGGCTCGATATAAGTGAAATATTCTTGAAAGGGCCATAAAACCCAAATTAAAAAAAAAAAAGAAAACATTAACCCCAGATTACAATTAGATTTGATTCATTTAACCCTTGTCCTGCTGAGCCCCGATATACCATGCCTTTGCAAACAGTGTAGATCCAGACCATTTGGCTTCTTCTGATGAAGCCAACTGATCTGAATCTGCATTGTTTGCCATTTAGTATCTGAATTTATATCAACAATCAGGATCAAGGAATCTGATTGGCTGAAAATTAAAAATGGGTGTGTAGACTTGATTTATTCAGCTTGACCAGGGTTAAGAATCTATTTATCTTACCACAGCTGGTGTTTGCCATGTGGTGGCCTTAAAAAGTCTTCTCGTACTGTACTATGCATGTCTAGTGTAGTTTATTATTTTCTGTGTGTTTTTTTTGCAATCACTAAGATCATTCTACGATTTTCGAAAAATTGATGAGGGTCAGTGATGAGGCCTAATTTTCCCAAACTAGCCAGTCTGGCCCAGATTCTTTGGCTGTTTCTGTTTAGTGAATAGTGTTGTTTATATTTTATATTTTAACTCTGGGGTTTTGATGTACCAGAGATGTGAGGTTTCACTGTTTTATCCACTTTAATCTCTAGAGTTTTGGTGTATTAGGGTTGTGAGGTTTTACTGTTCATTTTATCCACTTGCATACAAAAATGACAACTCTGGCTTTCTTACTTTTGGAGTAATCTCCCCTTCTTGTGTTTGAATTTGATTTTGTGTCCCCTCTGTAACTCAAATACTCTTCACAGTATTTTGATGATACTTTGTATAAATGTGAACAGGATGCTCAGTTGGATGCGCCGTCCGACTGGAGACCAGGAGGTCGCGGGTTCAACCCCCACTGAGGTCGGCAACATTATTTCGTGGAGATTGACCATAAAATATTTTCTACGGTCATTCTCTCCCTTCCGCTGATTCAAGAAGGGCAGTTGTCAGTTTCTGGCGAAAGAATGTGCACAATACTGGCTAAGCTTAGAGGACTAGGCCTGCCCAGTAAACGTGTGGCTAGGTAAACTGACCATGCTCGACATGACCCCATTGGGTTGACTGGGCCATAAAACCTGAACACAAACAAACAAGAACAGGACGAGATGCCATTTCACCTACAAGAATGACATTTATGGCTGGATTGGGGGACATTTGTTGTTTTTTTTTTTGTTTTTTTTTGTTTTGTTTTTTGTTTATTTTATTTTATTTTTTTATTTTTTTTCAAAAATACCTTTTCTAGTTTTATCCACTTTAACCCTTGTCCTGCTGAACCCAGATATGTCCTGCCTTTGCAAACAGTATAGATCCAGATCAGTTGGCTTCTGAAGAAGCCAACTGATCTGGATCTGCACTGTTTGCCATTCAGTATTTGAATTTGTACCAACAACCTGGATCAAGTAATCTGGTTGGCTGAAAATTAGAAGTGGGTGTGGCTTCTTAATTTATTCAGCAGGACAAAGGTTAAGCACTTGAGGTTTTATTGTTTATCAACTTTTAGCTCCGGAGTTTTGGTGCACTATCACATACTTCGAACTAGATCAGCAGGTCGGTGAAACGTTCAAGGTTCCATACAGTTGTACAACAGTGACAGTAGATGGCTACACAGACCCATCAAGTTTAGATCGATTCTGCTTAGGTCAGCTGTCAAATGTACATAGGTCTGAAGCCAGTGAAAGAGCAAGGTAGGAATATAGTCCAGTTTCTGACTTCACCCTCATTTTAATGGATGGTGTGAAGGTCAGACCATTGGTTTTTATTATTAGCTCACCTGAGCAGAAGGTGCTCCAGGCGAGCTATTGTGATTGACCTGTGTCCAGTGTCTGTCGTGTGTTGTCAACAATTTCTTCAAATAACAGCTCCTAAATGGCTTAGCCAATTTCAGAATAATTTCACATAAATGTTCCTCTTATGCCCCTTACCAAAATTGCTAAAATGGTTCGGCTGCACTGAACAAGATGGCCACCACAGCTAAAAAATCTTCAAACGATATTTCCTTCTTGGCCAGTGGCCTGGTTTAAAAATAATTGTACAGAAGTGTTCCTCTAATGGTCCTTTACCCAAATCGCTTAAATGCTTCCGCTTGGCTGAACAAAATGGCCAGAAATAGAAAAAACCATAAACAACATCTCCCCTGCGGCCAATGGCCTGATTTCAAAGTATTTCACAGAAGTGTTCTTCTATTGGCCCTCTACCAAAATGGCGAAAATGGTTGTGCTCGGCTGAACAAAATGGCAGGGAGAAACCTTTAAACGACATCTTCTCCTTGGCCAGTAGCCCAATTTCAAAATAATTTCACAGAACTGTTCCTCCTATGCCCCGTTACCAAAATCGCTAAAATGGGTCTGCTCGGCTGAACAAAATGACCACCAGAAACCTTTGAAAATATCTTCTCATTGGCCAGTGGCCCAATTTCAAAATAATTTCACAGAAATGGTCTGCTAATGCTCTTTTACCAAAATTGCTAAAATTATTACACTGTTCTGAACAAAATGGTCGCCAGAGCTAAAAATAGAAAAAAAAAAAAACACCTTTAAACGACAATTCCTCCTTGGCCAGTGGCCTGATTTCAAAATGATTTCACAGATATACAGTCGAACCTCGTTATCTCGAACTCGCTTATTTCGAATTACCGCTTATCTCGAAGTGAAAATCTGGTCCCTGTTTTAACATGAAACTGTGACAACAGGTAACAAAATAATGTGGAAAAGAGGAGAAATTGCTCCTCAGGAGCAATTTCTCCTCTTTTCCACATTATTTTATATATATATTTCTAACTTCAGGAGTCAAATTACATATTCATTTGTTAAATGTGGTTGTTCAATTTATTGTTTTCCTCACTCTCTCAACTCTGATATGTCGAAGTACGGATATCTCGAAGTGTTTCAGTGAGTCCCTTGGAATTCGAGATAACAAGAGTCAACTATATTCCTCTTATGCCTAATTTTATCTAATTGCTAAAATGGTTCCTCTCTGCTGAACAAAATTGCTGCCATAGCTAAAAATAGAAAAGAGAGAAGCGCCAGCCTTGGTGGCTCAGTTGGATGCGCAGTCCGACTGGAGACCAGGAGGTCGCGGGTTCAAACCCCGCCGAGGTCGGCAACATTCTTTCGTGGAGATTGATCATGAAATATTTTCTACGGTCATTCTCTCCCTTCCGCTGAATCAAGAAGGGCAGTTGTCAGTTTCTGGCGAAAGAATGTGCACAGTACTGGTTAACCGCTTAGAGGACTAAGCTTGCCCAGTAAACATGTGGTTAGGTAAACTGACCGCGCTCGACATGACCATATTGGGTTGACTGGGCCGTAAAACCTCAACACAAACAAACAAAATCAACCCCCGCCGAGGTCGGCAACATTCTTTGGTGGAGATTGATCGTGAAATATTTTCTACTGTCATTGTCTCCCTTCCGCTGATTCAAGAATGGCAGTTATTAGTTTCTGGCGAAAGAATTTGCACAATACTGGTTAACCACTTAGAGGACTAAGCCTGCCCAGTAAACGTGTGGTTAGGTAAACTGACCACGCTCGACATGACCCCCATTGGGTTTACTGGGCCGTAAAACCTCAACACAAACAAACAAACAAGAGAGAAGCTCTGCAGGGGCTTAATTTTTTCCCTGTTAGTGCTTCACATTGTCTCCTTTTCTTGCTTCTTTATGCTGTTATTTTTTAATTACTAGGTAAAATTTACAATTGAATATTAACCAAAAGTAATTTATTATCCAAATAAACGTTGGCTTGAATCAGTTGGTATCAGTGGGACCGGAAATGTTTTTGCCATCCCCAATTTTTGATCACGTGGTATAACATTGTAATCATGTGGTCAGTAGTCTGGATGAAAACAATAACATTAAAAAGGTCTATAGGTAAAGGTGTTCAAAATGTTTTTGTCTTCCTTCTACACTTAAAGGGATAAGATGCCAAAGAATTTGCACAAGCACTGGGTAACAGCTTAGAGGACTAAGCCTGCCCAGGACAAAATGTGGTCAGGTAAACTGACCAGCTCTCCATGACCCTAATGGGTTCACTGGGCCTTAAAACATCGAATAAGGTTGCAAATGACCATTACAGAGTTAACAGGATCGTAAGCTGATAACTCAGTCATACTCTATACTTTTACAGGTTACAGTACTTATAGGCAAAGGTATTCAAGCCGGCCTCGGTGGCTCAGTTGGATGCGCAGTCCAACTGGAGTCAAGGAGGTCGCGGGTTCAACCCCTGCTGAGGTCGGCAACATTCTTTCGTGGAGATTGATCATGAAATATTTTCTACGGTCATTCTCTCCCGTCTGCTGATTCAAGAAGGGCAGTTGTCATTTTCTGGCGAAAGACTGTGCACAATAAATTGACCGCGCTCAACATGACCCCATTGGGTTGCCTGGGCCGTAAAACCTCAACACAAACAAACACAAACAAAGGTATTCAAAATTGTTTTGTCTTCAGTCTACCCTTAAAGGAAAAAGGGGTGCAAAATTCCTTGACAGGACTGTAAAATAACAGCTGAAACATAGTCCATCTCTTTACAGGTTACATATAGGTAAAGGTGTTCATTTAGACTACCGAGGAGAAGGTGACGTCTGGATCCGGTGTGTTAGTGATCATAGTGTGTTCGTACAAAGTTACTACCTCGATAGAGAAGCAGGGCGGGCCCCTGGTGATGCTGTTCACAAGATCTATCCCAGTGCTTATATAAAGGTAAATCACACTCAACAGACCATTATTTTATAGACGCTTGAAAAGACATCCCTAAATTATCCCACTTGTCCAATTCTATTACTTGTATGCAACTTGGTGGCTCAGTTGGATGCATGTCCGGCTGGTGATCAGAAGGTTGCAGGTTCGACCCCCGCCCAGGTCGGCAACATTCTTTTGTGGAGATTTGATCATGAAATATTTTCTACAGTCATTCTCTCCATTCCGCTGATTCAAGATTGTCAGTCTCTGGCAGTTGTCAGTTACTGGTTAACCGCTTAGAGGGCTAAGCCTGCCCAGTAGAAGTGTGGTAAGTTAAACTGACCATGCTTGACATGACCCTGTTGGGTTGACTGGGCCGTAAAAACCTCAATTCACCAGATTCATGTTGGTCCTACTGTTGAAATGGGATTGATAGTTTGTTCAAATGGTCACACTCCATTGACTGTCACACCCATATATGTTGAAAAAAAAATGAAAAAAACATTCTTCTTCTTTAAAAGGGAATGCAATATAAGTTGTAAGTATATCTTGGAGTATTTGCTTAACAAGCCATTAATTTTGATGCAAGAATTTTCAAAATCGGCCTAGAAATAAGGAAGTTATGATGGTTTGATTATATTTAAAATGGCTGTCATGGATGCCGCCATATTGTAGGCTTTGTGATGTCACCCAGCCCAAATTAAATATGCAAAACCAAATTGTAAAGGATTTTTAAGAATAATTTTGCTACAGATTTTTAGCTCACCTGAGCATAAGCTCAGGGTGAGCTATTGTCATCACCCTATGTCCGCCGTCCGTCGTCGTCCGTCGTCAACAATTAGTTTGTTAACACTCTAGAGGTCACAGTTTTGACCCAATCTTGATGAAACTTGGTCAGAATGTTTGCCTCTATGAAATCTAGGCCAAGTACGATACTGGGTTACTTGGGGTCAAAAACTAGGTCACCAGGTCAAAACAAAGGAAAAACTTGTTAACACTCTAGAGGTCATAGTTTTGACCCAATCTTGATGAAACTTGCTCAAAATGTTTGCCTCTATTAAATCTAGGTCTAGTTCGAAACTGGGTCACTTGGGGTCAAAAACCAGGTCACCGGGCCAGATCAGCAGAAAACCTTGTTAACACTCTAATGGTCACATTTTTGAAGCAATCATCATGAATCTTGCTCAATATGTTTGTCTTGATGATTTCTAGGTCAAGTTCAAAACTGGGTAACTTTGGGTCAAAAACTAAGTCACCGGGCCAAATCAGCAGAAAACTTTGTTAACACTCTAGCGGTCACATTTTTGAAGCAATCATCATGAATCTTGCTCAAAATGTTTGTCTTGATGATATCTAGGTCAAGTTCCAAACTGGGTCACTTGGAATCAAAAACTAGGTCACCGGGCCAAATCAGCAGAAAACCTTGTTAACACTCTAGCGGTCACATTTTTTAAGCAATCATCATGAATCTTGCTCAAAATGTTTGTCTTGATGATTTCTAGGTCAAGTTCGAAACTGGGTGCTTTGGAATCAAAAACTAGGTCACCGGGCCAAATCAGCAGAAAACCTTGTTAACACTCTAGCGGTCACATTTTTCAAGCAATCATCATGACTCTTGCTCAAAATGTTTGTCTTGATGATTTCTAGGTCAAGTTTGAAACTGGGTCACGTGGGATCAAAGACTAGGTCACCAGGCCAAACCAACAGAAAACCTTGTGAACACTCTAGTGGTCACATTTTTGAAGCAATAATCATGAATCTTGCTCAAAATGTTTGTCTTGATGAGTTCTAGGATTTATTTGAAACAGGGTCACGTGGGGTCAAAAACTAGGTCACCAGGCCAAATCAGCAGAAAACCTTGTTAACACTCTAGCGGTCACATTTTTGAAGCAGTCATCATGAATCTGGCTCAAAATGTTTGTCTTGATGATTTCTAGGTCAAGTTCGAAACTAGAACACCTGGGGTCAAAAACTAGGTCACCTGGCCAGATCAGTGTAAAATCTTGTTATCACTCTAGCGGTCACATTTTTCAAGTAATCATCATGAATCTTGCTCAAAATGTTTGTCTTGATGAGTTCTAGGTCAAGTTTGAAACTGGGTCACTTGGTTATCACTCTAGCGGTCACATTTTTTAAGCAATCATCATGAATCTTGCTCAAAATGTTTGTCTTGATGATTTTTAGGTCAGGTTCGAAACTGGGTCACCTGGGGTAAAAAACTAGGTCACCGGGCCCGATCAGCAGAAAACCTTGTTAACACTCTAGTCATCACATTTTTCAAGCAATCATCATGAATCTTGCTCAATGTGTTTGTCTTGATGATTTCTAGGTCAAGTTTGAAACTGGGTCACTTGGGGTCAAAAACTAGGTCACCTGGCCAAATCAGCAGAAAACCTTGTTAACACTCTACCAGTCACATTTTTGAAGCAATCATCATGAATCTTGCTCAAAATGTTGATGATTTCTAGGTCAAGTTTGAAACTGGGTCATGTGGGGTCAAAAACTAGGTGACCTGGCCAAATTGGCAGAAAACTGTTAACACTCCAGAGGTCACATTTTTTAAATAATCATCATAAATATTGCTCAAAATGTTTGTCTTGATGATTTCTAGGTCTAGTTTAAAACTGGGTCACTTGATATCAAAAACTAGTTCACCTGGCCAAATCAATGGAAAACCTTGTTGATGCTCTAGAGGCCACATTTTTGAAGTGATCATCAGGAATCTTGCTCAAAATGTTTGTCTTGATGATTTCAAGGTGATGTATAGTTTTCTGTCCAGTGACTCTCTTAAGTTTTTCCATTTAGGTCAGTTTCTTAGTAATTATTGGTCCTACAGAGTGATATTTGGTACTTGTGAAGTGTTTGTGTTTAGGTCAGTTTCTCAGTAACTATTGCTGCTACAGCCAGTGATACTTAGTACATGCATACATCTTAGCATGGCCTCTTGAGTACAGTCATCCATATTTGACCTTGACCTTTATTTCACAGTCCATTAGACATGCTACATTGTCTTACTTGTTAATCATTTTGAACTTTGATCAGAATGTTTGCCTTGATCAGTTCTAGATCAGGCTCTCAAAGTGCTATGTTGCTCAGGTGAGCGTTACAGGGCCATCATGGCCCTCTTGTTTATAATCATTTAATTCTAGTGACAAGCAATCATTTTACCCAAAATAAACCAACTTTATGAGAATAACCACCTTTATGAAACAAATTTTAATTTTTATAAAACCTCATTAAATATTCAAAATGGCGGCACCAATTCCACCAATGTTAAAATATTCAATGGTCTGTAACTTGCTTAATTTTCCACTGATTTTGATCAAATTTGAGTCAAAATTCATTGTATGTAAAACTCTTTACTTTAAAGCACAATACCTTTTAATGTTGCGTTCCCCTTTAAATCAAGAACTGCTCAAAATGATGATCTTTTCAATGACAGGATTGGCAAAATGTTGCATAACCTTTGCCTATCTACAGTGCCTGTTTCACTTAGGCGAGCCGGGCATTATTATCGTGGTTTTACTATATAACTTTCACTGTACATTTAATATCTACATGTATACCCGCAGGTATTGGACATTCGACAGTGCCTGTCTAGTGGAATTATTGATTTTAATTATCATGGTTTTGCTACATATTTTTTATCTACATGTATACCCGCAGGTATTCGACATTCGACAGTGCCATGTCTAGTTGAATTATTGATTTGAATTATCATGGTTTTACTATATATTTTTTATCTACATGTATACCCGCAGGTATTCGACATTCGACAGTGCCATGTCTAGTTGAATTATTGATTTGAATTATCATGGTTTTACTATATATTTATACCCCCAGACATACGAAGTATGTGGGGGTATATAGTTTTGCTTTTCCGTTCGTCCGTCCGTACGTTCATTCGTTCATTCATTCGTACGTTCGTTCGTTCGTTCGTTCATTCGTCTTTCCGTCACAGGGTCAAAGTTTATAAGACCTCATATTTTGAAGACCCTTTGATGGATTTCGTTCATATTTGGCATGATGGTAGATATAGGTCTAAAGTTTTTATCAGCACCATCCCCACCCCGGGGGTGACCTTAGGGTCAAGGACTTAGAATTTTCATAAAAAAGTCACAGGGTCAAAGTTTTTGTGTTAAAGTTTATAAAACCTCATATTTTGAAGACCCTTTGATGGATTTCTTTCATATATGGCATGATGGTAGATATAGGTCTAAAGTTTTTATCGGCACCATCCCCAAACCGGGGGTGACCTTGGGGTCAAGGTCACGGACAGAATTTTCATGAAAAAAGTCAAAGTTTTTTGTGTTTAAGTTTATATAGCTATATCATCAAGACCCTTGAGGAATTTCATTTATATTTGACATGTTGGTAGATATTGGCCTAGCTTCTTACTCGGCATGATCCCCACCCTGGATGTAACCGAGGTCAAGGTCACGAACTTAGAATTTTCATATAAAAGTAAAATTTTTGCGTTTAAGTTTATATAGCCATATCATCAAGACCTTTTATTAAATTTCATTATCCCCTAACTGAAAGGTTGAGCAGATATAGCTATCAGCAAGGAATCTGTTTGTCTGTCCATCAGTCTGTTGAAGTATTACTCGTTTATACTTTATTTTTGTCTTTGGGTCAAAGTTTTTGCGTTAAAGTTTATAAGACCTCATATTTTGAAGACCCTTTGATGGATTTCATTCATATTTGGCATGATGGTAGATATAGGTCTTAAGTTTTTATCAGCACCATCCCCACCCCGGGGGGGGGGATGACCTTGGGGTCAAGGTCACAGAATTTTCATAAAAAAGTCAAAGTTTTTTGTGTTTAAGTTTATATAGCCATATCATCAAGACCCTTGAGGAATTTCATTTATATTTGACATGTTGGTAGATATCGGCCTAGCATCTTACTCCGCATGATCCCCACACGGGTGTGACTGAGGTCAAGGTCACGAACTTAGAATTTTCATATAAAAGTAAAAATTTTTGCGTTTAAGTTTAGATAGCCATAGCATCAAGACCTTTTATTAAATTTATTAAATTTCATTATCCCCTAACTGAACAGTTGAGCAGATATAGCTATCAGCAAGAAATCTGTTCGTCTGTCCGTCCGTCCTTTGAAGCATTATTTGTTCATACTTTATTTTTACCTTTGGGTCAAAGTTTTTGCGTTAAAGTTTATAAGGTCTCATATTTTGAAGACCCTTTGATGGATTTCATTCATATTTAGCATGATGGTAGATATAGGTCTTTTTTTTTTTTTTCAGCACCATCCTCACACCGGGGGGTGACCTTGGGGTCAAGGTCACAGACTTAGAGTTCGTGAAAAAAGTCAAAGTTTTTTGTGTTTAAGTTTATATAGCTATACCATCAAGACCCTTTGAGGAATTTCATCTATATTTGACATGTTGGTAGATATAGGTCTAGAGTTTTACTCAGCATCATCCCCATCCCAGGGTATGACCTTGTGGTCAAGGTCACAGACTTAGAAATTTCATATAAAAGTAAAAAAATTTGCATCTAAGTTTATATAGCTATACCATCAAGACCTTTTGTTGAATTTCATTATCCTCCTACGGAGAGGTTTAGGGGATATAGCTATCAGCATGGAATTCATCCATTCATCCATCCATCCATCTGTCTGTCCATAAATGCATTATTGTGCACCCCATAACTCCTAACTACCCTTTGAGCTATTTTCAGGAAACTGTCAGGTTGTAGAGGGCATTTGGTAGGGTGTCAGGTACAAGAAAGACAACTCTAACTGACTTGGTCCATGAGTTATCTCCCCTTGTCTCCAGAATTGTAAAAATTTTGTGCAAACTGTAACTTTAAAACATGTTAAGATATTTTCATGATACTTCACCAGTATGTATAAGACATTGAGTAGGCATATCACATTCAAGAATGACTTTCTGACTTCATTCTGCAGTTTTCTCCCTTGGTTATTTAAATCTTGTGCGGGCAATAAATCTAAAAATTCTTTAAGATATTTTTGTGATACTTTACCGATATGTAGAGGGCATTGAGTAGGCAGGTGAACTTAAAATTTTCATTAAAGTTTATATAGCTATATTATGAAAACCCTTTTGTTGGTTTCATTAATATTAAGCATGATGGTATATATAGGTCTAAAGTTTTTCTCTGCACCATCCCCAAGCTGGGGCATGGCTTTTAAGTCAAGGTCACAGACTTTTCATACAAATGTCATTTTTGCTTATATTATAAAGACTGATTGATTTCACTAGTATATGGTGATAGTTATAGGGCTAAAGTTTTATTAAGCTCAATCCCTGCACCTGTGCCTGATCTTTGAGGTCAAGGGCTTCATATTATGTGTGATTGAAGTTTTTCAATGTTATAACGTAAAGCATATAACTGCCATCTCCAGAGTCAAAGCTACATACTTTGTGCTCTTTAAAAACTGGCCGTAGCGCTGGTCGGGGGTATATGTGCCCCACTCGGCACTTTGTCTAGTTTTTATCTACATGTATACCCGCAGGTATTCGACATTTGACAGTGCATGTCTAGTTGAATTATTGATTTGAATTATCATGGTATTACTTTATATTTTATATCTACATGTATACCCGCAGGTATTCGACATTCGACAGTGCATGTCTAGTTGAATTATTGATTTGAATTATCATGGTATTACTATATATTTTATATCTACATGTATACCTGCAGGTATTCGACATTCGACAGTGCCATGTCTAGTTGAATTATTGATTTGAATTATCATGGTTTTACTATATATTTTATATCTACATGTATACCCGCAGGTATTCGACATTTGACAGTGCCATGTCTGGTTGAATTATTGATTTGAATTATCATGGTTTTACTATATATTTTTTATTTACATGTATATCCGAAGGTATTCGACATTTGACAGTGCCATGTCTAGTTGAATTATTGATTTGAATTATCATGGTTTTACTATATATTTTATATCTACATGTATACCCGCAGGTATTCGACATTCGACAGTGCCATCGTCAGATGCAGCAACAGGCTGCGACAGCCCAGGCAGCAGCCGCTGCCCAAGCAGCAGCGGTGGCGGGAACCGTTCCTGGACCGGCGTCTGTCGGTGGTATAGCTCCAGCTGTTGGTAAGTTTAAGTCCTCTGGGTAAAATTTTCAGCAGACGACATTTTGAAAGTGGAGACAGTTTGCATGAACTGTCAAATCCTGTTTCTACATTCAACGCTTAGCAATCTGGGAAAAATTTTCAGCTGACGACGTACCGATGTATTATTCTTATTAAAATATACAAACATCTAAGATATATGAGCTAGCCCATGACAGTTGTAGACTAAGATCAGCTTGTTCAGCAGTCCTATTAGCTTAGAGGCTTAGTTTCTTTTTTTATTGGTAGCATACAATAAAAGAAGGTCCAAGCGACAAGCAAAGGCTCTGATCAGACTGCGCGTATGCGCAGGCTGATCTGAGCCTTTGCTGGTTGCACATGCCATTTTGCTGAAATTCTCATGAGGTTGCTCATATTGCTTCTGGTGCGGATCATGTTGGCGTCTGTGTCGGCGTTGGTGTTGCCGTTGGCGTCGGCGTATCCTCAGACTGATCTGAATAAGATTTGTGCGACCAGCAAACTTAGATCAGCGTGGGCATCTGATCAGAGTATACCCTAATCACATGTGCCTGCTACAGTCTCCAGGCTTTCCAGCGAGGGATAAATGAGAATCCTTGGTGGATTTACAGGCTATTCGAGTCTTTGCTGGTTCTTCAGGTCTTATTGTAGGTTTTGTTGTACGCTTGCTCATATGTAAATGAGCAATTAACCCTTGCCATGCTGAATAAATTAAGATGCCATGCCCACTTCTAATTTTCTGCCAATCAGATTATACATTGCTCACATGTACTTGAGCAATTACCCTTGCCATACTGAATAAATTAAGATGCCACGCCCACTTCTAATTTTCTGCCAATCAGGTTACTTGATCCAGATTGTTGATACAAAGTCACATACATAATGACAAACATTGCAGTTCCAGATCATTGGCTTCTTTAGAAGCCAGCTGATCTGGATCTACACTGTTCATAAAGGTTCAGCATATCTCGGTTCAGCAGGACAAGGGTTAATTAAAAACAAAACTATGTATGGGCACATACTTTTACAACAAACTAAAATTCTTATTTTTAGTTTTATTTATTTATTTATATAATCATTGATTGATTATTATCGCACCTGCTTGTAGCAGGGTGCGATATAGGCGTCCGATTTTCCGTCCGTCCGTCCGTCCGTCCGTCCGTCCGTCTGTCAACATTTATGTCGACGTTCGACATTTATGTCAAAGTTAGTATTCTAATCAACTACAAGACTAAACAACCATCAAACCTTGCATGAAACATCTCCCTGACCTCCTGACTTTGCAACATAGGCGTCCGCTTTTCCGTTTGTCTGTCCATTCGTCCGTCCGTCTGTCAACATTTATGTCGACGTTCGACATTTATGTCAAAGTTAGTATTTTAATCAACTACAAGACTAAACAACCATCAAACCTTGCATGAAACATCTCCCTGACCTCCTGACTTTGCGACATAGGAGCCCACTTTTCCATTCGTCTGTCTGTTTGTCTGTCTGTCTGTCTGTCCATCCGTCTCTTAACAGTTCTGTTATGTCGAAGTTCGACATTTATGTCAAAGTTAGTATTCTAATCAACTACAAGACTAAACAACCATCAAACCT
Organism: Anodontia alba; assembly: GCA_964016985.1. Classification (NCBI taxonomy): domain Eukaryota; kingdom Metazoa; phylum Mollusca; class Bivalvia; order Lucinida; family Lucinidae; genus Anodontia; species Anodontia alba. Next base: position 36,109,196 of record OZ024838.1, read on the forward strand.
TGTATGAAATATCTCCCTGACCTCCTGACTTTGCGACATAGGTGCCCGCTTTTCCATTCGTCTGTCTGTTCGTCCGTCCGTCTGTCTCTTAACAGTTCTGTTATGTCGAAGTTCGACATTTACGTCAAAGTTAGTATTCTAATCAACTACAATTCTACAACAACCATCATACCTTGCATGACACATCTCCCTGACCTCCTGACTTGGCAGATATGTTGACCCAGTGACCTTGACCTATATTTTGCGCTCCATTGACTTTGACACAATTTACGTTGACGTTCCAGATCTTCTCAACTATAAGGCGTACAACTACCAAACCTTGCATAGTGCTTCTCCTAGAGGTACAGACTTGGCAGGTACCTTGACCCGGTGACCTTGACCTATATTTTGCGCTCCAGTGACTTTGACATATTTTGCGTCGACATTCAATATCTCCTCAACTATAAGGCCTACAACCATCAAACCTTGCAAAGTGCTTCTCCTCAATGTACTGACTTAGCAGATACCTTGACCTGGTGACCTTGACCTATATTTTGGCAGCAGTGACTTTAACATAATTTACGTCAACGTTCCAGATCTCCTCAAGTGTAAGACCTCTAGCTACCAAACCTTGCATAGTGCTTCTCCAATATGTACTGACTTGGCAGGTATCTTGACCTGGTGACCTTGACCTATATTTTGCCCTCCGGTGCCTTTTACACATTTTACGTCAACGTTCAATATCTCCTCAACTATAAGGCCTACAACCATCAAACCTTGCATAGTGCTTCTCCTCAATGTACAGACTCTGCAGGTACCTTGACTGGGTGACCTTGACCTATATTTCATGCTCCATTGACTTTTACACCGTGTACGTCATCCTTCCATATGTCCTAAACTGTAAGGCCTTCAACCACCAAATCTTATATAGCACTTCTTCTCGATGTACTGACTCGACAGGTACCTTGACCTGGTGACCTTGACCTATATTGTGCACTCCAGTGACTTTGACACATTTTATATTGATGTTCGGGATCTCCTCAAATATAAGACCTACAACCACTAAACCTTGCATAGTGCTTCACCTCACTGCACTGGCTTGGCAGGTACCTTGACCCAGTGACCTTGACCTATATTTGACAAATTTTACGTTGATGTTTGATAACTCCTCAACTATAAGGCCTACAACCACCATACCTTGCATTGTGCTTCTCCTTGATGTACTGAATTAGTAGGTACCTTGACCCGTGACCTTGACCTAAATTCCATGCTCCAGTGATTTTTACACATTTTACGTCAATGTTCCATTATCATTTGGCTGTATGATACGAAAAGTCAGTGCTGAAGATATAGCCATTAGAGGGAATGGGACTGGCCTGGAATATATGTGCCCCACTTGGCACTTTGTCTACATTTTTTTCAACCCAGTTTTCCAAGTAAGCACTGCTAAGAATGAAATAAACTTATTTAATAACCACATTCTGATTGTGGCTCCTGTGACTTTTGCGCCAGCAGGTGCGATGACGCCTTCCGCGGAATTCTTGTTTATTTATTTATTTATTTATTTTGATTAACCACATATATATGAGTTTACCCAATGTGCTTTTGTGGATGTAGGTTATAGATAATGTTTTTCTCTCATTGTTTTGGCAAGAGATGACATCATGTCATCTGACAGTGCGCCAACCAGACTACATATTCAGGGAAGTGAGGTGACATGTTGTCCCTGGCTACAAGGATCAGCATCACTTTCTTCCTTGAAGCAAAGATGGATGTCACCTAGTTGAATTAAGTATCTTATTCCTGAAGAAGGCCATAGGCAGAAAATGGCAGAAAATAAGAGTGATTTTTATCGCACCTGCTTGTAGCAGGGTGCGATATAGGTGTCCGATTTTCCGTCCGTCCGTCCGTCCGTCAGTCCGTCCGTCTGTCAACATTTATGTCGACGTTCGACATTTATGTCAAAGTTAGTATTCTAATCAACTACAAGACTAAACAACCATCAAACCTTGCATGAAACATCTCCCTGACCTCCTGACTTTGCGACATAGCCGTCCACTTTTCCGTATGTCTGTCCATTCGTCCGTCCGTCTGTCAACATTTATGTCGAAGTTCGACATTTATGTCAAAGTTAGTATTTTAATCAACTACAAGACTAAACAACCATCAAACCTTGCATGAAACATCTCCCTGACCTCCTGACTTTGCAACATAGGTGCCCACTTTTCCATTTGTCTGTCTGTTCGTCCGTCCCTCTGTCTGTCTGTTAACAGTTCTGTTATGTCGAACTTCGACATTTATGTCAAAGTTAGTATTCTAATCAACTACAAAACTAAACAACCATCAAACCTTGTATGAATTATCTCCCTGACCTCCGGACTTTGCGACATAGGTGCCCGCTTTTCCATTCGTCTGTCCGTTCATCCGTCCGTCTGTCTGTTAACAGTTCTGTTATGTCGAAGTTCGACATTTATGTCGAAGTTAATATTCTAATCAACTACAATTCTACAACAACCATCATACCTTGCATGACAGATCTCCCTGACCTCCTGACTTGGCAGGTATGTTGACCCAGTGACCTTGACCTATATTTTGCGCTCCATTGACTTTGACACAATTTACGTTGACGTTCCATATCTTCTCAACTATAAGGCGTACAACTACCAAACCTTGCATAGCGCTTCTCCTAGATGTACTGACTTGGCAGGTACCTTGACCCGATGACCTTGACCTATATTTTGCGCTCCAGTGACTTTGACATATTTTGCGTCGACGTTCGATATCTCCTTGACTATAAGGCCTACAACCATCAAACCTTGAAAAGTGCTTCTTCTCAATGTACTGACTTGGCAGATACCTTGACCTGGTGACCTTGACCTATATTTTGGCTGCAGTGACTTTGACATAATTTACGTCAATGTTCCAGATCTCCTCAAGTGTAAGACCTCTAGCCACCAAACTTTGCATAGTGCTTCTCCTAGATGTACTGACTCGGCAGGTATCTTTACCCGGTGACCTTGACCTATATTTTGCGCTCCAGTGCCTTTTACACATTTTATGTCAACGTTCAATATCTCCTCAACTGTAAGGCCTACAACCATCAAACCTTGCATAGTGCTTCTCCTCAATGTACGGACTCCGCAGGTACCTTCACTGGGTGACCTTGACCTATATTTTGCGCTCCATTGACTTTTACACCTTTTACGTCACCCTTCCATATGTCCTCAACTGTCCCGAAGGCCTTCAACCACCAAACCTTACATAGCACTTCTTCTTGATGTATTGACTTGGCAGGTACCTTGACCTGGTGACCTTGACCTATATTGTGCACTCCAGTGACTTTGACACATTTTATGTTAATGTTCGGTATCTCCTCAAATATAAGACTTACAACCACTAAACCTTGCATAGTGCTTCACCTCATTGCACTGGCTTGGCAGGTACCTTGACCCGATGACCTTGACCTATATTTGACACATTTTACGTTGATGTTTGATAACTCCTCAACTATAAGGCCTACAACCACCATACCTTGCACTGTGCTTCTCCTTGATGTACTGAATTAGCAGGTACCTTGACCCGTGACCTTGACCTATATTTCATGCTCCAGTGACTTTTACACATTTTACGTCAATGTTCCATTATCATTGGGCTGTATGATACGAAAAGTCAGTGCTGAAGATATAGCCATTAGAGGGAATGGGACTGGCATGGAATATATGTGCCCCACTAGGCACTTTGTCTACATTTTTTTCAACCCAGTTTTCCAAGTAAGCACTGCTAAGAATGAAATAAACTTATTTAATAACCACGTTCTGATTGTGGCTCCTGTGACTTTTGCCCCAGCAGGTGCGATGACGCCTTCCGCCGAATTCTTGTTAATTCATAGACTAAAGTTCTTGGTTTTATTTTCAACAGGTCTAAGTGCTGCTGCAGGGATTGGGGTCGACGATTTGCGGCGGCTCTGTATTTTACGTCTCAGCTTTGTGAAGGGCTGGGGACCGGATTATCCTCGTCATAGTATCAAGGAGACACCGTGCTGGATCGAAGTTCAACTCCACAGACCTCTACAGTTATTAGATGAAGTTCTTCAGGCAATGCCGTTTAACGAGGGGCGTATCAACAGGGGTTATTTTCTAGGTTAAGTGGAAGAGTGCGGGTGGCTGAGTGGTTATTGCTCTTGACTTTGGATAAAGAGGTCCTGCTGAAGGCAAAATTCATCTCATAACTGTCTGGCGCTTCATTGCACAGATCCTTTCATTATTACCATTCCGTCATCTAGATATAACTTAAATAATGTTGAAAGGGATGTAAAACTCCAAATTATCATCATCATCCTATGTCCTAGGTAAGGGCCAAACAAAAAAATATATGTGTTTCAGGGGACTTTAAGGAGGAGTATTTGATGATAATTCTGGGATAGTTTATTTTCTTATTTCTCCATAAAAAACATATGTTGTGGGTACTCATTTGAAGTGCCTCGCAGAGGCGCTTCTAATGAGTACCCACAACATATGTTCTAATGAGTACCCACAACATACATGTATGTTTGTTTTTATGGTGATATAAGAAAAATTATCCCAGAGTTGTCACCTGATTCGCAATCCTAACAAGTCATATGTTCTAACATATGTTCTAATGAGTACCCACAACATACATGTATGTTTGTTTTTATGGTGATATAAGAAAAATTATCCCAGAGTTGTCACCTGATTCGCAATCCTAACAAGTCATCTGTGTTTAGGGTAATCCTTCTTAACCTAATTTTCAACATAGCAATTTTTGTTGATTTCTTAAAAAAAAAAAAAAAATTGGGGTTGTGGGGAGCAGTTACTTGAAAAAAATATTTGTGCTACTTGGATAAATATATTTGTGATATTTATGCTAGCTATTTGGACAAAAAGATTTGAGCAAACAGTGTAGACCCAGATGAGACTGCACCTGTAGGATCAGTCTGATCTGGGTCTACACTGTTTGTCATTCTATCAATTCTTGTTAGACACATCAAAGGGTAGTCAAGCAGAGATAAAATTATATGTGAATTATGGTGCTGAGTCTATAAATAAATATTTATATATGATTATGGTATAATTCTGTATAAAATAATGTAAAAAAAAAAAAATAATAATCCCTGCCTACCCTACCTTTTTTTTTCTAACATGAAACCGAAACACACATATTTTGTTATTTGGCTTTATATATTTTTAACGAGGGGCATATTAACAAGCGTTTATTTCCTTTGGTGAAATAGCTACTGTGCTTTCTACATCGATTACAAAGACATTTTTAGCTTAGCATTTTACCATTAACCATTTGTCCTGTCTGTTTTTTGAGTTTTGTTCACAAAGATTTACCTAAAATTAAATTTGTGGCCAAAAACTTGTCTGACATGCATTTTCTATCCTAAACTGATGTTTTGGTAAATTTATATGATCAAACATTGTTTGGTTTTCTTTTCTGTTAAACATTGACCTCTTTATAACATGGTTCGTTATAACACGGTTTTGGATATAATAGGGTTCAAAGATGGATCCCAAAAATGTATAGATTATGTGGTCATTTTTCAATATAATCTATACATTTTTGTTTTGCTATAAAACGGTTGTTTAACTAACACAGTCTATGCTATGGACTCCAACAATAGTGTTATAAAGAGACTGTGGCGTATTTAGAATTCTAAATCATTGATATTTCATAACCACTGTTTGAAAATTTCAGTAGTTTTGAACAAGTAGAGTGTTTTGAAAACCTGCCTCCAGTCTGCCTACCCGATCATGTTTGCATAATGTGCAGTCAAATTTACTAAGGGAAAAGAAAACAATGAAAATATTTGATTTTAACCCTTAAAACACCGAGAAAACCTGCATCAAAAAATGTCGTCTGTTTATGTTGTCTGCTGAATATTCTTGCAAACTTTTCAAACCTATTTTCGCATACCGGCAAACAGTGTGGACCCAGATCAGACTGCTCCTAGAGGAGCAGTCTGATCTGGGTCCACACTGTTTGCAGAAATGACTTTTAAAATCACAAGCAGATGACAAAGCAGACGACAATTGTTGTGACTGGTGGTTTAAGGGTTAACCCATGAATAGAACAAAGCTACTTTTTATACCCCGCCACATGATAGTGACAGGGTATTATGGTATCACGTTGGTTGCCTATTGGTCGCCTGTCATCGGTCCACCTGTCGGTCTGTCATATGTACGTCCATCTGTATTTTTATTTCTAGATGATAACTTGAGTAAATATCAATGAATTTTCACCAAACTAGGTATGTGCATTAATACTGAAGCGATCTAGTCTAGGATTGCTAATGGGCAAATTTTATCAATTTTTGACAGAGTTATCAGTCCGTGACACGATCATGGCGAGGTATTATTGTTTCACTTTTTTTTAGTATGCGTAAGTAGTTATGGCAAAAGGTTTTGCATCAAAGATATAGCTAAAATGAGTCCAAAAGTGGTACCACTCAGTAATGGTTTTATTGCCTTACCTAGGTGTTAGGCGTGAGAGATCAAAGGCATGTTATAAAGATGTGATAATGAGATCCTAGCAGGGTGTTGTAAAGAGGCCATCTGAAGGGTAATAAATTTTGTAGGTCATATGATATTTCCTATGGAACAGACAAACAAGCTAGTACTTAACCCATCTCTTGCTGAACACGACATGCCCTGTCTTAGCAAACAGTGCAGATCCAGATCAGGCCGGCCTCAGTGGCTCAGTTGGATGCGCCATTCGACTGGAGACCAGGAGGTCGCGCGTTCAACCCCCGCCAAGGTCGGCAACATTCTTTCGTGGAGATTGATCGTGAAATATTTTCTACGGTCATTCTCTCCCTTCCGCTGATTCAAGAAGGGTAGTTGTCAGTTTCTGGCGAAAGAATATGCACAATACTGGTTAACCCCTTAGAGGACTAAGCCTGCCCAGTAAACGTGTGGTTAGGTAAACTGACCGCGCTGGACATAACCCCATTGGGTTGCCTGGGCCGTAAAACCTCAACACAAACAAAAGATCCAGATCAGCTGGCTTCTGAAGAAGCCAACTTATCTGGCTCTGCACTGTTTGTCATTAAATATGTGAATCTTTATCAAAGACACAGATCAAGTAATCTGATTGGCTGGAAATGAGAAGTGGGCGTGGCAATTTATTCAACATGACAAAGGTTAGTTGTCCTATTGGCCCTTTGTTTATCATTATTGACAGTATATTACTTTTCTTTTTGACATCTCTCAGAAAGACGTTTTTTGCTTGGCGTTTAATTTTAAATGAAATGTTTTGGTCTGATTGACCATATCTTATCAGAAACCATTTGTCTTATCTGTTTCTGTGTTCTGTTCTCAAATATTTACCCTAACATTAAATTTATTGCCAAAAAATAGTCTGACCTATGCAATTTCTATAGTAAAGTGATGTTTTGGAAGTTTTGTCTAAGATAATCGTTTTCACTTTTCTTTGTTGAATTTGAATTATTGGTGTTCCAGAACAAAATTGTGAAAATTTCAGAAAAATTTAACAAGCGGAACTTGTTGAAAATCTGCCTCCAAATTACCTACCCTACAGATTTCTGCATAATTTGCATTCATTTTTACTATAGGAGATAATGAAAATATTTGATTTTTCAAAAACCAATCACTAGAATAAAACTTTTTGTGCATAGATAGTTACGACAAATGGTTTTGCATTAAATCATGACAGAAGTTTGCCAATTTACTTCTTCCGTATAAAGTGCCAAGCAGAAAGTGACTTTCTGGAAGATGTCAAAAGCACAGTGGTCTCCTATAAGTGATAATCCTAATTACCAAGACATACCAAATTTTTATGTCAGTAAGTCTTGTGTCCAGTGCCAGGCAAAAAATGACTTTCTGAAAGATGTGGACAGCAGAGTATCATATTTTACCATAAGTATTGGGATGTGTTATCTACCTATCACACTTGCCCTTAAATTTGAAATACTGCTTGTTTTTGTGTCTAAAATATTGCTTTGTGTATGGTAAACAGCCTAGACCCTGACCAGATTCCATGTTCTGCGTCATCTGATCTGGGTCAGCACTGTTTGCAATGGCCTATCTGCCCCAGTACTTCGATAAGGGAGGGTATCCGGTAAATATTTTTCTTATTTCTCAACGAAAACATATGTTGTGGGTACTCATTAGAAGCGCCTCGTTGAGGCGCTTCTAATGAGTACCCATAACATATGTTTTTGTGGAGAAATAAGAAACATCAATACTTTTGGATTGGAAAAAGCGCCTTAACTAGTGCTATGTTAGGGTTATTATGGTAGGTTATATATCTAAGTCAGATTTGTACATCATAATAATAGTGTTTAGATTATATGTGAAGGGTCTGGGTGGCCGAGTATTTAGTGCTTCTATTTTCAGATCATGAGCTCCCAAGTTTGGGGCAGAATTCAACTCATGACTTTATCCCGCTTCATTATACAGAACCTTTCAGTATTATTCTTCCATTGTCTTCATAGGGCTTAAATAATGTTGAAAGGGGCATAAGACACCAAAGCACATCACAAAAACAGGCCTGTATACTTTTGACCCCCTCAAACCCCTCTTTTATATAGTAAAACTGGTGTTTACAGGGGTATACTTTATTTTTCTCATTTGGCTAAAAAACATAGATTGTGGGTACACATTGGACCCGCCTCTCTAAGGCGGTTCTAATGAGTACCCACAATCAATGTTTTGAGCAGGAATATGAAAAATATTAGAATTTATTGTCTGAAAATTTTCCTTTTTTTGGTTGTAAAATTTTTAGGCTATTTGAATAGGCATGTTTTCGTAATGATCATCATAATTCAATTATATGTGTTAAAGTGAAATTTACTTATTACTAGATAGGAAGTGGGGCTGAGTATTGCCTGTCAAAATCGTATTGAGATATTGTTCTACAACAATTCCATAGGTTAAATGTCCTAAAATTTTGAACACTTTATTCCATACTATTTTGGCCTAAATTTTGCTTTGTATGTAACTGTAGCTTGAAATACTCAGTGGAATGGCAAACAGTGTAGACCCTGATCAGACTGCTCCTTCAGGAGCAGTCTGATCTGGGCCTGCGCTGTTTGCACATGTCATTTTGTCAGACACTTTGGAGTTTGAAATTTTAGGACTTTTACCATATTGCAATATGTATTGAATACATATTAGCCAGTCAGCAAACTTCTTGTAACTGAATAGGAATTATAATTGTGTTATGTCTTAACAATGTAAAATAAATGCAAGAAAACAAAGTAGCATCTTCCAGATTACTTTGGTGAATAAAAATTGCAGAGAACAATGTTCAGGATATTGTCAGTGATGCAAAAATCCAAAAGGAACTTCAAGCTGCAGAATAGATGATCATGTGATTTGCAACCTTCTAAATTGTGTCTCTTTTTAAGAATTTGCATGGTATTCCTGTTCTTTTGATCTTTGCAGTCTTTTTTTTACCCTGCCACATGATAGTGGTTGGTTATTACAGTTTCACTTTGGATGTCTGTGTGTCTGTCCTTCACTCCTTCCATCGTCTGTCCGTATTTTGTTTCTGGATGATGAGTAAAAATAAGATTTTCACCAAACTTGGTGTGTGCAATGATATTGTGGAGATCTGGTTTGGGATTTCTGTTGGGCAAATTTCTTCAAATTTTGATAGCTATCTGCCCAAGACATGCCCATATTTTCATTTCAGGACTATAACTTGAGTAAATGACAAGGGATTTCAAACAAACTAGGTACATACATTGATATTAAAGAGATCTGGTTTGGGATTGCTAATGGGAAAAACCTGTCAATTTTTTTACAGATATCTGCCCATGACAAGATAATTGCTGGGTATTATCATTTTACGTTTTTATTGCTTAGTAATAAGTTAAGAATAAAACAGAATAATGGAGTTAAGAGTAAAACAGACTGACATTGAACCTGTTTAAGTTACAGTGAAAAACCCAATATATTGAAGACGCAAAAGTGTTGAAAAGTGTATTGCAATATATCAGTTTTTCAGTGTACTGTTGCCGGCCTCGGTGGCTCAGTTGGCAGCGCCGTCCGACTGGAGACCATTAGGTTGCGGGTTCAACCCCCGCCGAGGTCGGCAACATTCTTCTGTGGAGATTGATCATGAAATATTTTCTACGGTCATTCTCTCCCTTCCGCTGATTCAAGAAGGGCAGTTGTCAGTTTCTGGCGAAAGAGTGTGCACAATACTGGTTAACAGCTTAGAGGGCTAAGCCTGCCCAGTAAACGTGTGGTTAGGTAAACTGACCGCGCTCGACATGACCCCATTGGGTTGACTGGGCCTTAAAACCTCAACACAATGTTGATGAAAAAATAAGAAAAAAAAAAAAAAAAGGGTTTTATCAGGAGCTGCTGGTAAAGTAAATGTTCTAAAATTTTGAACACTTTATTCTATACTTTTTGGCCTAAATTTTGCTTTTTTATGCATTTGTTTCTTAAAAATACCTAGTGGAATGGCAAACAGTGTAGACACTGATCAGACTGCTCCTGAAGGAGCAGTCTGATCTGGGTCTGCACCATTTGCACATGTCATTTTGTCGGAAACTTTGGTGTACAAATTTTAGGACATTTACTGTAATGATTTCATTGTTCTGCATGAATGTGAATGAGATGCAAATGAACGAAAATTTAAAATCTCAACAACTCATTAAGTATTTAGAATATTTCAGTGGGGTTTTCAACACTGGACTTCTCAGCCATGTCTTTTGTTTAATATATATACAGCCAAAAGTGAAATTAGGGGATGTGTCAGCTTTAAGGCTTGAGACGGGAGGCAGATACTTTTAGAAGCTAATGTCTCTTTTGGGAAATGTATAATTCACAGTAATTTTGCTTTTTACTGTTAATGCTTAGAACAATCAGAAAGTGAGATATGCATTCCCTGGTGCCAATATTCAAACCATGTAAACCCTTGTCATGCTGAATTAAGATGCCACACTCAATTCTAATTGCCAGCCAATCAGATTACTTGATCTATATTGTTGATATAAATTTGCATATTGATGCACACAGTGCAGATTCAGATCAGTTGGCTTCTTCAGAAGCCAACTGATCTGGATCTACACTGTTTGCAAAGACAGGGTGTATCCGGGATCAGCAGGACAAGGATTAACTTGCCCAAATTGATAGCTGGAAGATTCTGTTTGATAATTTAGGGAAGATCTCTCTTAGCTCAAGGGGTGTCGGGTAAAAACTTTCTTATTATTCAAAACAAGAAGAACAACAGGATATATTGTTGATACTCATTAGAAGTATCTCAATGAGGCACTTAGAACCACCTACTTGAGGCACTTAGAAACACCTCAGTGAGGCATTTAGAAGTGCCTCATTGAGGCGCTTACAAGAACCTCAACTTAGAAGCACCTCATTAACGCACAGAACCACCTCGTAAGCACCTCATTGAGGCACAGAACCACCTCGTAAGCACCTCATTGAGGCACAGAACCACCTCGTACGCACCTCATTGAGGCACAGAACCACCTCGTAAGCACCTCATTGAGGCACAGAACCACCTCGTAAGCACCTCATTGAGGCACAGAAGCACCTCAATGAGGCATGTATAAGCACCTCTGAAGCACTTAGTACCTCATTTAGGCACTTAGAAACACCTCATTGAGCATGTAGAAGTGCCTCATTTCTAATAAGTACCCACAACATATGTTTTCATGAAAAAATAAGAAATGAATGCTTATAGAATGAAAACAAGTCAGTTTTTCTAATGCAGTGCATTGTTTTTTGCCACCTGACTTAACTTGAAAGCAGAACACTGGAAATTTGGTTTATGTTAGAACTGAATGTCCTGAAATGTTTAATGTTTATGCATGTAAATGTACATTTAGATTATTAAATATTTGCTATTGTATAGAGATCAAAACGTCAGTTTAAAAAATGTATAGATTAGAAATTATAGATTTAAGCTGACACATGAAAAAAAAAGGATCTTCTGGCTTTCGAGGGTGTACACTTCAACCTCTTTATAACACGGTTCATTATAACACGTTTTTGGATATAACACGGTTCAAAGATGGATCCCAAAAATGTATAGATTATATTGAAAAATGACCATAAATGGTCATTTTTCAGTATAATCTATACATTTTTTTTGGATATAACATGGTTGTTTAACTAACATGGTTTATGCTATGGACCCCAACAATAGTGCTATTGTTGGGGTCCATAGCATAAACCGTGTTAGTTAAACAACCATGTTATATCCCAAAAATGTATAGATTATATTGAAAAATGACCATAAATGGTCATTTTTCAGTATAATCTATACATTTTTTTTTTTTGATATAACACGGTTGTTTAACTAACACGGTTTATGCTATGGACCCCAAGGATAGTGTTTTAAAGAGGTTGTGGTGTACTTCTTAAAATGCGTATGGTAACAGCAAAGGCTCTGGTGAGACTGCCCTTCTGCGCAGGCTCGCAAGAGCCTTAGCTTATCTCCAGTGTGATAAGTACCCATTTCTCATGTGCTGGTTCAGTTAATGTCTAGCTTTCATGGTGTAAATTTCATGCTGTATAGATTTGAAAAACAAAAGATTTATTTGAACTTGTACAGTTCAGTTTGCGCCAAATATATCACAACCTCCTTATAACACTATTGCTGTTGCAGAAACTGTGGTATTTAAGCAAAATTGTTGTATCCAAACAAAAATGTGTAGATTAAATAGAAAAATAACCAAAAACAATGGTCATTTTTTTTCTGTTATATCTCGGCTATCGATCCTCATGATTGATATACCTGGAGATCTGGTATGAGATCTGCCATGCGTGCAGCAGGCCAGCTATGTGGAAGGGGTCCATTGATGTGGATGTTGCCCCTATAACTGCATGTTAATCAAATATGATGATGATGATGATGATGATGATATCCAAACAAAAATGTATAGATTATACAGAAAAATAACAGAAAAATGGTAATTTTTATGGACTTTTTTTTATTTTCAACCAAAAAGTATTGATAATTTTCTTGTTTCTTCATGAAAAGATATGTTGTGGGTACTCATTAGAAGCGCCTTGGCAAGGCGCTTCTAATCTGTACCCACAGCGTATGTTTTCATATGTTTCCATAAATGGTAATTTTTCTCTATAACCTGAAAAGATATATTTTGTTTTGATATAACACGGTTGTATAGCTAACATGGACTTTTCTGTGAACCCCAAAAATACAGTTGACTCTCGTTATCTCGAATTCCAAGGGACTCTCTGAAATATTTCGAGATATCCGTACCTCGACATATCCGAGTTGCAGAATTGAGGAAACATTAATTCGAACAACCAAATTTAACAAATATATAAGTTATTGGACTCTTGAAGTTAGAGATATATTGAAAATATTGTGGAAAAGAGGAGAAATTGCTCCTTAGGAGCAATTTCTCCTCTTTTCCACAATATTTTTTACCTGTTGTTAGCTTTTTCATGTTTAGGCTGGGACCAGATTTTCACTTCGAGATAAGCGGTTATTCGAGATAAGCGAGGTCGAGATAACGAGAGTCAACTGTAATGTTATAAAGAGCTGGAGCTATGAATTGTTTTATTGTAGTTTCTCAGTCCTACCTGAGGAAATTATTTCAACCTCAGTCCTACCTAGGAAAATTATTTCTATTTCAGGACTGAATTTTTAGATTTCAGGAGTGATTTTTAGTGACTAATCTCACCCCTGAATAAGAAAGAATTTATTTTCTACGTTGTGTATTTGTTGATGATCAATTGTTTTTTCAAAACCAATGATAGACTGTGAAATACTGGTTAATTCCTTTATAATGATACCGGTGTTTGCACATATTGTTTAGATAGTTAAGCCTTGTCAGGCTTAACACGGATATAGCCTGCCTTTGTAAACAGTGTAGATCCAGATCAGTTGGGAAGAAGCCAACTGGTTTGGATCTGCACCGTTTGCCATTAAGTATATGAATTTATAGCAACAATCTGGATCGAGCAATCTGATAGGCTGAAAATTAGAAGTGGGCGTGGCATCTTAATTTATTCAGTATGACTAGGGTTAATGGATTAACCCATTTATGCCATGTGAATTCTTCTACCTTAAGTCTCTGGGCCCGTCCATTTCCTATATAAGGGGTTTTTGGTTTGTTATTATTATTATCATGTTTTGTAGAAATTTTTTAACTTTATGCAAAACAGTGTGGACTCTGATCAGATAATGGGGCATCTGATCTGGGTCTGCACTGTTTGCCAATGTCCCTTTTATGGGACGCTAGGCTTAAATGGATTAAAGGATCCATATTCCCCAAAAATTGACCGTTTATTATCCAAGAAAGATTTAATGAAAAATAATACATGGTATTAATACAATCATAAAATGTCGCATCTGACAGCCGGTAAAGTCTCAGTTAGTTTCTCGTTCTTGAAATTAAATATTTTTTTTATCATATCTGTGTCAGAAATAGGATAAAAAAAAATCATTTCATTTTTTATCCAGGTCTGCGACGAGAGCCTAACTGAAATTTTAAAGGCTGTCAGATGCCACTTTTAATGATTATGATCTAATTAATACTGCATATCAATTTATTAAATGTTTCTTGGATATTTTTTAGGAACTCAGAGCCTTTAGTGGATTAATCATTGTGCATGTGTATAAAAATGCTTGACAATAGCAACATACAGTCAGATCTGTTGTTAAGTAAGCATCTAAGGGAATGCTAAAAGTGATTGCTTAAGACAAGTGCTTGCTTAATACAGGTCCTTTCATCATTTGGATAGGACTTTAAATGATGTTGAAAGGGCTGTAAAACATCAAATCATGTTAACTACAGGTAAATTTACATATTTAAGGGATTTGAAAAAAAAAATAGTCGCTTAACCCATTTATGCCTAGCGTCCCATAAAAGGGACATTGTCAAAAAGTGTAAACCTAGATTAAACACAGCAGAATGGGGGGTCTTATCAGGGCTTAGACTGTTTGCATTAAGGTCAGAAAATTCTACAAACCATGATAAGAACAAGAACTAACCAGACGTCCCCTTATGTAGGAATTGGACATGTTGTAGAGTTAAGATGGATTCGTCCACCCAGCATAAAAGGGTTAATAGAGGTGATTGCTTAAAACAGGTGGCCTTTAAAACAGGTTTGACTACATATTTAGGTGCATTAGGTTATATAGATGAACCGAATGGGAGACAGCAGTCAGTTATTTCCCTTCAGCACTCTCTATAAACAACCAGGTCAAGTCATTTGGTTTCCTGTGATGTTATCATTAGCATCTCCATTAAGTATGTTAATCAATTCCTGGAGAAATCTAATTTAATTATGGTTATACCTGTAAAGCTCCAAAATATTAAAAAGAAACATTTTCTGTGCAATGAAATATGTCAATAAATCTTTTGTGTGGATGTTGCAGATTTTATGATAGTCATTTTAATTCCTTTGAGGACCTATGAAAAAATCAGAGTATTCCAATTAGAAGGACCCATGGTAATAACCCTAAGTATTGGGACAGCTAGGCCTTTGCAAACAGTGTAGACCCAAATCAGACACCATAGAACATGGTGTCTGATCAGGGTCTACACTGTTTGCCATACATACAATAATATTATAATCACATCGAGATGTAGTAGAATGGTCTGTTTCAAATTTTAGGACAAGTATGGTAAGTAGATAAGGTGTCCCAATACTTAGACTATATATGGTAGTTAGTATTCAGTCTACCTTGCACCTTTTCTGGCAAGGGAGATAATAGAAAAAACTACTGCCATCTCTCATTGACATTAGTTTATGGATACATTCACTGTGTAATCTAGGTATGACAGTCAGAAAATCCTGTGTTCCACACGTGAAACATCTGTTAGCTCACCGTCGCAGGTAACACATGCAGTACAGACAACCCTCTTTATAGCGACACTCGATACAACGACAAAATTTTTTTATGACAATTTGACTGTCAAAACCTTCACTTAAGAGGGAACAATTAGTCGCAAATTAAGCAAAAATATCGTATTTAATACTTTAAAGGAATATGTTTAACCCTTAAATCGTCAGTCATAACAATTATCGTCTGCTTTGTCATCTGCTTGTGAATTTAAAAGTCATTTCTGCTAACAGTGTGGACCCAGATCAGACTGCGGGGAGCAGTCTGATCAGGGTCCACACTGTTTGCCTGTATTCAAAAATAGGTTTGAAAAAGTTTGCAAGAATATTCAGCAGACGACATAAATAGACAACATTTTCAGATGCTGATTTTCTTGGAGTTTTAAGGGTTAAGACATTTGTTAGAATTCTAACAGATATCTAAAACCTATGCTCTGTGAGGAAATAAGAGCAAAACAAGGCCTTTTTATCAGTCTGCTTATTAAGAATTCTATACAAGCAAATTCATTTTAATGGCAACGTCTCTGGGGACAAATGCTGACATTGTAACGAGGGTCCACTGTACTTGTGTGCCTATAAATATAATAATGTAAAGATCAAAATGACAGGACAGTTTGGTTTTCCTATAATGCTTCCTAGTAGACACACAAGTTGAAACGACGTGTCAACATCATTGCATCGACATTGTTGCATCAATATATGCCCATGTATGGATTCAATATAAAATGTATACTTCTTGGCAAAAGGTCTAGGTATGCCAGATTTTTAACCAATAATATTGATATATTTCTCATTTCTCCCCCAAAAAACATGTTTTATGTACTCATTAGAAGCGCCTTTTTGAGATGTATCTTGTGAGTACCCACAACTTTTTTTTTTTTTTTTGAAATGCATACAATACAATTCCACTACATCACGAAAACATACCTATATAATTTTGACCCCCTTAAACCCCACTTTTATACAGTAAAACTGGGGTATACAGGGGTATACGTTATTTTTCTTATTTCTGCTCGAAAGATAGATTGTGGGTACTCGATAGAACCGCCTCATCAAGTCGGTTCTAACGAGTACCCACAATCTATGTTTTGAGCAGAAATATGAAAAATATCAGATTTTTTTATCTGAAAAATTGCCAGTTTTTGGTGGTAAAATTTTCAGTATATTTGAATAGGCATGTTTTCGTAATGTATTTCCATTATGAATGCCTATTCTAATATATAAAAACTTTCACCTCTAAAAACTGAAAATTTTCAGATAAGAAACTCTGATGTTTGTCATATTTGTGCTCAAAACATAGATTGTGAGTAATTGTCAGAACTGCCTTGGCAAGGCGGTTCTAACAAGTACCCACAATCTATGTTCTTTTAGCAAAATAAGAAAAATAATATATACCCCTGTAAAACCCCGTTTTACAATATAAAAGTGGGGTTGAAGGGGTTCAAAATTATGTATGACATATATTGTATGTTTTTGTGATAGTAAAATGTATACATCTTAGCAAAAGGTCTAGATATGCAAGATTTTTAACCAGTAACATTTACTCATTTCCCCCCCCCCACACAAAATACGAAAACATGCCTATTCAAATAAAAGGAGAATTTTACAATCAAAAATGAAAATTTTCAGATAAAGATTTGATTTTTTTTTTTTTTTTTTTTGATTTTTTTTTTTTTCATATTACTGCTCAAAACATAGGTTGTGGGTACTTGTTAGCATCCGAAACTTATGTTTTTTAGCAAAATAAGAAAAATAATGTATACAACTTTAAACCTCAGTTTTTACTATATATAAGTGGGGTTTAAGGAGGTCAAAATTACATAGGCATGTTTTTGTGATGAGAAGCTTCTGAGTACACACGTTTTTATAGAGAAATAAGAAACATATTATGTGGATACCCCCACTTATCTGGAGTTATGTGGAACATTTTGGACTGGCAAAAGCTGGTTTTAACCCTTGTTATGCTGAATAAATTAGGATGCCACGCCCACTTCAAATATGCCACGCCCATTTCATATTTTCAGCCAGTCAGATTGCTTGATCCGGATTGTTGCTATAAATTCACATACTTAATGGCAGACTGTGTAGATCCAGATCAGTTGGCTTCTGATGAAGCCAACTGATCTGGATCTACACTGTTTGCAAATTCAGGGTATATCCGCATTCAGCATGACAAGGGTTAATAACGCAGTGGTCTTATTTTCGAGTGTTCTTAGTAGAGGAATTTTACTATATTAATCTTGATTGAGATGTCAGTCAAATTTCAAGAAATATAATGATAGTGTAGAGTTTGATAAATCACCTCATCAGGAACTACACTGTTTTCATGGGTTTATGCTTTGGTCTTTTGTATTTATGAGGTTTTGTGGCCCAGTCAACCCAATGGGGTCATGCCGAGTGCGGTGAGTTTACCTTGCCACACAATTAACCCTAGCTGAACCCGAATATACTCTTCCTTCGCAAACAGTATAGCTCCAGATCAGTTGGCTTCTGAAGCCAACTGATGTTGACCTGCACTGTTTGCCATTATGTGAATTTATAGCAACAATGTGAATCAAATAATCGGACTGGCTGAAAATTAGAAGTGGGCATGGCATCATAATTTATTCAGCAGCACAAGGGTAAATTAAAAGGCAGGCTTAGTGCTGTAAGCGATTAACCAATATTGTGACATTCTTTCAACAGAAATTGACAACTGCCCTTCCTGAATCAGTGGAAGAGAGAGAATATGCTGGTAGAAAATATTTCATGATTAATCTCCATGAAAGAATGTTGCCGACCCAGCTTGGGTGGAAACCGCAACCTCCTGATCACCGGTTGGACGCGCATCCAACTGAGCCACAGAGACCCACATATGTTGTGGTCTGAAGGACTCAGAATGTGAAGTATCTGTTGGTCGTTGCCAAAACCATGTGGACTGCACCATGCAAAAAGTGTCATTGTGAAAACATGCCTATTCAAATATACTGCAAATTTTACTGCCAAAAAATGAAAAATTTCAGATAAAAAATTCTGATAAAATTCTGATATTTTTAATATATCTGCCAACACATAGATTATGGGTCCTTATTAGATCCGCCCTGACGAGGCGGTTCTAACGAGTACCCACTATCTGTGTTCGAGCAGAAATAATAAAAAAAAATAATGTATACCCCTGTAAACCCCAGTTTTACTATATGAAAATGGAGTTTAAGGGGGTCAGAATTAATAAGGCATGTTTTCGTGATGCTTCAGGCATATGCTTACAGTGAAGACCCAGATTAGCATGTGCATCCACGCAGTCTGATTAGGACCTTCACTATCCGCTAACAGTCATTTAATATTACAGAATGTATGAAATTGATTGGAAAGCAAAGGTCCATACGATGCCCTGGGCATGCACTGGCTGATCTGAACGTGCACGTTCAGATCAGCCTGTGCATGCCCAGAGCATCGTATGGACCTTTTTCACTTGACGCGGGCAATGTTGTCTTGTTATAAGTTTGACTTTATTATCTCATCTCAATTTATAAATAAAACCGAACCTCGTTAGCTCGAACACCAATGGCTCGTTTACCCTGGCTGATTTGAACTTGGTTTTTAGTTCATAGGAAATTCTTCCAATAGCTCAAGAAAACAAATATTTAGGGATTTCCTCATCTTATCATAAAATTGTTCATTTATGTTGTCTATACTCATTAGAATTGTTTCATTGATGCGATTTTAATGATCACATTCAACTAACCATTTTTTAGAAGATGAAAAATACTTTCCTAAATTATCGCCATTTGGTTAACCCTCGGTGGCTCGAAATACCCATGTCTTGAACAAATTTCCATGGTCCCAAAGATGTTCGAGCCAAAGGAGTTCCACTTATATGTACATGTACTTGTGGTAGTTATGATTACTGTCGTGACGTCATGATCTTCCCAGGTAAACTAAATAAACGAATATGAATTTTAAAACAAACCTCTGATGTTGTCATTTACTTTCCAGACACTGCGCCTATCTCAAAATAATTTGTTTGATTGAAGTAAAACAGACCAGTAAACCCTTTAAGGTCCAGTCAAAACTATTAAAGGTTATGCTGAATCGGTCAGTTAACCTCCTCAGACTTTTCTTGGAGCTCACAAGTTGTTAAGTATTTTGATATATGATTACAAAATTACTATATTCGTAGCACAAACTATATTGAAATCATATGAATGAAAATACTTATACTTAAAGCACAGACTGTATGTCATTGATATATGAATAACAAATACCTATACTTATAGCAAAAACTCTACGTCATTGATAGATGAAAAACAAATACCTATACTAATAGCACAAACTATACGTCATTGATACATAATTAACAAATAGCTTTAGTTAGAGCACTAACTGAATTCATGATATATGAATAGCAAATACCTATACTTATTGCACAAACTATTCGTCATTGATATCATATGTATAAATATTATACTTAAAAAACACAAACTATACGTCACTGATATATGAATAACAAATACCTATACTTATAGCACAAACTGTACGTCATTGATATATGAATAACAAATACCTATTCTTATAGCACAAACGATACGTCATTGACATATGAATAACAAAACCCTATACTAATAGCACAAACTATACGCCATTGATATATGAATAATAAATAGCTATACTTAGAGCACAAACTGAATTCATGATATATGAATAACAAATACCTATACTTATTGCACAAACTGTACGTCACTGATATCATATGAATAAAATATTTATACTTAAAACACAAAGTATACGCCATTGATATATGAATTACAAATACCTATACTTATAGCACAAATTGTACGTCATTGATATATGAATAACAAATACCTATTCTTAAAGCACAAAGTATACACCATTGATATATGAATAACCACAAACTGTATGTCATTAATATATGAATAACAAATACCAGTACATATAGCACAAACTATACTCTGAGATGTGAATAACAAATACCTATACTTATAGCACAAATTGTACGTCATGGATATCATATGAATGACAAATATCTATACTTAGAGCACAAACAATACGTCCTTGATATATGAATAACAAATACCTACACTTATAGCAAAAACAAATACCTGTACCTATAACACAAACAATACGTCATTGATATATGAATAACAAATACCTGTACTTATAACAAAAACTATACGTCATTGATATATGAATAACAAATACCTGTACTTATAGCACACACTGTACGTCATCGATATATGAATAAAAATATCTATACTTATAATACAATTCAAAAGTCATTTATATATGAATATCAGCTACTATACTTAACACACAAACTATCTGTTATTGATATAAGAATGCATATTGATTGACTTTGTTGGGGTTTAACGACACATCAACCCTTGTGGGTCATTTTGTGTCGTCTCCCAGAGAAAGGAAGACAAGAGATAGTAGAGATGAAAGAGAGGGACCGGGAAGAAAGAGGAACAGAAATGAAAGTGAAGAAACAGAAGAAATAAAAACATTCCCCTCTCTACCCTTACCTGCAACAAACAGTCCTTGCCCAGCTGTAAACCAAATATCAGTTGGACGCCCCGTTTTACGTAAGATGTGTACACGACATATGTGCCACACCCGACCACCTCAACGAATGCCTATACTGACATGCAAACTATACGTCACTGTTATGAATGACAAATGCCTATTCTAGCACAAACTATATCATATGAATAAAAAATACCTTTACTTACATCACAAACTATACGTCATTAAATTCATATGAATAACAAATACCTATACTTAGAGCATCAACTATACGTCAATATCATATGAACAAATGCCTATACTTCTGGCACAAACTCGTACGTCATTGATATCATATGATTGTTGTTGTACGGATTTATATAACGCTACCAGGCACCCGAGGTACATATCGCAGCGGCGATTGTTATGTACATGCATTTGTACAGCCTTGCTTTCATGGATCACCCATGCATACTTGGTGCCACTGTCTGTCACCAAGCGCCACCCTGTCCACTTTATACTTAACCCAGGACATGTCGAGTATGAGCTATGCAACTAAGGGTGTGAAAATTGTCTCGACCCGAGCGGGATTCGAATGCCTATATGTACAGTCGACTCCCGTTATCTCGAATTCCAAGGAATTCACTGAAACACTTCGAGATATCCGTACTTCGACATATCAGAGTTGAGAGAGTGAGGAAAACAATAAATTGAACAACCCCATTTAATAAATGAATATGTGATTTGACTCCTGAAGTTAGAAATATATATATAAAGTAATGTGGAAAAGAGGAGAAATTTCTCCTCTCCTCTTTTCCACATTATTTTGTTACCTGTTGTCATAGTTTCATGTTAGAGACCAGATTTTCACTTCGGGATAAGCGGTAATTTGAAATAAGCGAGTTCGAGATAACGAGGTTCGACTGTATACGTCCCCTAGCATCGGCTTAAGCGGTATTCGACTTTCAAAATAACCAGGATGGGCTCAATGATCCCAACGGAAATAAAATATAACCTGCACTATGATGATGTACAAACCCACGATATCCCGCTTGAAAGTCGTGCGCTGACCACTAGGCCACCCAACCCACCAACCCACTAAGTATCATACGAATAGCATACGCATATATATATATATATATATATATATATATATATATATATATATATATATATATATATATATATATATATATATATAGTCGACTCTCGTTATCTCGAAGTCCAAGGGACTCTTGAATACTTCGAGATATCCGTATCTCGACATACCAGATTTGCAGAATTGAGTAAAAAATAAATTAAACAACCACATTTCATAAATGAATATGTAATTGGGTCCCTGAAATTAGAGATATATTGAAAATATTGTGGAAAAGAGAAATTGCTCCTCAGGAGCAATTTCTCCTCTTTTCCACAATATTTTGTTGCCTGTTGTTAGATTTTCATGTTTAAACAGGGACCAGATTTTCACTTCGAGATAAGTGGTAATTCGAGATAAGCGAGGTTGAGATAACGAGAGTCTACTATATATATATATATATATATATATATATATATATATATATATATATATATATATATATATATATATATATATGAACATCATTGATTCGCATTGTCACTTCAGAGGGTGACTATGTGGTACTATTTATGTAAAAAGAAGCCCTTCATCGCTATCACTACAGGATAATTGAATCACCATATAATAATCCCACACAGGATATCCAGAGGCGGGCGTCTGATCTGGGTCTACATTGTTTTCTCTAGTAACATTTTTGCCCCAATCTTAACAACTGTTGTATGCACATGGGATTATATGAGCAATTCACGCACTTAACTATTAACCTCAGTACTATTAACTTTTAGCACTCTCCGGGCTACTGATTCAGCAGACGACAAACTGATGACATTTGTTTCTTATTTTATATTTTAGAATATGCTTTCATTGATACCTGCCACTGGCACTGTTTCCCTTAGCACTGTTCGAATTACAACAATATATTATCCGGTTTATTAGGTATAGCTGTTGTTGTTGGGAGTATAACTCATGGGTAAAATTTTATCAAAATACTCGAAGGCAAAAAGTTTAAGACTACACCCTATGCGGATAAACATAAAACATAAAACAAAACACTAATCATGATGTTTTTGCCAAAAAAAAAAAAAAAAATCATGAACTGATACAATCAGATCTCAAACCCCTCAAGACCTTGTTTTGTTTTTTTTCTTCTTCTTTATTTTCAGACTAACTGGTCAACTAAGGTCACTACCAACAGACCTTGGGATAAGAACTCTATAAGCATTCGTGATTTCGTTCTAATCCCTCCTTTATTTGAAATATTCATGTGTATATCACATGTACTATTAATGAAATAAAATATGTTAAAACCAACAGACCCCAGGAGGACATCACCACCACCACTCATTACGAAAATATGCCTATTCAAATACACTGAAAAAATTTACCACAAAAAAAAAAAAAAAAAAAAAATCAGATAAAAAAAATGAGCAGAAATAAGAAAAGTAACGTGTACCCCTGTAAACCCCAGTCTTACTATATAAAAGTGAGGTTTAAGGGGGTCAAAATTGTATAGGTATGTTTTCGTGATGTATCAAAGTACTGAGGGAGCAATTGAGTCAATGAGTCCACAAAGCACAACAAGTAGAAGCACTAATATTTTGCCTGCCTGACTGAAACCTTTCCCTCGAAAACCTTCATCGGTATGCTTTCAAATGCTAGCCAAATTCTTTTCCTTTCTCTCTCTCTCCTAATACAAGCACAGCAAAGTTGTTCTCATCAGCTAACACCCCGTCTACCAAGAGACGAAAATGTGCCTTTCAGTAGCTATACATCGAACACTATTGTAATCTATGCATTCACACTTTTCTGTGTCATTTGTATTTTAGTGTTGTTTCGAAAGATCAGAAAAACAAAAAAGTTATTGCTAAAAGGGCTTTCTATAGTAAACTCATTTACTGCTCAGCCTTTGGTTAGAAAATCATCTGCTAGATCCACTGATACATACCTTCTAGCTTTTAACTCAAACTATGTGAAAGTAACTAATTAAAAAAATGCTTTTAGAATGTTTTAAGCATTTCTGTTTTCGGTCACAAGTCTTGGAATTTCTCTCTTTGTGCTGTTAGTAGTCCAGTACAGCTAACGCCTGACTATCGACTAAACACTAAGACCAACAGCTATCCGCTGAAAACTAAGGGTGGCGGATTCGTTGCACGAATGTTTACAGAAACAGAAAGACACACAGCGTCAAGAGGTTTTTTATGTGAAGTGGTTTGAGGGCAGCCTGTCTTAAGAGGCGATTTTTTTCAATCAGCGTCGAATTCTTTATTATAGGGATCAAACATGGTTTTTCATGCATTAACATTCGACAGGTCTCGAGGGAGGTGTTAAAAACCGAGGCCGGAGGCCGCGGTTCTCCGGCCTCGGTTTTCGACACCTCCTTAGGGACCTGGCGAACGTTCATGCATTGAAAAACCATGTTCGATCGCTATTATTGCATAAAAACTGAAAACATTTGCTACATTTCGCGTTATTTCTTGCGCTATTTTGTTTCGCCTTTCACCTATGTCCCGCGAACGCAATTTCCACGGACTATGCTCGTTCTAGGGCCGGGCAGTACACATCTCGTAACGGCAGCAAATCTGTGGCCCCGGTACAATCATATTGAAAGTTGCGTAGCCGTGCATTAACAGTGCGTGAATTGCTTTGTTAATACATGGCTTTTCGTAGGTTAATGCACGGCTGTTAATGACATGCGACACTGTTTTTTTATGCAATAATAAAAGTTTTGATGAGAAATAACTGTGCAAACTAACTCCGCTACTGAACCGACAATTAGCCAAGCATATAAAAAGTTCCATTTCCACCTTTGTAAATAGCTGCTCTTGGAATGAATTAGCAAATTTAAAAACATGTTTCAACATCATCTCCCACCCATGTATGAACAGGTGCTTTTGGGAAGATGTGAATATTTACAAGCGTCATATCATACAAGAATGGCATCATGATACTCGGAGAAAGAGAACTCAAAGAAAAGGAAAAAAAAAAAAAAAAAAAAAAAAAAAACTATTAATCATTTGCATACATCTTTTTAGACACACCTGTAACAGTAAACCATATAAGCCAGTATTTTTGCATTACGAAAACATGCCTATATAATTTTGACCCCCTTAAACCCCACTTTTATCTAGTAAAATTGGGGTTTACAGGGGTATACATTGTTTTTCTTATTTCTGCTCAAAACATATATTGTGGGTACTCGTTAGAACCGCCTCGGCGAGGCGGTTCTAACGAGTACCCACAATCTATGTTTTGAGCAGAAATATGAAAAATAGCAGAGATTTTTTATCTGAAAATTTTCAGTTTTTTGGAGGTGAAATTTTCTATATATATGAATAGGCGTGTTTTCGTAATGAAAAAAAAAAACAAAACAAAACAAACAAACTATATTAATCATTTGCATACATCTTTTTAGACACACCTGTAACAGTAAACGATTTAAGCCAGTATTTTTGATAAGCCGTGTAAATATTGTCGCATTTTCTTGTTCTCGCGTAAAAGTACATTATGTTGTTTGTTCGAATTACATCTACCTCAGAACATTTTGCTCAAAAACAGTGATTTTGGAACTCAGAAGAAATCTTCGGAATTCACACCCCAACAAAAACAGCTTTGTGGAGCTCCATGTAAATTAATGAGTTTTACTGTATACAGGGTGTGTCAGATGTGATGTGTATCCAGGGAAGGTGCCCTCACATTGCATGTTCGACACGTGCCTATCACATACTGTAAAAATACATTAAAGCGATAATTTGTTTAAGCTACAAAAATTGCCTGTAAACAAGTAAACATTGCTGTATGTTGGGAAAATATGAAAATACAGGTTTTCTTTGCTGTCTGTTGAGAAAATGTGAAAACAACAAAATTTTAAATTTATAACTCCTACATCCAGAAATAATATGTATACTGTGACATAATTTTGGCAGTGTGGCGACAACATACTGTCTGCAATATGTAATTGCGGTCATGGTACCTAAGCCGTAATCCAAACTCATAAATCCATATACGAATGACGAATCAGGATGTTCAGACCAACAGACATGGACCCAAGAATAAAGGATGTAATCAGGCATCCGCGGATAGTAAGCATTACTTGGTAAGCAAGCTTCGCCCACCATGCCCATAGGCCTGAACGAAGGAAATATCGGTAGAAGCGTATGTCCGGGATTTGGGAAGTCTACTTATGGCGGGTCACTGGTAAAAACATCAGAAACAATTTTGTAAATTGCCACGTTGTAGGGATTGGCCAGATCATGATGTCTTCCATAGAACTTCTTAAGTGTTGCTACCAGTTTGGTTTTTTGTTACCCCTGGCTCAACAGCTTTGTAGTAAGCACTTTCCCACGCTCCACGAAGTCCTAATAATTTGAACAGGTTCTGGCATAACGGATTAACTGTGAAACGTAAACGCCGTATGCTGGTGCAGAAGGGATATTACTGCTCAGGAATGGAAAGTTAACAATGGGAAAATTGAAGTCATCCCGTTTGTCGTAAAGCCTAGTAGTAAGCTTTCCATTGTCAATGTAGAGATAACAATCCAAGTATGAGGAGGAGGCTGCAGTCTCCGTTGTTTCCTTTATTTCAAATTCACGTGGATAGAGGAATTCTAAATACTCTGCAAATTTTGTGTTTGTCAGAGACAATACATCATCTATATATCTGTAGGTGAAATTGAATTGTTGTGCGAGGTTTTTCCTGCCTGCTTGGAGGAGGCTTTGTACAAACTCCGCCTCATTCGAGTAAAAACCAAGTCGGCAAGTAACGGTGCACAGTTAGTACCCATCGGTATGCCGACTGTTTGCTGAAATATCCGTCCGCCGAACCCCACAAAAATATTGTCGATTAGATATTCCAGCATCTTTACGACATCTGCATCTGAGTATTTTTGTGGCGCGTCAGAGTGATCCCGAACGAAGTATGTGTCTTTGTAGCCAATGACAACATACTGAGATCGACGCTTACCATTCTTGTGGAAGAAACACTGGTTGATAATTTCCTTTAATTTAGATTTCAATTGATCATGAGGAATAGTTATGTAAAGAGTAGAGAAATCGAAAGATTTTATACTGTTGACGGAATAAAGAGATTGTGCCTTTAGATTTTCTAAAAGCTCTTTTTAGTTTTTCAGGATCCACATCTGATTAACACACTTCTGGCATATGCAGTGTCACAATACTTCCGAAGGCCTTCTTTAACTGCGGTTAGGATTCGTGTTAGAATCTGAGAAAGAGGCTTGGTTGAGCACTTAGCTGAACCCGCAATATATGTCTGCTTATACGGATTCTTGTGAAGTTTATGAATCCAGTACAGTTTGGGAAGGTCAATATCTTCCTCTGGGAGGGAAGTTCCAAATGATAGCATTACCGAATGGTGGTTTTATAGAATTTCTTCCTTGGACATAGCTGTAAGATTATATGTAGGTTTTCCGGTCATGGTACTCATACCAAGCTCTTCCATTAAGCAGTTTATATAGGGTGTTTTGCAAACAAACATAATGTTGTCGGCTGGAGCAACGGCAAATTTCTCATGGATTTCAGCTAACTCAGCAGCAACATCTGGATCATCAAACATCGATTCATGTCGGCGAGACATGGTTCTGCTGAGTACTGAGACACGTCTGTTTACCAATGACATTACCGATTTAACCCATTCAGACAGGGTGTCAACCTCCACGTCCTCTTTTTTGGCCCAGCGTCGTGCATACTCTTCAATAGAATCCAAAATTAATTTGGAATTCTGTTTCCAATTAAAAGACCTGGGTTCCCTATATTTAGGGCCTTTGGAAAGAATGTCCCTGAGTTTGCTAATCCTGATTATATTGAGGTCACCTGTTATGATGTGACCGGCTGGATTGTAGCAGAACTCCAATGCTTTATAGGAACACGCTGAGGGTTTCGAGTAATGTTTTCTCAGTATTTAGCCCTTGCAGCACGTTTTTGTAATTGAAACTTTTAGGTGCAATGGGAGACGAATAACTGTAGGAGATGATAGGTGGGCTCTGGTTGTTGAAGTAAGCTGGGATGGTTGAAGTCACTTTCTTATGGTTCAGGATATTGCTAATGTTAACGGCGTCGACCCTTGTTTCTGAAGTCAAGTTTCAGAAAATCACGAGTGGGAGTCTCTTTTGGAGAAACTGTTTGAACAGGCTTGTACAACCTAAACTTGGCAACATCCAAAATGATAGCAACCAGCTTATATTCAGGAGAATTTTTAACATATATTTTTGTATCCACCACTTCCTTCTGCAAAGAGCGAAGTTTAGTTACCGGCAGCTGATACTGGCAATATACAATGTACCGCTCTTTTTGCTGCAATAAATATATTCTGCAACCGCTTTCTATAATCTTTGTCACAAGAAAATGCCAGCCTTTCATAACATGTCACGCAGTATGGTCCTTTGTCTTTTATTAATCTTATCAAACAAATTGCTATATGTCTTGATATTACATCCAATGTGTTTCTTTTTTAAAATTTTAAACTTTTTTTTTTTTTTTTTTTTTTTTTTTTTTTTTTTTCATTTACAAAGTTTCACCAATTTACCCTAAATCCCTGCGATGAGGTGAGATCAGAAAATAATATAAAGTCAATCTTTCTAAATTATTTAACAATATCGAAGAGAGAAAATTCCGATGTGTGCCTTTCGTGTGTGTGTGTGTGTGTGTGTGTGTGTGTGTGTGTGTGTGTGTGTGTGTGTTAAAAGGACCGGTAATCATTTTTGTCAGATATTTGTAATACTAAATCCCTGCCGAAACGAATAAGAAAGTAAAATAGTAACATAGATTCTTGCCTAGCTTTGCCCAAGGCTTAGAAATATACATATACTGAAAGCAAAAAGAAACGCAAGGTAAATTTTATTCCTAAATTTCATTCAAGTTTGAAAAAGTTTGTTAAATATTTTACTATGATTACAAAACGATACATGTATGGAACAAAAGTTCCAAATTTCATTGGTTTGTGATCAACAAGTCTCGAGTTATTGAAGTTCGTTGGTAGCTACCCCCCCAAATCTTGAAATCAAAATCAAACTGAAAATCAATATCGGGTGTGCCCCCCTCTTGCTGCCGTTGCTGCCGCGCAGATGGTCGACGTCGTGTGTACCGACGTCGCGGAGAACGCTTTGCCGACGCCTGTGTTGTCGAACGGGATCGGTTTGGGGGTGGCTCCGTTATGGCCTGGGAAGGCATTGCTCACGGGATAAAATCACAGTTGATTATTGTTGCGAGCAATATGACCGCAGTAAGGTATAGGGATGAGATCTTGCGTCCTGTTGCAGTCCCGCTTGTGCAACAACGTAATCTGATTCTGCAGCAGGACAATGCCCGACCACATGTTGCCCGAGTTTGTCAGGATTTTCTGGCAAACAATAACATCGCACCACTAGCATGGCCACCGTACAGTCCAGATTTGACCCCAATAGAGCACATGTGGGATGAGCTGGACAGAAGGGTTAGGAAGCGCCGAAATCCCCCCGCAACTCTCGCACAACTAAGGAATGTGTTGATCGATGAATGGAATAACATCCCGATGCGAACTGTCAATGCTTTGGTTAACTCTATCCAAAGGAGAATTAGGGCAGCAACGGCAGCAAGAGTGGGGCACACCCGATATTGATTTTCAGTTTGATTTTGATTTCAGGATTTGGGGGGTAGCTACCAATGAACTTCAATAACTCGAGACTTGTTGATCACAAACCAATAAAATTTGGAACTTTTGTTCCATACATGTACCGTTTTGTAATCATAGTAAAATATTTCACAAACTTTTTCAAACTTGAATGAAATTTAGGAATAAAATTTACCCTGCGTTTCTTTTTCCTTTCAGTATATATATTTATTGGCTTATTGAGCTCTGTGGCTAGTCTATTGATAATATGGTCTGGATTTATATTTCAGAGACAACCACAGAAGAAACGCTCACCCATAGACTAGCTAAACATTGATTCAAAAAGTAGAATGAAAAAAAAAAAAAAAAAAAAAAAAAAAAAAAATAAGTAAACAAAAAGTGACAAACATACTTATATATTGGCCTAGTAGCTAGGCTAGATCTTGCCCTACTACCATAATTTCCAGCGGGATGCCCAGTATAGTCATGTTGGCTTTACGTTAGCCTTCTTGTTTTGTAAATGTCTTAGCTTGTAGAAATGCCATTATTTGTTCGGAATCATCAACTATTTCCAAACGTTGCTAAACATTTTAGTAATTCACGAACGTAAATGCGTTCTATTTCTCTATAGCTCTTATGTGAGAATGATTTAATGCATTGAACTGTTTCAGCGAATTGTCAAGGCTGATTTTCGTTTCAACATACAGTGTACCAAGAAAACATACAGACCGCACTTATTAAACAAAACATGAATGATAATTAGAGCGCCATTCCAATTCTCACCTCTATCGCCTCTGAGGTGAACAAAACTTCTGTATCTCGAAAATCAGAGACCGAACGCCTATATTTTACACATGTACCCTACATTAATATATACGGATTCAAATTGCGCGTTCTGTTTACATTTTTATGCTAATTTCCTTGAATGAATTAGTGGGCAATATACAGGCCTCGAATACCTATACAGTTGCAATGGCATATATCTCGTAGCATCACGAAAACACGCCTATATAATATTAACCCCCTTAAACCCCACAGCCTTCCCAGGGAACCGAAAGAAGAAGGGATGAGGCAGAAACGATGATAAACTCATCAAAAATAACTAAAAGTACGAACAAAGAAAACCTACAACTGAAGAACCGCTTTGAAACAGAAAAAAAACGGGGTGGGGGGGGGGGGGGGGGCGTAAACTACATGTAATTTTACTCGCGCGAAAGCTCCCCGGCAGGCACATGACGTAAACATAACGTCGCCTCAATGTCGATGCAACGTCATGACGTTGCATCGACGTTGAGGCGACGTTATATTTACGTCATGTACCCGCTGGGTCGCCCTTCCTCCTCATGCATCTCCAAGATACAAATATGTGTTCGATCTGCGTACGAGCCATCTATATCACCAGTGAAACAAAAGAAGAAACCACATGCAGGGCCACGATGAGTCCGACCGCAGACATCGATAATCGGGCACCATCCTTCTTAAAGATATCGAGGAGGCAACCGCTATTCAGTCGGAAGCCCGATTCACCCTCGTCTATAGAAGAGGAACTTAACATGATTGGATTAAAACACATTTACAGAGTTTGCCGCCGAACTACTGAAAATTATCTATTGCGATACACCTAGCATTTCAAGGCTCACCCACTTGACCCTAAACCACCTAAATGGAGATACAATTGGTTGGCAACGTGCAGAATGTTGGCATCCATACACTGCCAGGGACAAAAATATCTAACAACAACGAAATATCCAAGTGGAAAGCCCGAACCCGCTTTTAACCCACTGCCTAAGGTCAGATCTGGTAGGTGTTTTTTTTATGATTTTTAGGGCCTATGACGAAATCCTGCAGTGTTCTAAATGGATAATGATAGGGTATGCCGTTCGAACTCTATTTGCTCCAAGCCCCCGCTCCAGCCCCAACCCCCCACCTCCCCCTGCCCACTCCCCTTCCCCACGTAAAGTGACTGTTGCACCGCCGTTGGTGTTATACATTACATGCCTCAGGTATCTATTATATTACAATGTAACAGGATCGTTTTCAAGCAGTGACGAAATAACCTGGGCGAGCACCCAGTTTTTCCGTTTCTGTAAACGACCAATTTCCACCGGAGGTGATTGTGCGCAGAAAGGAACTAATACCGAAACTCATCAGTGAACGAAGTAAAGGTAACACGGCAACCTTGGTTCGAGACGTTATATGTGAACAATAAACTTGTAGAATAGGACCCCGAGAAGGGTGTGACATTTCAGTTCTGACATGGAATGTCTGCGGACTGTCGTCCTGTATCAATGATTCTGATTTTCTAAACTTCGTTACTGCACATGACCTTATTTTTTGTAGTGAAACCTGGCAGAGAAGTTCCGATATTTTTGAAATTGAAAATTATCATTGCATAACTGTACCCAGACGTGAAAGTATTAGAATTCGTGGTAAGGGTAAAAGAGGCCACGGTGGTATATGCCTTTTTGTTAGCAATCACATTTATGAGGGTGTAGAAATCGTAAAAAAAAAATATCTGAAGGGTTCTTATTATGGGTAAAATTAAAAAAAAATTTCTTCTATATGCAATCGGACTTATTTGCATGTTTTGTTACATCCCGCCTAAAGAGTCTATTTATTTCAAAAATGTCGAAACTGATCTGTTCGATTTGTTAGAAAAAGGCATACGGCATTATTCAGATTTTGGTTCTGTGATGGTCTTCGGTGACATGAACGCTAAAACGGGCATGTTGAGTGATGAGCCTTTGAGCTGTGTAGGCATTGATAAATATATAGACTCTTTGAGTGGAGATGAGTTAAGTGAGACGCCAGTTTATGATATTGGAAGAAGATTTTCGTTAGATAAGAAATCTGATTCTTCAGGTGTTGGACTGTTAGGTATCTGCAAGGAGGCTGGCTTGCGAATAGTTAACGGTCGCCTAGGGTTAGATAAAGGGCAGGGCAATTTTACTTACCAAAGTGTCTTGGGAAAGAGCGTAATCGGTTATGTATTAATCCCACCGGAAATGTTTATTGATGTCACACAATTTGTTGTACACGATATTTTTACTTTTTCGGAACATGCACCTCTGCAAATGTCATTTAAAACGAAACGCAAAGTTGAAATTCTGAGCGAAAACCAGAAAATCAATAAAATTATTTGGGATAGCACTTAAGTAGATAGCTTCAGAAACATTTTGTCTGACAGCTTGATTGATTTAGATCTACTGGTTGATAGGATTGTATACGAAAATTTAAATGTTGATGACGGAATTGAAAATTTTGGCTCAGTACTGTACAATAGTGCGTATAGTATATTTGGAAAAACCGTAACGGTTAAAAGTGGTCAGTCTAGTTCGCCACGAAAGTATAATAGCCCTTGGTTTAATAATGAGTGCGAAATCGCTCGAGTGGAACTAAAGCGGGCTAATAAAGAATTTCGTAAACATAAGACACAGGTATCACATGATGTATTATTGCTAAAGCGTAAAAAATACAGTCAAATCAAACGGCGCGCTCAGACTTTATTTAAGCAAAACGAAAGGCAAAGATTGCATGAATTAGCTTCCTCAAATCCCAAGTCATTTTGGCATGAAATTCGTCGGTTAAAGGGAAATAAATCGAAGCAGTGTAACGTCAGTTTACAGGCATTTTATGATCATTTCTCTAAAATTTATTCCGAAAATAGTGACTATAGCCTAGATCACGTTGAAGAATTCGTTGAAAACATTTTTTCCAGCCGCGAGCCGGACGGAAATTTTGACGATTATAACGCGAATGTAGAATCACTAGACGTACCGATTTCACGGGAGGAAGTTTTAAAAGCAGTTTCCAAATTAAAGCGAAACAAGAGTCCCGGGTTGGACTTACTTCCTCCTGAGTTGTTTATTGACTCTGCTGATTTACTGTGCGATCCAATTTGTAAATTATTTAATTTTATATTCTCTAGTAGTAGTTATCCTTTGAGCTGGACTAAAGGAGTAATTGTGCCTGTACCGAAAAAGGGCGATCTGTCAGATGTAAATAATTATAGAGGCATTACACTTACTAGTATTTTTTCTAAATTATATTCTCAAATATTAGACACTCGGTTACGATCTTGGGCAGAAGAAAACAAAATAATTAACGATAATCAGTTTGGCTTCAGAGAGAACAAAAGTACGGTCGACTGTCTATATATTTTACAAGTCATTGTTAATAGACAGCTAAATAAGAAAAGAAAATTATATTGCGCATTCGTTGATTTCAAAAAGGCTTTTGACCTGGTTTATAGAAATGGTATATGGTTTAAGCTTTGCAGAAACGGTAGTTCATTAAAAATTGTTAAAGCTATTAAGTCTATATATAACTCTGTTAAGGTATGTGTGCGTTCTTGAGGGAAAATATCTGAGTGCTTTGATAGCTTAGTAGGGGTAAAGCAAGGGGAACCACTCTCACCTCTCTTGTTTATTTTATTCCTGAATGACTTGGCTGATGAGTTAGAAATCAATGTTAACTATTTTGATAATGATGGTGATGAAATCGAACAGTTCCAGAAATTTATTCTCTTATTTGCTGATGATACTTTGTTACTTGCAGAGACAGAAAATGAGCTGCAATATATGTTAAATAAATTATGCATTTATTGTAAGAAATGGAATATCATTGTTAATACTGACAAAACTAAAATAATGGTAGTCAAACTGTCACTTAGACCCGGCATACCACTAAATATCTACTTTGATGAGATATTATTAGAAAGTGTTAATAATTTTATTTATTTAGGTGTAAATGTTTCCAGTAATAGCATTTTTTTTCAAGCTCAGAAACACCTTTCTGAACAAGCTACAAAAGCTATGTTTGCATTAAAAAATCTTTTTGACAATAAATTATTGTGTATTGAAGATAAATTGAATTTTTTTGATTCACTTGTCCAACCAATCTTAATGTACGGTTCTGAAATTTGGGGTTTTCATAAGGCTGACGATGTAGAAAAGGTACATGTTAGATTCCTTAAACAGATATTAGGAGACCGACTTCAAACAAGTAATATAGCAGTGTACGGAGAATTGGGTCGTTTTCCATTGGCTATATTAAGGAAAATACGCATTTTAAAATATTGGTATAAAATATTGGCATCTAAAAATTCATTGCTCTATAAAGTGTATGGCCAACAAGTAAATGATATAGCCCGTGGTTCGTTTGAAAACAACTGGGCTTTCCAGATAAAGTCACTCCTGGATGAGCTAGGATTTACTTATATCTGGAATGAACAGGTCATTACTAAAGTACAGCTTGAAATGGTTATACAGTGTGTATATGATCAATATTTTAAGAACTGGTACGGATCTGTAAATGCTTCTAGTAAGTTAGAAGTCGTAAAATGTACAAACAAGGTGTTTCATTTTGAAAAGTATTTAAAATGTATTAAAACAGATAGTCATAGAATTGCTCTAGCAAGGTTAAGGTGCTCTGCACACAAGCTAGCGATCGAAGAGGGGAGACTCAGAAATATTGAGAGAAGCCTCCGTCTATGTCAGTTTTGTAATTCGGGAGTTATAGAAGATGAATTTCATTTTCTTTTAGCTTGCCCTGCATATAGGGAATTAAGAACATCAATTTTGCCAAGATATTATTGTAGATGGCCGACAAAGCAAAAGTTCATAAAACTCCTTAATGAAACACAAGCTGGTATTTTGAAAAAAGTTGGAAAGTTTCTATATTTAGCAAATGAAAAACGTAAAGGTCTATTAAGGACTTAGCCAGGACCACATTGTCTAAACGTTCACTATGTCGTGACTATGTACGTTTCTGTAATTTTGATTGAATTGTAGTGCTGTGCTCTTCTCGTGCCGCCATTGCTTTGTTTATTTGGACGAGAAACACTGTGTGTTTATGTTCAATAAAGTTTCTTGACTTGACTTGACTGACTTAAAGACAGGTCCAGTAGACTGAGTCACATATGAACCTTTCAAATCCTTCGCCACTGTAAAACATCTAGTATATCGTGTACAGATATTTAACAAACAGGGCTCAGTTGTTCAAAGCATCGTTAGCTTAACAAGCTCGTTATTGGTCAAACTGTTAACTGTTCTAGTAAGTACAATATCTAATTCACAGGTACTTTTGTTGAAAAATGTGAGTAGCTACTCACATTTTTTCTGCAAAAATATTAATTTAGCATATATGCCATAATTAATGATCAAAGTTTTAACGATACGTTAACTAACGACATCGTTAGTGTTGAACAACTGGACCCAGATTGCCAAAGGTGTCTGCTTACAACAAATTTTATCGAACCGTTTCACGGCTATGTGTATACTATTGTAAAAAAAAAAAAAAAAAAAAAAGCATCAGACCCCTTAAAGCCAATTGCCACGGAATCTGTCTAGCAGATGATGTGCAAAATCCAGAATCTGTAAATTGTAAGTGTCGATCACGAGGGAAACCTTGTAGTACAAATCTCAGATGGCGTCTGTTAACCAAAGCATTTACGAAATATGAGTAAATTGATACCACCTATCTACCAGTATCTGTCTGCATGTCTATTACAAACTGAAGGGAAGCGGTAATATGGCTGTTGAAAGTAGCGTAACCAGTCATTTTAAAATTGTTTGCATCGTCCCTGCTTACTACTGGCGAACACCATTACACACAGTGATCTGCTTAGTCTTAGTCTTAGTTTCAGTCGATAGTCGAGCGTTAGCTGTACTAGTCCAGTAGGCCAGTACAGTTAACGTCCGACTATCGACTGAAAACTAAGACTTAAGACTATCCGTTAAAAACTAAGGGAGGCGGATTCATACACACGACCTTCACAAGTATTTACAAAACCCAAACAACACACAGCGTCAAGAAGTTCTTTTGGTTTATGTGAAGTCGTTCGAGGGTAGCTTCTCTTACCAAACGAAATTCTTGAATAAAAGTCCATTTCTGTAATGAAAGTTTTGAGGTGAAATAATTGTTCAAAGTAACTACGCCATCTAATCGAAAATCATTCAAGCATATAAGAAAATTACGTTTCCACCCTTATGTATAGACGCTCACGGAATGGTTAAGGTAATTGGAAAATTTGATTTAACATCATCTGTCACCCATAAATGAATTTATCAGGGTCATATTATGCATAAATGACATCATGATATTTGAAGCAGAAGACCTCGAAGAAAGGAAAAATCAGTTAGCACACAACTTATTGTTACACACCTGTAACGTTAACTAAAATAAACCAGGGTTTCAGATAAGTCAAGAAAATAGTTGTCTTATTGTTTTATGTGCGTGTATTTATGTTTCCGTTCTTATTTCATATATCACAAATCTCTTTGCTTAGAAACAAATATTGTGAATTTCAAAATATTGCTTTGGAACCCATATTCTAACAAAAACAACACCATATGTGGAGTTCCCGGTAAATTAATGTATACCCCAGGTAGAGAATTATACATGATTGATCAGTTTTACTGTATTCAGGGTGTGTCAGATGCAAAGGTGCATTTACATTGCATACATTACGAAAACACGCCTATTCAAATATATAGAAAATTTCACCTCCAAAAACCGAACATTTTCAGGTAAAAAAACTCCGATATTTTTCATATTTGTGCTCAAAAATAGATTGTGGGTACTCGTTAGAACCCGCCTCGGCGAGGCGGTTCTAACGAGTACCCACAATCTATGTTTTGAGCACAAATAAGAAAAATAATGTATACCCCTGCAAACCCCAGTTTTACTATATAAAAGTGGGGTTTGAGGGGGTCAAAGTTATATAGGCATGTTTTCGTGATGTATACAACAAAAGTGATATGCCTGCCTGTCGTATACTATAAAACTACAATAAAACAAAATTTTGTTTCCACTACATAATTTACCTGTAAACATATATACATTTCTGTCTGAAAACTGGAAAAAAAAAACACAAAATTTGCAATTCATAACAAATACCTCCAGAATTAACTTGTATACTTTTAAATGGTTTGGCAGTGTGATGACAAGATACTACTGTTTTTCCTGCAAGATAGTCTGCATCAGTTTCCCATATTTTTGTCGCAAGACAGCTCCTACCTTTAACAATATATATCAGACAAAACAGTCCGTAATCTTTCGTGAAACTTATCAAAAGCTTTTTGTATGCCTTGCTATTAAATCCGACATGATCCCTTTAACATATAAAGCTTTAAAATGTCTCATTTTCAAAGTTTGACCAATTCACCAAAATTCCCTGCGATGAGCTGGTCAGAAATTTATAGAAGTGCATTTGTTTTTCAAATTATTAAACAATACCGAAGAAACATTTCCGCTGTGTGCGCGTGCGAATATATATGTGTATGTATGTATGTATGTGTGTGTGTGTGTGTGTGTGTGTGTGTGTGTGTGCGCGCGCGCGTGTGTGTGTGTGTGTGTAAGTTTGTGTGTGTAAAAGGCCAAGTACTATTTTTTGTCAGACATTTATAATGCTATACCCCTGCGAAAACGAATGAGACAGTAACATTAGGAATGCAGGCTCTTATTCTCCTACCATGAACCCCACAGCATGTCTAGTTGTCCTCACATATTATAAGTTAGTAGTTTGATTTAGTAGATGTTTTGGTCAGCTCAAATGCCTTTTTTTTCGGAGCCATCAACTATTTCAAACGTTGCTTTTGATTTCCCAATAGCGTTTATGTGTTCAAGTGTAAGGCATCTCGAAAATCGGATACCAACAGCCTCTTGTTTGTATATTACCCGTGTTAAATATGGAGTCAAAGGCCGCCTTAACCTTTTTATACTAATTTCATTATAGGAAAACTAGTAGGCAACAT
Organism: Anodontia alba; assembly: GCA_964016985.1. NCBI lineage: Eukaryota > Metazoa > Mollusca > Bivalvia > Lucinida > Lucinidae > Anodontia > Anodontia alba. Next base: position 36,147,949 of record OZ024838.1, read on the forward strand.
ATAGAACTCGGCCACCTGTTAAGTGCCAGTGGCAGGTATCTATTACAATAAAAGCAGATTCTAAAATATAAATCAAGATAACAAGGAAGGACCACAACCATGAGACATAGCCTTCCCGCCGCATCGATAGAAGAAGAGATAATAAACAAATAAAACATCATGCCTATATAAGTTTGACCCCCTTAAACCCCACTTTTATATAGTAAAACTGGGGTTTACAGGGGTATACATTATTTTTCTTATTTCTGCTCAAAAACATAGATCGTAGGTACTCGTTAGAACCGCCTCGCCGATCAATCTATATTTTGAGCAGAAATATGAAAATTATCAGAATTTTTTATCTGAAAATTTTCATTTTTGTGGTGGTAAAATTTTCAATATATTTGAATAGGCGTGCTTTCGTAATGGACAACTCGAAATGGTACAATCACTAAATGTAACCAAAATGCAAATAATAAAAAAATCAAATGAAGATCTGCTTTGAAACGGTCAGCAGAAAGAACGCGAGGCGTGCGTGTAAACTAGTTTTACTCGCGCGGAATCTCGTTCTTAATTTCAATACATCTCTAAGCGTTCGGTCAGTGTCGGGGCCCTGCACCTCATCAATAAAACAAAACAAAATAATAATAATAATAATAATAAGAAGAAGAAGAAGAAGAAGAAGAAAAAAAAAAAGAAACCACATGCAGGGACACGACAGGTCCATTCGCAGGTATCGATAGTCAAGCACCATCCTTCTAAAACATATTGAGGAGCCAGCCGTCATTAGGTCCGAGTTCCGACTAAGTCAAGGAGTAAGTACTTAAGTTATCGAACATAACTGGATAAAACACACACACACACACACACACACAAAAAAACAAAAAAACAAAAAAAAAAAAAAAAAAAAAAACATTCATGCCGTTTACCGCCGAACTACTGAATTTTATCCTATAGCGATAGCACTTGCATCTAGAGGTTCACTGATTTGACCCAAACTAACCTCGACCAAGCAATGTGCAGAGTGCTGGCGTCTGACAATTACGATTACATCTGACTACAATGAAATATCAAAGTGGAAAACCCGTACCTATTAGGTTAAGTTTATGACTTTCAGGGCCTATGGCGTAATCCCTTTGTGTTCTCTATGCACAATGACAGGGTATGCCGTTCGAAGTCTGTTTGGCCCCTTTTAAACTGACTGTTGCGATTCCGGTTGTGTTATACATTATATGCCTTAGGCATCTATACATTAAAGGGATCGTAACCTTCGAGCAGTGACGAAATATCCTTGGTAGAACTCCCGATCTTCATGTTCCTATAGAGATAGAGTTTACAACTGACACCATTAAACCCATTCAAATCCATTGTCATCATATTTCGTGTACAGATATTTCATCAACACATTTACAAAGATGGCTACTTACAAAAAAATAGAAACCTATCACAGCTATATGTAGCTATGATAAAAAGTTTCAGGGCTCTTAAAGCCAACTGCAACTGGATCTACATAAGAGGTAATGTACAACACTCAGAATCTATACATTGTCAGGACTGATGTTTGTCCTGGATACAGATCTACCTGTCTCTTTGCCTATCATAAGCTTACGGACAGCGGTGATGTTACTGCTGAAAGCAGAGTAACAAATCAGTTTTAAGATTACTTGTGTCACCATGATCATCGTCGATACTGACTCTAAGCGTACACTATTACGCACAGTGTTCTGTTTTGTCTTAGTTTTAGTCGATAGTCTAGCGTTAAATGTGCTAGTCTAGTAGTGTGCAGTTACTGTGTAAAGATGCCAGGTTCAACCCCCGCCGAGGTCGGCAATATTCTTTCGTGGAGATTGATCATGAAATATTTTCTACGGTTATTCTCTCCCTTCCGCTGATTCAAGAAGTGCAGTTGTCAGTTTCTGGCGAAAGAATGGGCACAATACCTGTTAACTGCTTAGAGAATTAAGCCTGCCCAGTAAATGTGTGGTTAGGTAAAATGACCGCGCTCGACATGACCCCATTGGGTTGACTGGGCCGTAAAACCTCAACACAAACAAACTGTGTAAAGAAATGCATCAATAAAAGAAGCAGAAAGATATCTCATGACATAGATTTGATACAGTCGCTTGAAATTTTCAATCAGTCAGTCAACGACATTCTCTAAGCGAGTGCAAGGGGGTGTTTTTTTTATACTAATATGAACATAATTGTAAGCAAGAAAAAGATACTAGAGTCCTAGAGTCCTCCCGAACAAATATATATATATATATATATATTAAACTCCTGATACATGTCACATGAATATTAAATTCAAGTCTTCGTTTTATTTATTTATTTATTTTCGTTTTGTTACTCCATTCAAAAACAATGAAATTAAAACAAACAAAAAAAAACTTGTCGTCTGTTTTTGTTTTCAAATTGAGCATGCGGTTGACCACCTGGCCTATATGATCAAAACTTGACATGCATCTCAGAAATCAACATGAGAACGTGTGCAGTTTTTGATGAGTGCTGTCGCGTGTCACAATTCTGCTTTTTCACGCATACCAATCGCACACCTGCATTGCCAGATGTGATACGGTAAGCTGTGATGTGAAATCTAAAATAATTGAGAAAATTTCCTTCCTGTCATATCTACAAAACCGAATCCTTGCATTTTGTTTCGTTTAGGGTACACGCACACACACGCACACACACACACACACACACACACACACACAAATATACACACGCACGCACACCTGAGTCGACTCAGTCACCTATAGATTTAGGAAATTGATAATTTTTTTTCTTCTTCTATTATTATTATGTTTTTTTCAAAATGACCCTCGAGGCCATTTTTGGTTTCCGATCGAAATGATTTTAAGTATTTTCTTATCTCTAAGGGGCTCTAAGATGCTAGAGCTGAATTTTGACTAACTCGTTCGTCGATTCAGAAGCAAAGTCGTAAACAGGATTTCACGGTGATATCATGTTAGTCCTCTTGTATTACCCGACGACAAGTAGAGTTAAACTAGCTAAAATGGTACTGATCGGAAATTTTCCTGTCAATACCTTTTTAGCTAGGTTTGCTCTACATGCCGCCCTCATGCTACATTAAAATTTCTTTCGTTTCTGGAGATGTCTAATAAAGAGTTTTAAGAAGGTCCGCAGCTATGTCAGCCATCATGGAATAATGATCGGTGTATTTAGCCGTTTTTAGAATTAAAACTTCATCACACTTTCGCCAAACGCATTTTCAGTACGCATACCCAGTCTCTTAACAAGGTTTCGTGTCTAGTTATTTGACTGAAGTTTCCTCTTGGTCTACTGCTAATGTGAGCGAACAGTATAGTTTCTGGCGAGACTGTGAGGATGCGCAGACTCGCTTGAACATTTGTTGTTCGCATATAGTATAAAGGCTCTTTTCCCCTGAAGCAGCAAAGGTCGCTCTGACGTTATATAGTATGAGTCAAATCGCCCGTCTATTCATGAGTAAGCATCTATAAAAACATTTTCGATATATCAACCATGGCGACCATTTTGGTTTAGATGTTAGCAAACTCAAAAAGCTCTTGTTCCATAAATACTCCATGTGAATTTGTTTGCAGTTTGAAAATGCAAGAAATCAACTTCTGATTGCTGCAGAGGGTTTTGTCATGGAAGAGGAAGCAGGTTGCGTTTGCGGCTAGCTAAAATGGTATTTTTTATTTCATATGGTATCATTTAGCCCATTCTGGTTACTTTGAAAATCGAATAGGTGCTGGGGCGGGGTGTGTGTGGGGTGTGGGGGGTGGTGCAGAGTGAGAGCGTGTGTGTGTGTGTGTGTGTGTGTGTGGGAGAGGGTGGGGGGGGGGGGGGGCGGGGTATGCAGCCTCGCAAACTTCATTGTTGCATATGAAGAGACTGAACAAAACCTAGTCTCCGATTTTATTTCTTTTGTGTGTTCTTTGTTTCCAAACCGTTTAGATTTAAATTGTATACTGTGCTAAGGCTGGCACAATTAATCGGATATCGATAATTTCCACAAAAATGATTATCATTGCAGTTTTGCTAATAATTGATTATTTGATTTCTGCGTATGTTACTTTATCGTATTTACCCTTAGTATTCAGACACATTAATTCCTTACCTCACTTTATCTAAAATTTGAACAAGTTCAATTTACTACCCAATGTTGTATCTAAAAATAGCTGGAAGAGTGGCAAATAGTGTAGGTCCTGATGAGACGCTTATCAACTGAAAACATTAAATAGGGCCGGACGGACGTACGTTAAGGAATCACTATCCCATCCTGAGCAAAGTCAGTCTAGTGAGCTAACAAGTCGATTGCTCCATGTTATATGCCAAACGCTCGAGTAACTAAATTACGCACTTATCATTCGACTTATTAAGTTATGCTCTCGACATACTAATGCGAACACTCGACCCAATAAACCGAATGGACTGCTTAACGCTCGAGCTTCGGCATACTAAGTCGGACACTCGACTGAAGAAATCAAATTGACAACTAAACGCCCGACTTTCTCAGTTATGCTCTGGACATACTAAGTCAATCACTCGAATGAATAAGTCAAATTGACATTTTAACGCTCGACTTACTCAGTTATGCTCTCGACACACTATGTTAAACACTCGACTGAATAAATCGAATGGAAAACTTATTTGGTCGAGCGGGCTAAACGGGCAAACAACATTCAAACAACGTCGTTTCAATGTTGATTCAACGTCTAGGACGTTGAATCAACTTTGAAACGATGTTGTTTCAACACAGAGTGCCTACTAGGTGGGCCCGATTGCCTTTTTTTCTGTTGTTTTTAAACTGCACAGCTTTTGAAATACTCGTTGTTTTAAATTATTCCTAAAATGTGTGAAAACAATCCTTAAACATGCGGACACTTTAACTCCTCGCCATACTTATCCTGAAATTAGATTAAGACCCTCTGTCTACCTTGTAATGTATCAAAATATTGGCGGTTGAACGGGTAACAGTGGAGATCCTGATCAGACTCGGCGTTTTATTTCATCTAATTTAAGTCTATACTGTTTGCTCTGGCCTGTCTGGACGACTTCGAGTCGGGCTCAATTGCTGTCGGTAGCATGTCTGACTGCAGCGAGGGTCGCAAGTTCAAATCCCAGCTCGGCCACTAAGTTTCATGGGGATTGATCATGGTGTCCCCACTTTCTGCTGATTCAAGAAGGATAGTAACTGTTGTCAATTACAGATGAATGTATGTGCAACAATACTGATTAACCGCTTAGAGGGCTAAGCATGTCCAAGAAAAGTGTGGGACGGTTAACAGACAGGCTCGACATGATCTAAACAGATTTGACTGGGCGGTAAAACTCAAAACTGCACGACTTCAGACCTCCAGGTCGCGCTTTCGAATCCCGCTGAAGACGGAAATTAGCTCATGACTGTACGGCACTTCATCGCACAGAGCCTTTAATTATCACGCTTCAATCGTCTTGATATGACTTAAATAATATTGACAGGGACGTAAAACACTTAATTATCATCATCATCATCATCTTCATCAGGAACTTAAGATAAATACACTGATAATGGATTTGTATACCCTTGGGCTATAAACAATTAGTAGTAAAATGGAAACTTAGGTACCAGTGTTAATAAATAAATAGATAAATAAATAAATAAATAAATAAATAAATAAATAAATCATCCATCTTTACATGCATCCTCCGATTTTCAAGTTATAATTTTATCAATTACACCGGGACACAGCATTCCTACAAGACTGCATGTGCAGCGAGCGAAGACTCGTATCTGTGGAACCGCGCAGTCTGATCAGAGTCTTCGCAGGGCACTCTGGATAGCCGAGTAGCCAAAGCGTTTCCAGGCGGAAAGACAATACTATAGTCAGCAGGCTGACCCTGGTTTTCGCTAAGCACACATGCTGTATTGAAGGAAATGCTGTGTCCCGGCTCAAATCGTACTCTGGCCATCTTTGAAAAGTCATGTGATTGGTTGGCGTGTCCTACGGGCGTGTTCTGTGTTTGTCGCCGCTGGACTGGTTCTCGGTTTCTGTCGTCTGCAGACTACAGGAAGTTACTTCCGAGAAGGTGCTGGTCGTCTCGTAGAGCAGGGATTTTTTTTCTTCTTATTTCGTTAATTAAAGAAAAAGAAAAGAAAAACATAAAATTTTTGCCAGGAAGAGGAGTTAAATGCCCATTACCCGATAATTCTATTTGTTTTGAAGACCGGTAAGAAATCTATTTACAAATTACTATCGCGCTAACCCAGGTGGTCACAAAACTGTTGTTGTTTTCCACCGAAAGGTTTGCTTTATTTATTTATTTATTTATTTATCTATTTTCTACAAAGGTTTAATCCATAACTGCAGCAGACGATATTTTTACAGAGAAAATACGTTTTGACATTGCATTGAATCGTCTCCCAAAATTCAAAAAAAAAAAAAAAAAAAAAAAAAAAATAGAATGCCGTCTGCAACAAATTGCATTTGGCGCTCAAAGGGTTAAGGGATAAAATGATGATGTATAGGCCCTTTTTAAAGTTATTTGGTCCTTACGACGTCACTTACAACTACTGCAGACGACACAAATTAATTAATTATTATTTTATTATTATTATTTTTTTTTTCAGAGAGAAAAAAAAAGTCTTGACATTTTATATGAATCGTCTGCTACAAATCTCATTATTTGGCATTTTAAGGGTTAATGGAAAAATGATGATGTTTTCACTCTTCTAAATGTTTTTAACCCTTAAAGCACCAATTACGACTGCAAACAGTGTAGACCCTGATCAGACTGCTCCTTCACGACTGTAGCAGACGATGCTTTTTTTCTTTTTCTTTAATTTGTTATAAAAATGAAAACATGCCGTCCGGTTGACCCTATCCCCGCCCACCCCCTCCTCTAGGTCCACTTGTGCATCAGCAAAATCTTCTCATGATGATATTTGCTCTTAGTTGGTATATTTATTAGTTACAAATGATTTTGTAATCGGATGGCAAAGACCCTGAGTTGACTACGCCGATGCGCATGCGCAGACCTGCACTGTCCAAATGGGTCCAGAGGGACTTTCGTGTGCGCAGCCAAATTATCACTTTAAGTAATGTTCACAAACCACGCTTTTATTTGTTGTGAGTAGAAACGCTTGATTGAGCATAAAGTGGTCATAAGATTGACCACGGAAAGCATGATTTGCACGTTCTATTTCACCAAGAAGGCGGCCATTTTCAGAATTTCACAATTTCTGAGTTTTATGTTGTGAAAATAGTGCTATAACAATTATAACAGGTATTTTTTTTTTTCATAAAACAGATTTTTTTTTAATTTCTGTATCTTTATTTATTTATTAGAGTAAATGTATAGAAATATACTTCATGGAATACAGGGGACTGAAAAAGTCTGAAGCGTCCACGTGGCTGAGTGGTTGGCACGACCGACCACGAGGTTCCAGGTTCGGTTGAATTAAAAATACATATAGTGATTTCGTTGTCCAAAAAGTAATTGTTTAGAGTTCCTGGCAGGGAATCGAGGCTGCAATTCTACACTGACACAGATATGCACAATAATTTGTGTCTCTGGTGATGCCCAGGACTGTCGGCCCAAATACCTCGGTAGGCAGCACAGGGACTTGCAATTCGGCCAGAAATGCATGTTAAAATGACCCGAATCGACGAGCCTTACATGATATCTGATTTGGGCCATTTTGAATTGCATTTCTTGCCGCAATTCAAGCTCCTGTGGTTGGTAAAGCCTGACTTGTAACTCGCGGGTCCTGCACTGGGAACCCTTTTACTACTTAGTTGACTTTTATAGAGTCCAACGTAAACAGGTGACTAACCCACGAGGTTAGGATTGGTAAATGCAGGAGACTGAGAGAGTCTAGAAACGGGTTTTGTCTATTTTATGCGTTGCACTTAAAAATTAGAAGGAAAGGGGTGTGGTGATTGGCAGCTCTGTTGACCCGTTTAACACAGCTGGTATTGAGCATAGCTTACAAGCTAACGGTTGCAGGTTCGAGCACTGCATTAGCCACCTATTTTCCTTAGTTTCCTTTCACAGACGAATAATTAGCGCTCCTGACCGGTTTACGAGGTTTCGAGTTCGAATCCCGCTAATGGTGAAATTCATTCATGACTGCGGCGCTTTTGCACAGACCATTTCATTATCACCCGTTCATCGTCCCGATATGACCTGAATGCTGTTGAAAGAGAAGTATAAACTAAATCATCATAATTATATGTGATAGGCCATCCGGAGATCAAGTTTATGCGGTCCAATTTATGGAGAATGTAGCAAATATATCGAGTTATAGTAATTCATGCGGTGATCAATTTGCATATTGTCATTTTTGTAAGAATACATACCTTTATAGGTGTTAAGCGGTAAATTTTGGTGCAAAGATAAAAAAAAAAAACATGTATTTTGTTAACTCCAAATCATCATCACCAATACTTAGAAAATTTTCTTCAATTTTTGACCAAACAACTGTGACATCTGTTTACCCTACGGTCTCATCAGGATCTACACGGTTTGCCATTCTGTTAATGAGACTTGACTGAAACCTATTTGCAACAATGGATGTGTCTAAATTCAGGGAGAGAAGAGTTAATTTCAGAAACTCGGGGGTTAATGGGAACTTTCTATAATGACGAGTTTGCCTTCTGTTTTTCAGTACCCATAACCTGTAAGAAGATCCTACATACAGCCTGGGGCTTGTTCAACATGTTTCGATATTACTGATCAAGAATCTTGGTCAAGATCGAGTAGAGTTTGAGAGGCCTGAATACAACAGCCACCTCATAGCCCTTCATAGCAGGTAAAAGTCTTAATATACTTGCACATTAACCTTTACCACTGTCAAGTACATTAAGTACATTACCCTAGCTAGCATTCTTTATAAATCTATAGCGGGCCGTTATCGGCCCGTCAGGGTAGCTGACGGGCCGATAACGGCCCGCTATAGATTTATAAAGAATGCTAGCTGGGTACCTTTACCACTCTCTGGACTACTCACGCAGGCGACGAATTGATGATTTTTTCTATTTTATTCCCAGTAAACGGGATTTTGGCTTTTCATGCATTGGGTGACAATTTGCATGAAAAGTCTAAATCTGTTTTTTTTTTTTTTTTTTTGGCGGGTGGGGGGAGGGCTGGGGGGTGAATAAGAAAAAATATGCCGTCTACTGTAAAGGACTTCGTAGATTTTGTGCGCCCCTACACCGCCCTCCCCTCCACCCCACCTCAACCGTCCCCCTTCCCCACTCGAAGTAAAAAGTGTTACAGTACAATGTTTTTAGCTGGTTTATTAGAGCAGTCAGAGTTAAGCAATTAATTGAAATTGTTTGGATTTTATAGTTGCTATGGCAACAGGAAATGGCTGCCAAAGTAGACTGCAATTGGGAAAATAGGCTCTTTGGACAATTTGTGCAAGTTAACTTTGAAATTAACATAGAAGAACAGCTAAATGTCCAAAGAAATGATATTTTAATAGATGATATGTATTATCAAAATAAATGCCATACAAAAATATCGCCTGGTATTGGACTTTGCTGGTATTAAATTTCTAAAAAAAAAACGTTCTCTTACAAGCGCATTATTTTCTTATGTTGAATGTCATTTTTGAAAAAGGTTAAAATATGATCATGTTTTTTTTCTGCCTAAACCAAAATGAAAAGTTTTGGAACACTGGTCCAATTTCGATTAAAAATTAAAAAGGAAAATGTTTTTTTTTTTTTTTTTTTTTTTTGAAGGGACATGACTGATCAATGGGAGATAACTCTGGTTGCCTACAGCAACGTGTAGTAAACAGGAAACTAGTGTATCTAGTAATTTTAAATGAAATAAAAAAAACAACACACACACACGCACACACACAAAACATAAAATTCCATCTACTTTCAAAATTATATCAACTGAAAGGAAGGCCTTGCTTCCAAAATTTTGGTGTGTGTGTGTGGGGGGGGGGGGGGGGGGGGGGGTGGGGGGGGGGGAGGGGGGCCGTGGGGGGGGGGGGGAAGGACGGGTTGTAGATTTTGATCAAATTAATGTAATCGGAAAGACCGGCCTAAGCAAACAGCATAGACTCAGGTCAGACGCCGCAGGACCGCTGTTTGATACTCAGCCAGCAATTTTACACACATTTACATGTATGTATCATAAAGTTGCTTTTGCATTTGTCTGGAAGACACCTTTTGTAACAAGTGAACCATTCTGTATAAAAATGACCATCATGAAAACATGCCTATATTATTTTGACCGCCTTAAACTTCACTTTTATATACTAGTAAAACTGGGCTTTACAGGGATGTGCATTTTTTTCTTCTTTCTACTCATAAACATAGACAGTCTATGATTTGAGCAGAAATATGAAAAATACAATAATTTTTTATCAGTATATTTTGTTTTTGGTTGTGAAATTTTCAATATATTTGAATAGGCGTGTTTTCATTTGTTTATGAAATACGGGCCACATCATCACGAAAACACGCCTATATAATTTTGACCCCGTTAAACCCTACTTTTATATAGTAAAACTGGGGTTTACAGGGGTATACATTATTCTTCTTATTTTATTGAAAAACATAGATTGTGGGTACTCGTTAGAACCACCTCGATGAGGCGGTTCTAACGAGTACCCACAATCTATGTTTTGAGCAGGAATATGAAAAATATAAGAAATTTTTATTTAAAATTTTTCCCTTTTTTGGTTGTAAAATTTTCAATATATTTGAATAGGCGTGTTTTCGTAATGTGAAGCGAAAGAGTGCTTTTTAACATGATCTGTGCCTTCGCTGTCCTTATATGCCCTAAGAACAGTTTTCACATAGCACGGCCATTATGTGACCAGAATAAACCATGCCCTAAGAACAGTTTTGACATAGCGCGGCCAATACGTGACCAGAATAAACAATGCCCTAAGAACAGTTTTGACATAGCGCGGCCAATACGTGACCAGAATAAACCAAGATCAGCCTGCATATCCATACAGACATCATTATGGAAACACGCCTATTCAAATATATTGAAAATTTTACAACCAAAAACGGAATTTTTTTTAATAAAAAATTTAGATATTTTTCATTATTCTGTTCAAAACATAGATTGTGGGTACTCGTTAGAACCGCCTCAGCAAGGCGGTTCTAACGAGTACCTACAATCTATGTTTCTGAGCAGAAATAAGAAAAATAATGTATACCCCTGTAAACCCCAGTTTTACTATATAAAAGTGGGGTTTAAGGGGGTCAAAATTATATAGGTATGTTTTCGTAATGTAATGTGGGGACTTAAAAAATCTTAAAGCCAAAAGCACAAACAACTGATCAGATTACATGAATCCACAGGCTAATCAATATTGTTTTCAGCAGCTTTCTGAACGTCATTTTTGCATTGCTCTTAAATGAAAAGAATTATTAAATTCCATAAAATTGTGTCACGATTCAATGCAAATCCAATACATGGTTGTAACTAGCTATGCAACAAAAGTTTTTTCTATTAAGCTGATAATAAATAAATAAATAAATAAAATGAAATAATAAAAAACAACAACAACAGATTCTCATTTTCCGATGGTAAAAATGACTTCAACTTTTGCAAAAAAAAAAAGTCCAGTATTGATATTACTTAAGTCAGACCTGTTTTTTGGCCATGAAATTAATTTTAAGATAAATAGTTGATAATAAAACACAGAAAACAGAAACGACAATTGGTTTCCACGAATAAAATTTTGCATTTGCACTTAGAATAAAATGCCAAACAAAAAGCCTTTTCATGTGACGTCGAAAGCAAAGTAAGTCCGTCATAGCTCCAGATAAGCGGGTGTATCAGGTGAATAGTTTCCTTATTTCTCCACGAAAACATATGTTCTTGATCTCATCATCAGAAGCGGGGCGCTAATAATGAGTACCACATCATATGTTTTTGTACAGAAAAAGAAAATTATCAAAACTTTTTATCTAAAAAATACCTTATTTTGAAGTACGTATGCGCTTGTTGTATATGTAATAAGGCATTATTGTTGTTGTTGCTGGTGCTGTTGTTGTTGTTGCTGGTGCTGTTGTTGTTGTTGCTGGTGTTGTTGTTGTTGCTGGTGTTGTTGCTGGTGTTGTTGTTGTTGCTGGTGCTGTTGTTGTTGTTGTTATTTCTACTAGGGGAAACTCATGTAACTCATACAAAATAGCCCCTGATAAGCTCATAACACTAGACAAGAGGGGTATCAGGTATATTTCTTTTTTTTTCTTTTTCATTTCTCTACGAAAGAATGTTTTCTACGGTCATTCTCTCCCTTCCGCTGATTCAAGAAGGGCAGTTGTCAGTTTCTGGCGAAAGAATGTGCACAATACTGGTTAACCGCTTGGAGGACTAAGCCTGCCCAGTAAACGTGTGGTTAGGTAAACTGACCGCGCTCGACATGACCCCACTGGGTTGACTGGGCCGTAAAACCTCAACACAAACAAACAAACGAAAGAATGTTGTGGGTACTCATTAGAAGCACCTCGGCGAGGCGCTTCTACTGAGTACCCACATGTTTTCTTTTGTGTGTGTGGAGAAATAGGAAAATTATCAGTACCTTTTCATAGCCGGCCTCGGTGGCTCAGTTGGATGCGCCGTCCGACTGGAGACCAGGAGGTCGCGGGCTCAAACCCCGTCGAGATCGGCAACATTCTTTCTTGGAGATTGATCAGGAAATATTTTCTACGGTCATTCTCTCCCTTCCGCTGATTCAAGAAGGGCAGTTGTCAGTTTCTGGCGAAAGAATGTGCACAATACTGGTTAACCGCTTAGAGGACTAAGCCTGCCCAGTAAACGTGTGGTTAGGTAAACTGACCGCGCTCGACATCCCATTGGGTTGACTGGGCCGTAAAACCTCAACACAAACAAACAAAAAGTACCTTTTCATTGAAAAAAAAGTACCTTATCTGGAGATATTCCTACGCTTGTTACATATGTGATGAGGCATTTTTGTTGTTGTTGTTGTTGTTGTTGTTGTTGTTGTTGTTTCTACTGGAAGGAGCTCATGTGGCTCAAGCAAAAGAGCTCCTGATAAGCTCACAACATGTTTTTGTGGAGAAATACGAAAGCACCGTTCATTCCTATACTACCCACACCCATTACGAAAACACGCCTATTCAAATATATAGAAAATTTTTCCTCCAAAAATTAAAAAAAAATTCAGATAAAAAAAATGTGATAATTTTCATATTTCTGCTCAAAACATAGATTGTGGATACTCGTTAGAACCGCCTCGGCGAGGCGGTTCTAACGAATACCCACAATCCATGTTTTGAGCAGAAATAAGGAAAATAACTTGTACCCCTGCAAACCCCAGTTTTACTATATAAAAGTTGGGTTTAAGGGGGTCAAAATTATATAGGTATGTTTTCGTGATGCACTACTTTCGAAAAGTACCACACTGGGATCAGCTTCATATCCTTGCTTCTGTAAGCCTCAGTCACATCTAGCTTAAATCAGTACAGGCACCATAACATCCTGGAAAACCTCCAGCAAAGGTAGGTCGGCGTCACCTATTTCTTAAATTAATATCACATGCATGTTTCTGTGTTAGCCTCATATCGTGGCGTCCGTCGGCCTCAGTCACAAACTTCATCAGTGCACCTATCGTATAATTCTCCAACAAAAATAGGTCACTGTGACCTACTTTCGCAATAGATTAACATCACAGGCAGTTTTCGGGGTTAACCGCATATTTTGGTCGATAAAAGCCCTCGCCACATAAATTTCCATCGGTTCATGCATCCCCACCACTCCAGGTCACCGTCCACAAAACTGTCAAATAAAATCCGCGTCGCGAGAAAAATCTTTGGATTTTCGTGAACGAACAGCTTAAGTTCGGATGAGACTGCGTGGATGCACAGCATCGCCTGAGTCTTTGCTGTTCACATATGCTTAAATGGCTCTTTTCCCATGACGCGGCTAATACTTTTATTTAGGAAAAAAAGGGACTTAATTTTCAGAAAATTATCATTTTATTCTTTCAGTATCCTTGCGACACTAACAAACCAGACGTGACATGGGATAATGAGAAATTCAGACTCCCGTAAAAAATCAAGCTGATACGTTTCCTGGTTATATGCACCATCCTGCACGCATATGAGAGTTGGAACTTTACCTCGGACCTCCGGAGAGCAAATCCTAGATGCTACTGGTGTCCACGATGACGTTACTATGCTAAAGAGATGAAACCGTTGATGGTAAGATCATATTTCACATTCCTCTCCATTCTATTACAAGGCTCCATATTCCTCAAAAGTAGACAATTTATAATCCAAGAAAGGCTTGATAAATTGATATATGGTATTACTCTGTAAAATTTCAGTCAGTCTCTTGTCCTTGAAATGAAAGGATTTTTTTTTTTATAGTTTCTCTAATTAATTTTGCCAACATTAATTCAGAATACGATCAAAAAAAAAAAAAAAAAAAAAAAAAAAAAAAATCATTTTTGATCCAGTTCAAAAACGAGAGACGAACTGAAATTTTACAGGCTGGCATATGCCACATTGTATGATCACATTTAATACCATATATCAATTTTATAAATTTTTTTTGGCAAAAAAATGTCTATTTTTTTTAGGAATATGGTGCCTTTAAATACGGTAGAAGCGTCCAGGTTGCCGAGTGGTTAGCGCTTCCGATTTCGGATCACGAGGTTTCGCGTTCGAATCCCTTCAGAGGTGGGATTCAACTTAAGTAGGTCACCATGACTTACTTTACGGTTACTTTACATGACTTTACGGTGTGTTATTGCACAGAGCCTTTTATTATCACTCTTCCATTGTCTTAATATGACTTAAATAATGTTAAAAGGAACATAAAATACCAAACAATCAATTACTATATATGCTGTCGTCATTCTTCGGAAAGACGGTTTTTTCTTCATTACGAAAACACTCCTATTCAAATATATAGAAAATTTCACCTCCAAAAACTGACAATTTTCAGATAAAAAAAACGATATTTTTCATATTTCTGCTCAAAACACTGATTGTGGGTATTCGTTAAAACCGCCTCGGTGAGGGGGTGGTCGGGTGGTGCGAAGGTGTCGTGTATCTTGCGTTATCGGGGCGTCCAACTGATATTGGCTTACAGTTGGGCAAGGCCTGCTATCCTTGTAGCAGGTAAGGGTAGAGGGGGAATGTTTTTATTTCTTCTGTTTCTTCACTTTCATTCCTGTTCCTCTTTCTTCTCTATTCCTCTCTTTCATCTCTTCTGCTATCTTTTCTATCTCCCTTCTCCCTTTCTCTGGGAGATGACACAAAATGACCCACAAGGGTTGATGTGTCATTAAACCCCAACTCAATCAAAAACCGCCTCGGTGAGGCGGTTCTAACGAGTACCCACAATCTATATTTTGAGCAGAAATAAGAAAAATAATGTATACCCCTGTAAACCCCAGTTATACAATATAAAGGTGGGGTTTAAGGGGGTCAAAATTATATAGACATGTTTTCGTGATGTTGGCGTTTTATTGTAAATGGTAACATTAACCCATTTAGGCCAGCGTCCAATAAAACGGAACATAGGCAAATAGTGTAGATCCAGATCAATGTCTACATTGTTTGCACTAAATACAGGAAATTCTATCATTACGAAAACATGCCTATTCAAATACACAGAAAATTTAACCACCAAAAACTGAAAATTTTCATATAAAAAATTCTAATATTTTTCATATTTCTGCTCGAAACATAGATTGTGGGTACTCGTTAGAACCGCCTCGACGAGGCGGTTCTAACGAGTACTCACAATCTATGTTTTGAGCAGAAATGAGAAAAATAATGTATACCCCTGTAAACCCCAGTTTTACTATATAAAATTGGGGTTTAAGGGGGTCAAAATTATATAGGCATGTTTCCATGATGAAAAAGTGGTAATAATAAAAACAAACCAGACGCCCCTTCTATTCGCAAAGGACTGGTCCAAAGAGTTAAGGTGGAAGAGTCCACTCGGCATAAATAAGTTAATAACTGATTGACAGTGTCTTATCAGGAGCCATTTGTATTTTCTGTTTCTCTGCTTTGTTTTTAAATATTTACCGTAAAAATAATTTTATGCCCGTAAAACGCTTTGGTCAATGCAATTTCTATAGTAAACTAGACTTTGGAAATATTTTATCAAAACATTTTTTGTGTGTGTGTGGATTTTTAATTACTGATGTTCAATGACAATACCGTGAAATTTCAGAAATTTTTTGAGCAAGTGGAACTTATTGAAAACCTACATCCAAACTGTTCACCCTACTGTCAGACTTTGCGTAATTTACATCGATTTTCACTATGGGGAAATATTCGATTTTTTAAGCCCAATGAATAGAATAAACACTTTGGTGCATAGGTAGTTACGACAAAAGGTTTTGCATTGAATCATGACAAACCAGTGCTTGCACTAACTATCTAAATCAGGAAGTCCCAGGACTTCCAAGGTCCATATATCGATATTCTTATATTCCATTTAAGAAGTAAAAATGCCATTCTGAAGTGTAATTTAGCACAAATGCATTGTAAATCTTTTCAATGCTTAAAAGTTGGAGTTCAAGACTTCCTGACATTGATTTTTGGAAGTCTCGGTGCGCTTTTGGGAGTCTCTGACTCCCAGACTTCCCTTTATGCAAATACTACAAACAATTGCATATTCTATTTTTGAGTTAAGCGCCACTCAGAAAATTCCGAAAGATGTTTAAAGCAGAATAGATACTATAGGTAGTTCACGTATTCTCTAGCAGGTCTTGCCATGTCTGGCTATAAATGTCATCTCATCGAGAATTCAGTTAACATTCAAAATACAGTCGACTCTCCTTATCTCGACCTTGCTTATCTCGAATAACCGCTTGTCTCGAAGTGAAAATCTGGTCCCTGCCTAAACAAAAATCTAACAACAGGTAAAAAATATTGTGGAAAAGGTGAAATTGCTTTCTCCTCTTTTCCACAATATTTTCAATATATCTGTAACTACGAGAGTCCAATTACATATATATTTGTTAAAAGTGTTTGTTCGAATTATTTTGTCCTCAATTCTGCAACTCTGATATTTCGAGGTACGGATATCTCGAAGTATTTCAGAAAGTTGCTTGGAATTCGAGATAATGAGAGCCGACTGTAGATATCTCACCATAGACATAGTTCTGGGTATAGTTTGTGTTTCATAAGACTGAATGTTTTAGGAGCATGGTTTCATAAAACTGAATAATTTAGGAGCATGGTATAAACACAAAACATTGTATTTGTTTGTTTTGAGGTTTTACGGCACAGTCAACCCAATGGGGTCATGTCGAGCGTGGTCAGTTTACCTAACCACACATTTACTGGGCAGGCTTAGTCCTCTTAGCGGTTAACCAGTATTGTGCACATTCTTTCGCCAGAAATGAATATTGTATTACAGTATCATACATGAATAAGCTGTATTACTGTCTATGTACATCCTAGAATATGCCGGCACTCCAGATGAAATTTATATGAAAGGCCATGGATCGTTTCAATTTCCATGGATTGCTCAACGTTATTCATCACGAAAACACGCCTATATAATTTTGACCCCCTTAAACCCCACTTTTATATAGTAAATCTGGGGTTTATATGGGTCTACATTATTTTTCTTATTTCTGCTCAAAAACATAGATTGTGGGTACCCGTTAGAACCGCCTCGCCGAGGCGGTTCTAACGAGTACCCACAATCTATCTTTTGAGCAGAAATATGAAAAAAAAAGAGGTTTTTATCTGAAAATTTTCAGTTTTTGGAGGTGAAATTTTCTACATATTTGTAAAGGCATGTTTTTGTAATGACAACCATGTATAAGCTTTCACAAAAACCTTGGTCAAAGTTTAGCACACAATAAATGTTGAAGCTGATTAAAGACGGACAGCAAAATGCCAAGTTTCCTATTAATCAGTGCTCAACATTGTGTCCGAAAACTGCAGGTAACCTCTCACAAATCTTGGTTACTAATCAACTTTTGGAAAATTAAGAAGTTTTCAAAGCCAGCCTCATCTTCGCTTCCATAAACCTAGGTCATATCAAAATTCTTCCATTTATTTTGTTTTCGTGCATGCATGCATCCTACCATTCGAGTAACCTCCCGCAAAACTAAGTTACCGCGACTTTAGCCGGCCTCGGTGGCGAGCTGGAGGTCGCGGGTTCGTTCCCCGTCGGGTCCGACAACATTCTGCCGTTAATTGAGCGAAATATTTCCTACGGTCATTCTCTGCCTTCCGCAGATTCAAAAAAAGGTAGTTGTCTTTCTGGTGAAAGAATGTGCACAAGTGCTGGTTAACCACTTTGAGGACTATGCCTGCCCAGGAAAAAGTGTGGTCAGGTAAACTGACCGCGCTCGACATAACCCTAATAGGTTGACTGGGCCGTAAAATCCAACACAAACGAAAACCGTGACTTACATTCGCAAACTTCAACATCACATGCACTTTTCGGGATCAGTCTCATATCCTGGCGAAAGTCGCATCAAACTTCATCAGTACACGTATCAAATAATTCTAGTTGTTCTCCTACAAACTAAGTCACTTTGACCTAGTTTCGCGAAAATTAGCATCATAGGCAGTTTCCGGGGTAAGAATCACATCGAGTTCGATCGTTTCATGCATCCCGCCACTCTAGGTCACCTTCCACAAAACTTTGTCAAAAATCAAGTCTTTTTATTTCATTTCTCAAAACATAACAAAAAGTGACTAAATTTTTAAAATATTTTTCTTTTTTATTCTTTCAGTGTTACAGCGGCATTACCAAACTAGATGTGTCATGGACTGATGAGAAAATCAGGCTCCCAGGTTACATCCAACTTTTTGTGGCAGAGGAAAGTGCACAAGTACTTATTTATCGCGTGGTTAGGTAAATTGACTGTCTCGATATGACTTTAATTTCTCATTTTTTTTAAACTTAAATAGTATTGGCGGCCCTAAAACTCGAACTCAGAAACATTTATTAAGAGACTTGAACAAACTATTCACGTGACTGAACTATAGTGACGTTATAGCTCGAAATAAGACACTTTAATTGCTGATAATTTTCTTATTTCTCCATGAAAATATATACTTTGTGGGTACTCATCAGAAACGCCTCGGCGAGACATTTGTGATGAGTACCCACAAAAGGTTCTCGTGGATATTTAAAAAAAATATTGTGCATACATCCTCTTTTCTTAAGCAATATAAATGAAGTTCAGTGCTACTATTTTCTAGGACTTATAAATACTGGTTAGCCGCTTAGAGGACTAAGTCTGCCCGATAAAAGTGTGGTTAGGTAAACTAACATTAACTGACTTAAACAGTGTTAAGTGGGCCGTCAAACTCAAACTCAGTGTTACTGTCGTGATTCGCCGGAGATGAGACTGCTTCAAGATATGTGAGTAGCTATAGTAAATTATGAAGGATCTCTTCATATGACGTCGGGAATCTGCGAAATATCATTTGATCTTTACAACTATATGGACAAATTCAGCAGCCGGCATATTGATATTATTTTTCTCATTTTTCCCAGGAATTAGGCTTCGCTATTTCTTTCAAATTCTCCGAAGAGATAAATTGCATGAAATGTCGAAGCAAAGTTCCGGGTAAAAAAAAATCGGGAAAAAAATTCAAAATGTTTTCTGTTGAGTTTTTTACCCAGCATGCTTATCGTAAAGCTGGTAGACTTGCACGATGTAAAGATATCCTTCACCGTTAAGTTGTTATTTTATTAATTTGTAACACACCAAACAGACTTGTTCATTTGAGCGTCGGGAATAGCACGTGTAATTTACAACTAGAGTCCCATTGACCGGAAGGCGGTCTTACATACATTTGCTATTCGCACATAAACCGTGTATTGCACATAAACTGTGTATACTGATAAAAAAAATTATAAAATACAGGGATGAATACTAGGTTATAATGGTCAAACGAACAAGTGAAGCCCAGTAGTTTTGAATCTCCTCTGCCGTGTATCGATCCCGTTGGTTGATACATAAACCTGCGTACAGTTCATTTTCCGCTACACGACGTTATCTTTTAGAAATTAAAATACAATACAGCAATTTTAATATCCCTTTTCCCAGTATTTTTCTAAAATAACATAAAAAAGGATACTTTCCTTTTAATCAGATATTGATTTGTTTTGAATCGCTACATGGGAAAAAGCTCTTTAGGTTACATATATACAGACAGCATAGGTCCAGATCAGCCTGTGTCTCTGTGCAGCCTGATCAAAACCTGCCTGGTTATTATGACATTAGATACTGAAGGATATTTCGACAGACCCTGATCAGACTGTGCGACTGCGCAGACTGCTCTAGGTCTATATTGTTCGAATTTTCAACAAAGACCTTTTTCGCATGATGGGAGCTTTAACCCTTGTCCTGCTGAGTCCGGATATACCCTACCTATGCCAACTGATCTGGATCTGCACTGTTTGCCATTAAGTATGTAAATTTATATAAAAAATCTGGATCAAAAGATCTGATTGGCTGAAAATTAGGAGTGGGCGTGGCATCTTTATTCAGCATGACAAGGGTTAAGGTGAAAATACAGTGAACCCTCGTTACAACGACAGCATTTTAAACATATGTTTTGGGTATTTGTTAGAATCGCCTCACTGAGGCGATTTTAATAAATTTTCAAAATAATATGTTCCTTGAAATATTAATCATTCTCTTGCTGAGCACGACATGCCCTGTCTTAGCAAACAGTGTAGATCCAGATCAGTTGGCTTCTGAAGAAGCCAAATGATCTGGATCTGCACTGTTTGTCATTAAATATGTGAATTTCTATCAAAAAGCTGCATCAAGTAATCTGATTGGCTAGAAATTAGAAGTGGGCGTGGCATCTTAATTTATTAGGCATGACAAGGGTTAAAAACAATGTTGTTGCATAATTTCTCAGTATCTGTCACCTTCTGAACGAAGGTTTCGTGCCAGTCAAATTATTCATTTAACGAATTGTGCTGCTATATCGAGTGTCGATGTAAAGATGGTTGACTGCACACCCGCCTTGTATCACGGGAGACAACTTTTGTATCTTTCTTTTATGCTTACCTGGACACCAATCCCCTTTAAAAGCGGGTCAAGTCAAACAAAAAGTATTCTCTCTCTTTTCAAAAGGGAAGCTAGAATAACTTTGACAAAACAAGCTTGACGAAAGTTGGTTTCCCTGACAGTCTCTCCATTTCCAATGAGCCGTGTTATGAGAAAATATTCTTATTCAGTATGCGGGCAACGAAGACCCGGATTAGCCTGCACATCCCGTCTGGTCAAGGCCTTTAATGTTTGCTTATAGAACCGTTGGAAACGGACTGTAGAATAAATAATAGAAAGCCCCTGGGTCTACGCTGTTCGGATATGCGATTTTTTTTCTCATGCCCTGACTACGAATTAGCCGGGGCACACTACTTTCTACAAGAGTGCATATGCATCCGGCGAACTCGGCTCAGCCTGTGCGACCGCACAGGCTGAGTCTTAGCCGTTCACCTGAAAACGCTTGACTATCAGAGACTCTGATCAGATTGTGTGGTCACGCAGTCTGGTCTGTGTCTTCGCTGAGCGCACATGCAATCTTGTAGGAATTTCTGTGCACTCATATGTATTGTCATGTATTTTCTTATTAACCTTTACCACTCTCTCGGCTACTTTCAGTAGAAGACAAACCGTGGATATTTTTTAATGATTTTTTTTTCTAGGAATTAGGCTTTGACATATTATGCAGACTTAGGAGACTATTTGCAGGGCATGTCAAAGCCTATTTGCTGGGAAAATAAGAAATATTTTATAATGTCATCTGCTGAAATTTATACCCAGCATGCTAAACTTTTGGAAAATAATTTTCTTATTTATACTTTCCTGATAATAAAGTCTGCTATTTCCTGCAAGTAGAGACTATTTGTAGGAAATGCCAACCCGTATTTTCTGGGAAAATATGAAAGTCTCACCAATTTGTTGTCTGTTAAATTGTGATTTAAAGGTTAATAATAATCATAATAAAATCGTATTTACCCTTAATATTCGGACACCTTTATTACTTACTAGTATTGTCCTAAAATTTGTGCGCACACCATTTAAACTACCAGAACCGCTGGGTGAGTGGCAAACAGTGTAGACCCTGATCAGACGCCGCGTTCTGCGGCGTCCGATCAGGGTCTGCACTGTTTGCCTGGGACTGTCTGTACGAATACTTAGGGTAAGTACGGTGTGAAACGCAAGTGTTTTTTTCTCATGTATAGTTGTTAATCAGAGGAATAGATAAGAGGGTATCTGAGTGAAATAGCCAGATACATTGAGCAAACGAAGTTATATTTAAAAATTTGGGTATTGATACCCAATTCCTTTGGAAAGACTACCGTATTATTTCCAAATTCAGGGAAAAAATTAAAGTTTCAAAACTAGAAATTTCATGTGAGACAAGTACTGTCTTAATATTAGATTGGATATAATAACTGACAATAATTATACCCCCGACATACGAAGTATGTGGGGGTATATAGTTTTCGCTTTTCCGTTCGTCCGTTCGTCCGTTCGTTCGTTCGTTCGTACGTTCGTTCGTTCGTTCGTTCGTTCGTACGTTCGTTCGTTCGTTCGTTTGTCTTTCCGTCACAGGGTCAAAGTTTTTGCGTTAAAGTTTATAAGACCTCATATTTTAAAGACCCTTTGATGGATTTTGTTCATATATAGCATGATGGTAGATATAGGTCTAAAGTTTTTATCAGCACCATCCCCACCCCGGGGTGACCTTGGGAACAAGGTCACGAACTTTGAATTTTCGTAAAAAAGTCACAGGGTCAAAGTTTTTGTGTTAAAGTTTATAAGACCTCATATTTTGAAGACCCTTTGATGGATTTCATTCATATATGGCATGATGGTAGATATAGGTCTAAAGTTTTTATCAGCACCATCCCCACCCCGGGGTGACCTTGGGAACAAGGTCACGGACTTTGAATTTTCGTAAAAAAGTCACAGGGTCAAAGTTTTTGTGTTAAAGTTTATAAGACCTCATATTTTGAAGACCCTTTGATGGATTTCATTCATATATGGCATGATGGTAGATATAGGTCTAAAGTTATATCAGCACCATCCCCATCCCGGGCGTGACCTTGGGTCAAGGTCACGGACTTAGAATTTTCATTAAAAAAGTTAGTTTTTTGTGTTTAAGTTTAAATAGCTATATCATCAAGACCCTTGAGGAATTTCATTTATATTTGACATGTTGGTAGATGTCGGCCTAGCTTCTTACTCGGCATGCACCCTGGATGTGACCGAGGTCAAGGTCACGAACTTAGAATTTTCATATAAAAGTAAAAAATTTTGCGTTTAAGTTTATATTGCCATATCATCAAGACCTTTTATTAAATTTCATTATCCCCTAACTGAAAGGTTGAGCTGATATAGCTATCAGCAAGGAATCTGTTCGTCTGTCCGTCAGTCCGTTGAAGTATTATTCGTTCATACTTTATTTTTGTCTTAGGGTCAAAGTTTTTGCGTTAAATGTTATAAGAACTCATATTTTGAAGACCCTTTGATGGTTTTCATTCATATTTGGCATGATGGTATATATAGGTCTTAGGTTTTTATCAGCACCATCCCCTCCCTGGGGGTGACCTTGGGGTCAAGGTCACAGACTTAGAATTTTCATAAAAAAGTCAAAGTTTTTTGTGTTTAAGTTTATATAGCTGTATCATCAAGACCTTGAGGAATTCCATTTATATTTTACATGTTGGTAGATATCGGCCTAGCGTCTTACTCCGCATGATCCCCACCCCGGGTGTGACCGAGGTCAAGGTCACGAACTTAGAATTTTCATATAAAAGTAAAAATTTTTGCGTTTAAGTTTATATAGCCATATCATCAAGATCTTTTATTAAATTTCATTATCCCTTAACTGAAAGGTTGAGCGGATATAGCTATCAGAAAGAAATCTTTTTGTCTGTCCGTCCGTCCTTTGAAGCATTATTTGTTCATACTTTGTTCATATTTTGAAGACCTTTTGATGGAATTCATTCATATTTGGCATGATGGTAGATATAGGTCTAAAGTTTTTATTAGCACCATCCCCACCCCAGGGGTGACCTTGGGGTCAAGGTCATAGACTTAGAATTTTCATAAAAAAGTCAACGTTTTTGTTTAAGTTTATATAGCTATACCATCAAGAACCTTTGAGGAATTTTATTTATATTTGACATGTTGGTAGATATAGGGTATGACCTTCAGGTCAAGGTCACAGACTTAGAAATTTCATATAAAAGTAAAAAAAAATTACATCTAAGTTTATATAGCTATACCATGAGAACTTTTGTTGAATTTTATTATCCTCCTACAGAGAGGTTTAGGGGATATAGCTATCAGCATGGAATTCATCCATCCTGCCACCTCCAGAGTCAAAGCTACATATTTTGAGCTCGTTAAAAACTGGCGGTAGCGCTCTTCGGGGGTATACGTGCCCCACTGGGCACTTTGTCTAGTTGTAATGCAAATATCAGGCATTTTATTATCATTTCTTTCCGTTTTTTTTTTTTTTTTTTTTTTTTTAAAGTTTTTAGGTTATTACCTATTTATAACAATTTTTGGCGTCTGTACTAAAATCTAAAACTGAAAATGATTAATAAATTACCTAATTAAATAGCGCCCCTCCCCCCCTCCCCCACGTAGCCTAGTGGATAGGAAAGTCGACTCTTATTCCATTAGGTTTCTCACCGCTGTGGTTCGAGCCTCGCTCGGGTCACATGTGGGAAAGCCAAGTTCTGCTTACGGATGGTCAGTTGGTTTTTTCCCCCGAGTTCTCCGGTTTTCGCCCACTTTAGATGAAACGAGCGGCTTGATATAGGTGAAATATTCTTGACCACAAAAATTATCTGTTGCTCTGGTTAATGGTAGAATTAGAAGTAGACATAGTAGTAGAAGTAGAAGCAGAACAAGATAACCGATCTAAGGGCAGCATGAATAGCTGATGACCAATAAAATGCAAAGAAACCGACACCGGGGGTAGTGCAATAGCTCTTCCTGAACTTCGTTCAGGCGAGCTAATAAAGCCATCACGAAAACTATTCAAGTATATTGGAAAATTTTACCACAAAAAAAAAAAATAAATAAATAAATAAAAAAAAAAAAAAAAATAAATAAATAAAAATTTTCAGATAAAAATTTCTGATATTCTTCATTTTTCTGCTTAAAACATAGATTGTGGATACTCGTTTGAACCGCCTCATTGGCGCTGACGCGAACGCCGACGCCGACTCCAACGTCGACGCCGACGCCGACTCCAACGTCGACGCCGACGCCGACGCACATACCCACAATCTGTTTTTGAGCAGGAATAAAAAAAAAATAATGTATCAAAACATAGATTGTGGGTACTCGTAGAACCGCCTCCTTGACGCTGACGCCGACGCCGACGCCAACGCCAACACCAACGCACGTACCCATAATCTATGTTTTTGAGCAGAATAAAATAGTGTTTATCCCTGTAAACCCCAAGTTCTAATGTATAAAAATGGTGTTTAAGGGGGTCAAAATTATATAGGCATGTTTTCGTGATGCCATAACACGAGATAAGCTCTGCGAGACTGAGTAAAATGCAAGGCCCAGTTGTTCAAAGCATCGTTAGCTTAACGAGCTCGTTAAGGGTCATTTCGTTAACTGTTTTAGCAGATTCAATATACACTATTCTGATATTTTTTGCTTAAAAATGTGAATAGCTTTTGCACTGCAAAAGCTACTCACATTTTTTTCAGCAAAAAATTTCAGCATATTTGCGTATCACTCAAAGTAAATTTTAACGAATCGTTAACTAACGACATCTTTAGCTTTGAACAACTGGGCCCATAGATGCAGCGAATTTCTCTCGTATCGGGAATCGAACTAAGGACGGCATGAACAGAAAATGACCTATCAAATACAATAAACTAGCCCGTCTACTTTATTCTAAATTTGCCTTGAAAGTAGGGATAAAGTCAAAATGCTGCATGATTGCAATGTGATAACACGAGATAGGCTCTGTGAGATGATATGATGCGAATTCTCCCCTTTTCGGGAATCGAACAAAGGACGGCATGAACAGCAAACGACCTATAAAATCCAATAAGCTAGCCCGTCGTCTTATTTCTAAATATTCCTTGATGAAGGGATTAAGTCCAAATATTGATGATTACAATGCAATAACGAGTTGTTGTTGTTGTTGTAATGGTAGTAGTAGTAGTAGACGTACAGCAGAACAAGAAGATGGCGATGATAGAGGAAAATGAAGGATGGCAATGAGGAAGGCCAAGGTAACGCCCCACACACAAGCACGCACACACGCCGCAACGCTCGGAGGACAACATGTACAGCTAAGACCTACAAAATACAACAACCTGGTTCATCCACTTTTTCTCAACATGCACGGAAATGTCACTTTAGTAGAACTTCTTATCGGGAATCGAACCAAGGACGCCATGAACAGCAAAAGGCCTAACAAACCGGCGCGTCGTTTTTTTTTTTTTTTTTTGTTTTAGTTTTTATTAGAACTAAGGACCTGAAAAACAGCAAACGACCTAGAAAAACAACTTACAGACGACCCAACACTCCAGCGGGCAAATAGTTTCTACAATGTCACATTAACGTCGATGCAACGTCATACTGTTGACACAATATCGCATCAACGTCGATGCAACGTTATGACGTTGTATCGACATTAATGCGACGTAGCTGACGTTGCATCGACGTTATTCCGACATTGTATAAACGACATGTGCCCGCTGGCCTGTTTTTACAGCCTTGGTATGCCCTGCAATAAAGTCCAATCTGCAGAAACACTAAAGATAACAACGAGCAGGCACAAGTTGAGGTAAGAAATAGTGGTAGCAGTAGCTGTTGCAGACTTAGGGTGTTGAAGATCAAATTAAGGGGACTGGATACACTTGGTAGATTTTCTGCCATCTTTTTCAAGGGAGACAATTTTTGCAACTTTTGTTTACTCTCTTGCTCACCAAATCCCTTCTGAAAAGGTCTCTTCTCTAAAAGGGAAAAGGTGCTCATACGGAGAAAAAAAAACTTTCCTTTTAAAGTAGACCCATTTACAGAAGGGAGGCAAAACAATTTTTTACAGCGTTGTCTCCCCTGAAATGTAGCCGTACCCCTTAAACTGGTTAAGAGCAGATAAGCCCGTTCACGCATTGTGTTTATATACATATAATGCACAATTGATCCAAATTTTATCGGACAAAAAAATAAATAAATAAATGAATAAATAAAAAAAAATTTCTTTCCGATATTTGACTTTGATAAAATAACTTCAAATTTTCAATCAGTCTATACCTAGCTTCGACAAACTAGTAAGCTTGGCAAACCGAGTAGGTAGTGTAGACCAAGATCGGATGACACAGAACGCAGCCTCTGATCAGGGTCTACAATGTTTTTCTTAATTCTGTGCAACATGTAAATGTTGGAATGGACATTTATAAATAAGTTCAATTCTGAAAATTTTTATATTCTCACAACTACGTTAGGCAACTGCCCATAGCTTCAGATAAGAGAGAGTATCCACACGTTTTTCTTATTTTGTTTTTCATGGAAACATATGTTGTTGGGTACTCACTAGAAGTGCATTAGCGGGACACTTCTAATGTGTACCCACAACACGTTTTACAGAGAAATAAGAGAAAAAAAATATCAGCATGTTTTGGTTGAAAAACTCTTATCTGGAGCTATGGCAGTCTGGAATAGAATAACACAGAACGTAAGATATGTGCGCACGGGTTTAACTTCTTTTACCCAGATTGAAGTTCATCTATGTATTACATCCTGCCAAAAAGAAACGGTATTTTCTAAATAAAACGTATTGTCTTTTATGATCTTGCATGTAATAGTCAATATCTGATCACAGTTTAACAACCAGAAACGTTAATTAGGAGAGTAATAGTTTGCAAAATTCAAACTCAAAACCCCTGTTGACAATAATAGTTAAAAAAAAAAACAAAAAAAAAAACACAAAACAACGTCGTGTATCATGGAGGGATATGAACTGTATGTGGTTATATGGATGTTGTAGAATTTATTTTTTTTTTAATTTGAAGTGTTACTGCACGAGTTCTTTGAACTCGGACGTTGGAACAAAGATATTTGAGTCACCGTTAAATGCGACTTTTGCTTGTTTTGTCCCCAACTTTGGGGTCAGTCTGTCTCCAACTTCGCAGAAGTTGATGGGGAATATTTATTTATCTATCTATCTATCTATCTATCTATCTATCTATTAACATGTCGGTGTATAAATATCTCCGCGCTATTTTGTCTCTGTACGTTGGATTTTACATCAATGAGAAAGATCGTTGATATTATAGAATAAGTAAGTATAAAATCGTCAGGTAAGAACGAACTCGTCAGATGCGCATATATCACCGCGTTGTTTTGTCTCTGTGCGCTGGTTTTTACATCAATGGGAAAGATCGTTGTTGTTACAGAATGAGTAAGTATAAACTCGTCGGGTAAGTACGGACTCCATAGATGCGTATTTATCACCGCAGTTTTTTTTTTCTCTCTACGCTGTTTTTTACAACAATGGGAAAGATTGTTAATGTTATAGAATAAGTAAGTATAAACTCGTCGGGTAAGTATGGACTCGATAAATTACGTAGATATCACCGCGCTGTTTTTCTCTGTGCGCTGGGTTTTACAATTGAAAAGATCGTTGACGTTATAAAATAAGTATAAGCTCGTCGGGTAAGTACCGACACGCCAGATGCGTAGATACCACCGCGTTGTTTTTTTTTTGTTTTTTTTCTATGCGCTGGTTTTTACAACACTGGGAAAGATCGTTGATGTTATAGAATAAGTAAGTATAAACTCGTCGGGTAAGTACCGACACGCAAGATGCGTAGATACCACCGCGTTGTTTTGTCTCTGTGCGCTGGTTTTTACAACACTGGGAAAGATCGTTGATGTTATAGAATAAGTAAGTATAAACTCGTCGGGTAAGTACGGGCTCGACAAATGCGTAGATATCACCGCGCTGTTTTTCTCTGTGCGCTGGGTTTTACAACAATTGAAAAGATCGTTGATGTTATAGAATAAGTAAGTATAAACTCGTCGGGTAAGTACCGACACGCCAGATGCGTAGATACCACCGCGTTGTTTTTTTTCTATGCGCTGGTTTTTACAACACTGGGAAAGATCGTTGATGTTATAGAATAAGTAAGTATAACCCGTCGGGTAAGTATCGACACGCCATATGCGTAGATACCACCGCGTTGGTTTGTCTCTGTGCGCTGGTTTTTACAACACTTGGAAATATCGTTGATGTTATAGAATAAGTAAATATAAACTCGTCGGGTAAGTACCGACACGCAAGATGCGTAGATACCACCGCGTTGTTTTGTCTCTGCGCGCTGGTTTTTACAACACTGGGAAAGATCGTTGATGTTATAGAATAAGTAAATATAAACTCGTCGGGTAAGTACCGACACGCCAGATGCGTAGATATCACCGCGTTGTTTTGTCTCTGTGCGCTGGATTTTACAACACTGGGTGAGATCGATGATGCTAAAGAAGTAGTAAAGAGAGAAGACAATGATCAGGAATACTGGTTTTCACAACAATGGGAAAGATCGTTGATGTTATAGAAAAAGTAAGTATAAACTCGTCAGGTAACTACGGACTCGTCAGATGCGTAGATATCACCGTGTTATTTTGTGTCTCATCGCTGGTTTTA
This sequence comes from Anodontia alba, assembly GCA_964016985.1. NCBI lineage: Eukaryota > Metazoa > Mollusca > Bivalvia > Lucinida > Lucinidae > Anodontia > Anodontia alba. Next base: position 36,177,558 of record OZ024838.1, read on the forward strand.
ACAGCATTGAAAAAGATCGTTGATGTTACAAAAGTAGTAAGTATTTACTCGTCATATGAGTGAACATTGTCGCACTATTTTGTCGCCGTACACTGGTTTTTACAACATTGAGAGTGATCTGTGATGTTATGTAGAAGTAGTAAGTATTTACTCGCCAGATGCGTAAATATCATCGCGGTAGTTTGTCTCTGGTCGCTGGTTTTTACAACATTGGAGAGATCGTTGATGTTATAGAAGTAGTATTTACTTGCCAGACATGTAAATGTCACCGCGCTATTTTGTCGCTGTACGCTGGTTTTTACAACATTGGGGAAGACCGTTGATATTATATAAAGTAGTAAGTATTAACTCGTTAGATGCGTTAGACGCGATGTAGAAGTACTTAAAACCCTTTCATTCCTGATTTTCAAAAGAGGACTCTCCCATCCTTGAATTTGGACATGTCTACAAAGGGGTGGGTAGTATAAAATAAAAAACAGAATGGCAAACAGTGTAGATCCTGATGTAACGAGCCCGTTTCATTAGCAGCTACACTGTTTGCCTTTCTGGTTTAGATCTCACGTCATCAGGATCTGCACTGTTTGCACTATCGTTTTCGCTCTTCTGGGCTGAAAGGGTTAAACAGCACCGAAATGCAAAAATGTAACTGAGTTTGAAACGCGCCGCAAAGCGTCAGTTTTAAAGACGAAGTAGAAGGAAGGCCAGACGTCCAAGAGTCCAAGGGAGAAGAAAACAGAAGTATTTCAGGTACAAAACTGGTTAGTATTCCAAATTCATTTCTAGCTAATTGGTTTCTATTAAGCATGTGGTCACAGCATAGGAAGTACCCAACAAACACATATAAATACCGTATATACTCCATGTATGCTGACAGACGGATCTATTTAAACCGTAAAACCCAGATTAGACGTTACAGAACGTGGCATTTGATCTGGGTCTACACGGGTTACCATTCATCCAGCGACGTTTAAGCTACATTAGAATGACTGTTCAAAATTTAGAAGTATTGCAAGGAGACAGGCTGTCCGTAAACTTAGGACATATACGTCAGGAGATTTACCTCAGGGTTCTTATAGCATTTTGCTTTTTTGCTTCAGTTTTAAAATTGTAAAGAGATGAATCGGCTATTTTGCGTCATTTTTAAAATTGAAAAGAGATGAATCGACTTTCTTGCGGCATTTTTGAACTTGCATAGAAATTAAGCGGCCGTTTTTGCGTCAGTTTGAAATTGGAAAGGGACTAATCGGCCGTTTTTACGTAAGTTTGAAATTGGCATTACGAAAACCTGCCTAGTCAAATAAATAGAAAATTTCACCTCCAAATACTGAACAATTTCGGATTAAAAAAAAACTCATATTTTTACATATTTCTGCTCAAACATAGATTGTGGGCACTCGTTAGAACCGCTAGAGTACCCATAATCTGTTTTTGAGCAGGAATAAGAAAAATAATGTATACCCCTTAAGCCAAGTTTTACTGAATAAAAGTGGGGTTTAAGGGAATCAACATCATATAGGCATGTTTTCGTGATGGAAACGGACTAGTCGGCGTTTTTTTTTTTTTTTTTTTTTTGTTTTGTTTTTTTTTGTGTGTGTGTGTGTGTGTGTCGAGTTTTAAATTGAAAGGAGATTATTCGGCTGTTTTTGCGCCAGTTTAAAACTGGAAAGAGATGAAGATGAATCGGCTGTTTTGCCTCAGCTTTAAACAGAATCGTCCGGGCGGTCGAGTTGTCAGTGCTTCCGACTTCGGATCTCGTGGTTCCGGGTTCGAATCTCGATGGGGGCGAAATTCAAGCCATGACTGTATGTCATTTCATTGCACAGAGCATTTCATTGTCATCCTTCCAACGTCTAGATACGACTTAAAATATTGAAAGAAGCGAAAAACACCAAATTGTCATCATCTAATCTTTAATAAGTGCATCGGCCGTTTTTTCGTTAGTCTTAAAACAGGAGAGAGATGATTCGGCCATTTTTTTCAATTCGCAACAACATTCTAGGGAAGACAGAAGAAGAAACCACCACAGGTTAAACTGGTAAGTATCCCCTAATACTTATCTTGTTCTACAAAGCGTCTGCCTAAAAGAGGGCAGATAGATCAAAGATAGATTAACCCTTTCAACCTTATAGACCGATAAAAAACGTATGCAAACTGTGTAGTTCCAGATGATGTGGCTTATGATGAGCCATCTCATCAGGATCTACACTACTTGCCATTTTGCTTAAAATCATTGACTAAACTCTCAATTTTGTAAAAGAATGAACGTTTCCAAATTCAGAGATGGAAGAGTCCAGTTAAAAAGAAACAGGGTATTAGCTTTATTTCACAAATATTTTTCCTGGACATTTTAGCTGAAGATAGGTGTTTAGAACCAACCTACTTAAGACATATATTCGCACAAAGTTTCTCACTTCACTACATAACAATGTCAGTTTGACTGAACGGACTGTTTCACTGGGGATGATTGAAAGAGCAATACTGTGATCTGAAAATTAGCAGAGTCAATTCTCAAGTTTCGTCCAAGGGATCAAAATTCTGTTTCAAAACATTAATTTAAGACAAAAGTTAAGACAAAAAAAAGAATAAGTGAAGATACCCAGGAAATTCCACAATTACAGTGCACAGCCCTCCTGAGGCACCAAAAGAAGGAGAGTTGTGGAACAAATAAGGAAAACACAAACGCCATTTATGAAATCACGTACCAACATAAAAAACTGCAACAGAGGGAGCGCCTTGGAACGGTCATAGGAAAGCTTAAGCACAGTCATATGATAAAATATATTAAATTCACATTCATATAAAAGTGAATCTCTTAAATAATCAGCGTTTTAAAGATAAGTAGATATGTTCTATGAAGACCAAAACATTTGATACAAAGAACACATCAACATTGAAATACTGTGTCTGTTCACGACAGAAAATTAGTGAAGATAACCTAGGAAATTCCACAATTATGGAGAACAGCCGTCCCGAGGCGCCAAAAAGGAGGAGAGATGAGGACAAAATAACCAAACAAACGCTATTTATGAAACCACCGACTCAAACAAACGTTATTTATGAAACCACCGACTCAGAGAACTGCAACAGAAGAAGCGTCTTGGAACGGCCACTAGGAAATCTAAAGCACATATGCGAATATAAGAATCCATCATGAGTGTCCATGCAAGATAAGGAAATCTTGCCCGAGGGGTTGGAATTTCAACCAGGGACGAGGCTTGCCGAGTCCCTGGTTAAAATCCCTACCCAGAGGCTGCGATTTTTCTATCCTGTATGGACTCATGATGGACTCCTTTTTTAGCTCACCTGAGCTGAAAGCTCAAGGTGAGCTTTTGTGATCACTCACCGTCCGTCGTCGTCGCCGTCGTCGTCCGTATGTCCGTCCGTCCGTCCACAATCTTTAAATGACATCTCCTAAACCACTGATTGGATTTTGACCAAACTTCACAGGAATGATCCTTGGTTGGTCCTCTTTCAAAGTTGTTCAAATGGTTCCGGTCCGTTGCATATCTAGGCCACAGGATCTAAAAATAGATTTTTTAACTAAAAACTTAAAAAATCTTCTTGTCAGAAACCACTGGACCGATTTCAATATACTTTTGCAGAAATGTTCCTTTGGTGATCCTCTACCAAGATTGTTCAAGCCATTTGGATTCGTCAAAAAACATGACCGCCCGGGGGGCGGGGCTTATTTTCCCTATATATCTATATAAAAAACTTTAAAAATCTTCTTGTCAGAAACCACTGGACAGATTTCAATATAATTTTGCAGAAATGTTCCTTTGGTGAGCCTCTACCAAGATTGTTGAAGCCATTTGGATTCGTCAAAAAACCTGGCCGCCAGGGGGCGGGGCTTATTTTCCCTATATATCTATATAGAAAACTTTAAAAATCTTCTTGTCCGAAACCACTGGACAGATTTCAATATAATTTTGCAGAAATGTTCCTTTGGTGATCCTCTACCAAGATTGTTCAAGCCATTTGGATTCGTCAAAAAACATGGCCGCCAGGTGGCGGGGCTTATTTTCCTTATATATCTATATAGAAAAGTTTAAAAATTTTCTTGTCAGAAACCACTGGACCGATTTCAATATAATTCTGCAGAACTGTTCCTTTGGTAATCCTCTACCAAGATTGTTCAAGCCATTTGGATTCGTCAAAAAACATGGCCGCCAGTGGGCGGGGCTTATTTTCCCTATATATCTATATAGAAAACTTTAAAAATCTTCTTGTCCGAAACCACTGGACCGATTTCAATATAATTTTGCAAAAATGTTCCTTTGGTGATCCTCTACCAAGATTGTTCAAGACATTTGGATTCGTCAAAAAAACATGGCCACCAGGGGGCGGGGCTTATTTTCCCTATATATCTATATAGAAAACTTTAAAAATCTTCTTGTCCGAAACCACTGGACAGATTTCCATATAATTTTGCAGAAATGTTCCTTTGGTGATCCTGTACCAAGATTGTTCAAGCCATTTGGATTTGTCAAAAAACATGGCCGCCAGGGGGCGGGGCTTATTTTCACTGTATATCTGTAAAGAAAACTTTAAAAATCTTCTTGTCAGAAACCACTGGACCGATTTCCATATGATTTTGCAGAAATGTTCCTTTGGTGATCCTGTTGCAAGATTGTTCAAGCCATTTGGATTTGTCAAAAAACAAGGCCGCCAGGGGGCGGGGCTTATTTTCCTTATATATCTTTATGGAAAACTTTAAAAATCTTCTTGTCAGAAACCACTGGACCGATTTCCATATGATTTTGCAGAAATGTTCCTTTGGTGATCCTGTTGCAAGATTGTTCAAGCCGCCATGATTCGTTAAAAAACATGGCTGCTAGGGGGCGGGGTTAATATTCCCTATATAGAAAACTTTAAAAATCCTCTTGTCATAAACGACTGGACCGATTTCAATATAACTTGGCAGAAATGTTTCCTTAGTGACCCTCTATCAAGATTGTTCAAGCCGACATGGTTTGTCAAAAAACATGGCCGCTAGGGGGTGCGGGGCTTATTTTCGATATAATTCTATATAGAAAACTTGAAAAAATCTTGTCGTCAGAAACCACAGGACTTATTTCAATATAACTTCGCAGAAATGTTTCCTTGGTGACCCTTTACCAAGATTGTTCAAGCCGTTATGATTTGTCAAAAAACATGGCCGCTAGGGGGCGGGGCTTATTTTCCTATATAATTTATCTATATAGAAAATTTTAATAGTCTTTTCAGAAAGCACTTGACCGATTTCAATGTAACTTTGCAGGAATGTTTCTTATGTAACCCTCTATCAAGATTGTTCAAGCCGTCATGATTCGTCAAAAAACATGGCCGCCAGGAGTCGGGGTTTATTTTCCTTATATATCTATATAGAAAACTTTAAAACTCTTCTTGTTAGAAACCACTGAACCGATTTCATTATAACTGCAGAAATTTTTCCTTGGTGACCCTCTACTAAGATTGTTCAAGTAATCATGATTCGTCAAAAAACATGGCTGCCTGGGGCAGGGCTTATTTTCCCTATATATCTATACATAAAACTTTAAAAATCTTCTTTTCAGAAACCAATGGACCGATTTCAATACAACTTGGCAGGAATGTTTCTTTGGTGACCCTCTACAAAGATTGTTCGGCCGTCATGATTCATCAAAAATCATGGCCGCTAGGGGGGCGGGGCTTATTTTCCCTATATAGAAAACTTTAAAAATCTTCTCGTAAGAAACAGTTGGACCGAGTTCAATGTAACTTGGCAGGAATGTTGCTTTGGTGACCTTCTACCAAGATTGTTCAAGCCTTCATGATACGTCAAAAACCATGGCCCACAGGGGGGTGGGGCTTATTTTTCATATATATCTGCATAGAAAATTTTAAAATTCTTCTTGTCACATACCCCATGACTGATTTCAATATTACTTGACTGGAATGTTGCTTTGGTGAACCTCTATCAAGATTGTACAAGCAATCATGATTCATCAAAAAACATGGCTGCCATGGGGTGGGGCTTGTTTTCCCTATATATCTAAATAGAAAACTTTAAAAATCTTCTTGTCAGAAACCACTGAACAGATTTCAATATAACTTGGTAGGAATGTTCCTTTGGTGACCCTCTACCAAGTTTGTTCAAGCTGTCATGATTCGTCAAAAAACATGGCCGTTAGGGCGTAGGGCTTTATAGCTATATAAAACTTTTTAAACCACTGGATCAATTTCAATATAACTTGGCAGAAATGTTCCTTTGGTGACCCTCTTTTAAGATTCAGTTCAGGTCATCAAGATTTGTAAAAAAACATGGCCAGGGGTGTGGTGGAGGTGGGTGGGGACGGTTAGTGCTATAAAGTTTATACAAAAATCCTAGAGCAGTCAACTTGGCTGAAACTTCAACAGTAAATATGCAAATCTGTTTGGTCAGGTGAGCAATATAGGACCATCATGGTCCTCTTGTTTTTCTCTTCCACCATAACGTGGATTGTTCCCAGGACCAGCGGATTAAATGGTGGACAGCAGTGGTCATGTGAGATAGGCTTTTCATACAGGCAAAGGTAGGAGAAAATATATTGGATTCAAATTCACATAAAATCTGATCTTAAATTATCCGCGTATATGTTCTATGACAACCGATACATTGGAGACAAAGAATACAACAACATAGAAATACTGCATCTGTTCTGACAGGCAACTACAGTTCCTTTTTTATTTCAGGAAACTGATCCGAAGGAGACCCCTATGATGTCACGTGGGCCATAACTGAACTTACGGTCGTTTACCTGGAAAGATCGACCTTAGAAAACGCAGTCATTGGTGAGTATCCTAACTGCTGTCCACATATACCGTCACCTTTTCACAAAGAGCAGGCCCCAAGGTTACAAAACTTTTTTTCATGCTCAACTCAACTAAGCATGAAACTTTTCATGCTAATAAATCTCAAATTACTAACAATGCCAAATTCTTTCTCGCTTAACATAGCTATACATGAAAATTTCTCTGCTAATAAAAATGAAAATGCCAACCATTGTTCATATTTTCTAGCTTTAGAAAATTTCATGCTCAGCTGAGTTGAGCATGAAAAAGCTTTGTAACCTTGGGGTCAGCTTAGATATCAAATAAGCCGGGGCAGAGCATTTCCTATAAGATTGCCCGTACGCCCAGCGAAGACTCAGATCAGCCTGCACATCCACACAGTCCTCGCAGGGCACTCTTTGGGTAGCCTAGAATCGACCTAAAGCGTTTTCAGGTGGACAGCAGACTTTGATCGACCTGTGTCGATCCGCGTCCTCGCTGGGCGCACATTGAATCCAATGCCGGCTCAGTTGACGAAGAGTTCCCGAAACCGGATCACGAGGCCTAAGTTTGATTCCGCTGAAGGCGCAAATTGCCATATGACTGCTGTGATTCTTTGTACAGACAATGCATTCAGTGTCACCCTTATAGATGTGTCTAGAAGGCTCAGTTATTCAAAACACTCAGTTCCCATCACGAAAACATACCTATATAATATTGACCCCTTAAACCCCACTTTTATATAGTAAAACTGGGGTTTGCAGGGTTATACTCTATTTTTCTTATTTCTGCTCAAAAACATAGATTGTGGGTACTCGTTAGAACCGCCTCGACGAGGCGGTTCTAAAGAGTGCCCACAATCTATGTTTTGAGCAGAAATATGAAAAATATCAGAATTTTTTATCTGAAAACTTTCTTTTTTTGGAGGTGAAATTTTCAATATATTTGAATAGGCGTGTTTTCGTAATGCCAGGTTCGAACCCCGCTGGAGGCGAAATTCAGCTTATGAATGTACGATGCTTCATTGCATATGGTCTTTCATTATCGCCTTTTCATCATCTCAGTTAGGGGATAACTGCATTCAAATTTGGCATTTGGGGAGGTAAATCGGTTGTTTTACGGTCGGAAATTTCGTTTTACGGCGACGCGTCAGAGGAGCCGTAAAACGTAATTTGCGACCGTAAAACCGCCGATTTACCTCCCCAAATGACAAATTTGATGCAGTTATCCCCATTCTAATGCATTTATTCATTTTTCTATTGAAAAAATGTACTATTTGCACTAAACGACAAGTGCTGTGAGCTGCGTAAATAAATATGCCAGCCAATGAGAAGCGACGTTACGTGATGACGTCGGATTTGCGACAGTATATCGCAGAATATACCGTCGCAAATTTTTGACGTTATCCAATCAGACGTCGCGTTACATACGCGAGTGCATTAGAATATGACTTAAATACTGTTGAAAGGGACATTAAATCTCAAACCATCATCATCATCGAACCCCTCTAGAGGCGGAATTCGGCTCATGACTGTGCGGCGCTTAATTGCACATCATCTTCTATCGTCTCGATATGACTTAAATAATGTTGAAAGGAACGTAAAGACAGAAGTCATCATCATCGCCTTCGGTGGATTTCAGTTAAATTTGTAGCGGCATAATTAACTAGGTCTACGTGTTAAATTATTAAATAGTTTGGCGCTTAGCATTAGGGACCAAAGCACTGACAGCTCTGGTGGATCGATTGAGTGTAGGCCTGGAAACTCATCCTGAAAAGGGATTTAGGTTTATCATTCCTGTAATTTAAGCAAACAGTGCAGACCCTGATCAGACACCACATTCTGCGCCGTCTATTCTTCTAATCTGAGTATGCACTGTTTGCAAGTGTCTAAACACTAAACCCAGTCCAGGTTTTACAGATAACCCTTTTTACACAATACTGACGTCACACCGCCAAATGATAATCAGGTAGACAACAATCTTAAGGAAAGTTTGAGTATATGTATACTTTGGCTTGACTGTAAGCAATCGACCCAAACAGTTAAGAGAATGGTCGCACCGATATCAGCATACTGTGACTGGTGATAGTGTCGCGCCAGAGCAATCCTAGATGTCTGGAGAAATTGAACAACCGAAGTGAGCGACAAAATAATGTTGTTTCATTTCTTCAAGTAAACTTTTATTCATTCAACAAGCTCACTTTTTCAAGAATAAAACCAAATAGCTGATTAGTAAGAAAAGGAGATTGTGATGTAATGAACGTTTTATACATTTCTACGCAATTTGCCTTGTTTATATTAACCCTTGTCATGCTGATCCCGGATATAACCTGCCTTTGCAAACTATGTAGATCCAGATCAGTTGGCGTCTGATCTGGATCTGCACTGTTTGCCATTCAGAATGTGAATTTATATCAACAAGCTGGATCAAGGAATCACATTTGCTGACAATTGGAAGTGATTATGATATCTTAATTTATTCAGTATGACAAGGGTCAATTCTTGTTATAACATTTCGTGTTATAACATTTTCAGATGCAAAGGTTTAACCCTTTCAGACCTGCAGAAAAAAATAGATACTTTTGCAAACAACATAGATCCAGATGAGACGGTAACGAGATATCTCGTCAGGATCTACACTGTTTGTCATATTGTTTTGAGACTGTGCCCCCCATTTGCATTGTTGGACCTGATGGAAGAGTCCACTTGAGCAACTCACTGATGAAAAGGTTTATAAACAATATTTTGTAGGAGTGCGTACAACCGTCAGGGACACTTACAGCAGTAACCATCAGGGACAGCTACACCAGAAAAGAATGGGATTGTGACGTAAACAGGGGCAGGCATACATGTACAAATACGAACTTTTATCGAACAACCCTCATACATGTGGTAATCCTTAACGCTTTGTGTTCTGTGTAGAAGAAAATCAGTAGACGGGACTTTGAAGTGGTTTCTTATTTTACATAGAAATATTGGCATTCCATGTAGTTTTTCCACATCCTTTTACATTTGTCTCCTAAGAAGACAGTTGCATAAAAACAAATGAGACAACATAAACAGTATTAAACTACCATCTGCTGATTGTACTCAGAATGTGACAAAAAAAGAGACTGTTTGGTTCAACAGAATTTTATATGGAATTGCCAGCACGTTTATTAGGTTTAACATTTGAGCCGGCCCGTGCCAGATCGTGTCTTCAGAGCATATACGGACAGCGAAGGTCCAGAACGGCCGGCGCATTCGCGTAGTGTGATAATTGGATACTGAGATGTGAAGCAGCGTATACTCATGGTCCTGAGATGATATTTGGCTTGCTGATTGTCCTGGATCTTTACTGTTCGCTTATAACCTGGAGACACATACTCTAATGACACAGCTCATATTTCGGGAATAGGTACAAAGGAATTGTTAACAAAGAGTATTCGGAAATTATTCTGGGATTTTTTTCTTATTTTTCCATAAAGACATGTTGTGGGTACCCATTAGATGCGCCTCGCCGAGACGCGTTTAATGAGTACGCAAACCATATGATTTTATGGAGAAAACAGTGTTGTGGGTACTCATTAGAAGTGCTTCGGCGAGGCGCTTCTATTAAGTTTCAAACATATAATTTTATAAAGAAAAACATATGTTGTGGGTACTCATTAGAAGCGCCTCACCAAGGCACTTCTAATGTGTACCACAACATATGTTTTATGGAGAACTGGAGAAAATTAAACCTATAATCATCAGCAAATACTCCTTTATTCCTCTGAGGTATATTTAGTACTTTTTCTGCGTCATTTTCGGCAAAGGAGACAACTTCCGTGGCTTTCGGTTTTTTTTTCCTTTCGGCCAATCTCCTTCTGAAAAGAGGTCTACTCTAACGGGAATGTAGGCCTTTTAGAATAGACCCTTTTCCTGAATGGAGCAAAAGCAAGTTTGACAGTTGTCTCCCTTGAATGTGTATCAGTTCTTCTTAAATGTTAGATAATTGGATTCAGGCCCACTTCCACAACCATTCCTTAGAGTAACTTAAGGTCCGAAATTGAAACATATGAAACGAGACATATACAGTCAAATTAAATGAATACTTTCAAATTAGTCCAATAGACGAACTTTATTTATTTGTTCCATTGTTGAAAAATCGGTTTTTATTTTTGAAATTTTTAAACGTGATTACCTTTAATTTTTTTATCCCATTTTTATCAAACTTGCAACAAAATACATGATTTTGTTTCTTTATCAGCGTTGCTTTTGATTGTGATGGTGGGCCCAGATGAGGTGACGATTGCGATGGTAATTTAACCCTTGTCATGCTGAATGAATTAAGATGTTACGCCCACTTCAAATTTCTAGTGAATCCGATTACTTGCATTACGAAAACACGCCTATTCAAATATACTGAAAATTTTACCACCAAAAAATGAAAATTTTCAGATGAAAAATTCTCATAATTTTTCATATTTCTGCTCAAAACATAGATTGTGCGTACTCGTTAGAAGCGCCTCGCCGAGGCGGCTCTAACGAGTGCCCACAATCTATGTTTAAGAGCAGAAATAAGAAAATAATGTATACCCCTGTAAATCCCAGTTTTATTATATAAAAGTGGGGTTAAAGGGGGTAAATATTATATAGGCATGTTTTCGTGATGGTTAGGTTTTTTAGATAGAAATAAACATATTCAATGACAGTGTAGATCCAGATCAGTTGGCTTCTGAAGAAGCCACCTGATCTGAATCTAAACTGTTTGCTAAGACAGGGCATGTCGTGTTCAGCAAGAGAAGGATTAAGATAGTTTTTGTTAATTCTGCACAGTATACTATTTGGACTGGTGTAACCATTACGAAAACATGCCTATATAATTTTGACCCCCTTAAACCCCACTTTCATATAGTAAAACTGGGGTTTACAGGGGTATACATTATTTTGCTTATTTCTGCTCAAAAACATAGGTTGTGGGTACTCGTTAGAACCGCCTCGCTGAGGCGGTACTAAAGAGTACCCACAATCAATGTTTTGAGCAGAAATATGAAAAATACAAGAATTTTTTTATCTGAAATTCGTCATTTTGTGGCGGTAAAATTTTCAGTGTATTTGAATAGGCGTGTTTTCGTAATGAATACCCTATTTATCCGAAGTATTCAGACACATCTTTACCACATTTGTCATGAGATTTTTTTTTATTTGATTTTTTTTAAAAAATACGATTATAGATCAAAATATAACCTTGTTCGGTGACCTACGGCATCTGGTTTCCAACTTTATTATGTGAAATAGAAAATCGAAACCAGAAGTCACAGGTCAGAAGATTACATTTTTACCTATACCAGTTGTTGTATCCAAAAAGTGTTTGATTAGTGGTAAACAGTATAGACCTTGATCAGATGCCGCACTATTTACACCGGCTTGTATGCACAAATACTTGTAGTAAATATTGTTATCCATTGCATGTTGCATGTTGCAGTGTCGTGGAGTGCCACGAGCGCTGTGGTGCAGTGGTAAAGCATCGGACTCGAGATCGAGAGGTAGCGGGTTCGATCCCCACTAACAGCAAGTGTTGTTTCCTTGAGTAAGAGACTTTATCCACATTGCTTAGTACTAGTTTTCTACCCAGGAAAAAAGAGGGCCACATGGAAGATTAGTACCAAATTACTAAATGTGTTACCCTCTATAAATAAATAAAGTCGAAGTCGATAAAGTCGAAGTCGTTTAAGGAGATTTAACAGACTTTCGTGGGAAACTACTTAATCGACAGTGTTATTCTTCCCTTCTGAAAATGATTGTACTTTAAAAGAAAAGATCAATTCTTTCCTTTTAAAGTAGACCCCTTTCAGAAGTGAATTATTGTGCAGGAAAACGAAAGGCTAAGAAGCTACAGAATTTATCTCTTTTTCAAAAAAAGCTTGGCATCACGAAAACATACCTATATAATTATGACCCCCTTAAACCCCACTTTTATATAGTAAAACTGGGGTTTACAGGGGTATTTATTATTTTTCTTATTTCTGCTCAAAACATAGATTGTGGGTAACGAGGCGGTTCTAACGAGTACCCACAACCTATGTTTTGTGCAGAAATATGAAAAATATCTGAGTTTTTTATCTGAAAATTTTCAGTTTTTGGAGAGAAAATTTTCTATATATTTGAATGGGCGTGTTTTCGTAATGAAAAGCTAAAAGCTAAAAAAAAATCCCCCTTAAACATATTTTTCTTGTCTTCTGGACGAAAGCAGGATTTAAACAGAATTATATAAGCCACAACATAAAAAGGCCCCCTTCTCTCTATTTCCGTACATCTGAGCAACTAAAACCCAGATCAGTATGTCCGAGTCTTTGTTTGATGTCCACATATACGAGTTCAGTCTCGTTTATTTATTTATTTACGAGGGTGAGTCAATAAGTAACCAGCCTTACTTATTTCCAGTTGAGATCCACCTCTTCTTTTTCAATGTAATTGCCCACTAGTGTGATGCACTTAGACCAACGGTGTTCAAGTGCCATCAGCCAAGAGAACTGAAAAAGTCAGGGTCCTTTCCATTGACCCACTCCTCAACTGCCGTCACGACTTCTTCATCAGACAGGAAATGAAGCCCACGGATATCCTTTCTCAAGTTTGGAAATAGGACGAAGTCGCTAGGAGCTAGGTCAGGCGAATAGGCAGGATGTGGTTTTAATTCATACCCGTTTCGCTCTACAGCATCCATTGCAACTTTGCAAGTGCGGACTCTCGCGTTGTCCTGTTGCGGCAAAACACCTTTAGAGAGTTTACCTCGGAGTTTTTCACGGATGGCGGTTCTCAGCTGGTCTAAAAAGTTGGCATAGTACACTCCAGTTATTGTACTTCTCTTGGGTAAAAATCCAACATAATAACGCCTTTTGCGTCCCAAAATACTGTGGTCATCACCTTGCCAGCAGATGGTTGCGTCTTGAACTTCTTTGGCCTCAGGGACTCCGGCATTCCCTTTTCTCTGGCTCATAATAATGAAACCAAGCCTCATCTACAGTCACCAGACGCAAAGAAAATCATCTTTTGACCTAAAACGCTTCAACACGGCGCTGCATACTGATGCTCGGGTTGCCATTTGCTCATCGCTAAGGGATTTGGGGACCCAACGGGCTGTTAGCTTGCGCATACCTAACGCTCATGTACGATTGTTGAAACGCTACCATGTGAAATGCCTAATGCCTGCGCTATTTCTTCCACCTGAATTCGCCTATCAGAGTATGCCAGATCCCGAACTTTCTTACACATTTCTTCGTCGGTGGCATCCAGTGGGCGTCCAGACCTGGCTTCATCTTCTAAAGACGTTCTACCGCGTTTGAATTCCCCTACCGAGAATTTAACAAAAGCATAAGATGGTGCAGAAGACCAATAAACATCGGCTAACTCGCCGTGTATTTCCTTGCCTGTTTTACCTTTTAAATACAAGTACCGAATTACAGCACGGTACTCAACTTTAGATAATAAGCATGTCTTTGCATCACTAGCCATGTTTGACATTCAATATCTTATTAAGAATGACTCGATACGTGTGCAATTTTGTATCCATGTATAAAACATATATTGAAACAAAGCATGAAATTCGTGACCGTCTCGGTCTATCGGAAATGGGATAGGCTGGTTATTTATTGACACGCCCTCGTATTAATTTATTTAGATTTCCACTACGTAGGCTAAATCACAATACGAAAATTTAAAATATGTCTTGTTTTAGACAGCAAATTTAATAAGAAAAGACATTTAATTCAAATTATAAACGGAATCGTTTTACTTTCTGTGAAAAAAAAGCGTTATTAATCCTTCTAAATGTTGTGACTTATATAGTTATGTGGACAGCTATCTGCTAGTCCCCCAAGCCCACCAAACCCAGAATTTATAATGTGTCGATTGTGTTAACAGTTATTACAGGGCCGGATCTCAGAGATGATTAGTGGGGTTCCCTGACTCGATCCTCCTTTGATTCAAAATTGCATTTTCATCAGACGGTTTGGATAAATTGGATAAAGTTTGGCTGCTGTATTTTCCTTAATTTTTCACTCCCTTTTCATCATTACATTATATATAGCTCCTAAATTTCCACAAGTCGATTTTACTACCTGTGAATATCTAAAGTTGCTGCATGTATAGCAGTGTAGAGCCTGATCAGACACCGCGTTCTGTGGCGTTTGATCTGGGTCTTTACTGATGGCTCAGGCCTGTTTTCCCTATATTAAGAATAGTCCGGTGTTTGGATAAAATCGATTTCTTTCAAAAAGTTTGAACTCCCAATCCTGGATCCGCCCCCGATTATGGAAAAGATTCTGTCATGTCGCTTGTATTGCTTTATTATGAAGACGTTTTGTCCATAGATTAAATCATCACGAAAACATACCTATATATTTTTTATCCCCATAAATCCCATTTTTATATAGTTAAACTGGGGTATACATTAATCTTATTTCTGCTCAAAATCATAGTTTGCGGGTACTCATTAGACGAGGCGGTTCTGACCAGTAGCCAAAATCTATGTTTTTGAGCAGGAATACGAAACATATCAGATATTCTTTTTTATTATTATTTGAAAATATTCATTTATTCAATTTTTTTGGTGGTAAAGTTTTTTTGTACATTTGAATAGGCATGTTTTCATAATGTTCTGTACTATTTTAATATTTCTGCGCATTAGTTTTTTTTTCTAGTCCGCAGATCTTTTTTTTTTTTATTTTATTATTGTGTATGTGATTTTCATTATAAAAAAACTCCCAACTCAACATACGTACATTTCTTTAGTGGAATTTGATTATTGATTGGTCGACAACATTTTTCAAATTTTCACATTTCATAAATCCGTTGAGCAGGAATTTTGGAAGTATTTTCTTCGCGTATATTTCAAAATTTTGCGATTTATCTCATGCTATAAACTTAAACATGGCAGAACTGGAATCGAAAGAATCGAATTTCATTTTTTGTTTGAATTGAGGTTTTACGACCCAGTTAACCTATTAAGGCCATGTAGAGCGATTCATTTAACCTACTCACAGTTTCTGGCCATGCTTAGTCCTCTAAACGGTTAACCAGTACTTGCATCAGGAAAACACGCCTAAATAATTCTGACCCCCTGAAACCCCACTTTTATATAGTAAAACTGGGGTTTACAGGGGTATACATTATTTTTTTTATTTCTGCTCAAAACATAAAGCGAGGCGGTTCTAACGAGTACCCACAATGTATGTTTTGAGCAGAAATATAATAAATATTAGAATTTTTTATCTGGAAATTTCCCATTTTTGGTTGTAAAATTTTCAATATATATTAGAATAGGCATGTTTTCGTAATGTATGCATATTTTCATCAGCTGCTGATAACTTCTCTTCTTGAATCAGCGGAAGAGGGTAATTACCGTAGGAATTATTTCATGACATTACGTTAACACGCCTATTCAAATATATGGAAAATTTTACAACCCAAAAAAAGGAAAAACTTCAGATAAAAAATTCCGATATTTTTCATATTCCTGCTCAAAACAAAGATTGTGGGTACTCGTTAGAACCGCCTCGGTGAGGCGGTTCTAACGAGTACCTACAATCTATGTTTTTTTAGTAAAATAAGAAAAATAATTTATACCCCTGTAAACCCCAGTTTTACTATATAAAAGTGGGGTTTAAGGGGGTCAAAATTATATAGGCGGGTTTTCGTGATGATCACACTCCACGGAAGTTATATGGCCGAGCTGGAATTCGAACTCGAGACTGACTCCCGGATCTGCAGCCAGCTTTCCTACCGACTGCGCTATGGAGCCCGATTTCATTTTTGCGAGCAAACGCCGACGAACCACAGAAAAACTTAGCATGAAGCCCTTCGGTATTTATACAGGTGTTCGCATATCAATATAATACAAAAAATGTATGTTTTGAGCAGAAATTTGAAAAATATCTGAATTTTTATCCGAAATTTTCTTTGTTTGGTGGTAAAATTTTCAATATATTTGAATAGGCGTGTTTTCGTAATGTTATTTAAATCTTTAAAGGGGGATCCTCCGAAAGTTTGAAAATACCACACTCGGTTAAGCTCAATATACTCGTATCTTGAAAGAAAATGAAAATTGCAATAACCATGCATTAAGTCACCCATCATCGCTTTAAGCCTAAATTGTTTTGATCTTTTTCTGAAAATGTGTCTACTCTGAAGGGAAAGAATTTTCCTAGAGTAAAACCCTTTTTAGAAGGTGATTTATGTACAGGAAAGCAAACAGGAAGTCGCCTAAATTGTCTCCCTTGTCAAAACTGGCGGAAGATTACAGTGTATCCACGCACCTTAAAACTTTGGTACTGTCTGGATTTCATTCTACTTCTGTAACTTTGGTTTTGTTCTTTTGATATCTATTTCAGTCATGTATGTTCTTTAAATATTTCAAACTTTCCTCTTGTAATAGACCCTGTACTTTTTTTATATGGCTAAAATGTGTTCACTGCTTAGTCAAAGGTCTAGAGAAGTAATTTCAACAGAAAATACATTAACAGTGTGTCTTTTTTCTCCAAGAAGACATTCAATAGGAATACTCATTAGAAGCGTCATTTTTAGAAGGAACTAAAACCGATTTTGACATGAGTTGTCTGCCATGAAACTGTATCCAGTCATAAAACCATAAGGCGAAAATAAATGGTTGGAGTATCCTGTCAGATTGACAGAATCCGATCATTCCTTAGGAAACGAAAACAAATTTATCTTCAAATAATAAAACACAACTTCCCAACTATTCTGCTGTGAGGCCTTTTTTCAAGGATTATCGTCTGCTTCACTTCTTCAGGCTCATCCAGGGAACGAATCGTCTCTATACTTCCTTTTACAGGACGTCGTGACGTTCACTTTTCTCAGTGAAGTCGCAAAACCCTACCAAAAACTGGTGTAAAAACAGGAAAGGAAAAATGGACATACACATTGCATTCAGGAAGCTATAAATCGGTGGCTGCCCTTTACTTCACTAACCTAACCAGTAATAATAATAATAATAATAATAATAATAATAAACAAATACATGATTAAATGAATTAAATGAAGACAATTAAAATGTTGAAGTAGTGGTAGTAGCAGAAATAGTAGTAGTAGTATATTTAATAGTAGCAGTAGTATGAATAAATAAATAAATAAAAAAATAAATTCAATAAAAATAAATACTAAAAATAAAATAAATCATAGGATTAATAAGCAAAATAATAATAATAAATCAAAACTCAAAACACTTCTTTCACTCTTCCTCTCTTTCCCCAACCCCGCCCCACTCGCCCCGCCTGCCCCATCCCCTTCCGACCCTCCCCTGACCCCGCTCTCTTCTCGCTAACTACTTCATTCAGCCACCGATTTTGAGCGTCCGCAAGGGTTTTCTCGTACATCCTTAACCGTATTTATCTTGTGTATTCCAACTGACAAACCTGTGAAAAAAGTGTAGACCTAGATTAGATTCTGCAGCTGCGGCGTCTGATCTGGGTCTACACTGTTAGCCGCTCATCCAGCAGACTTAAGAATAATACTAACAGACGTTGAAATTGATTTTTTAGAATTTTAGGACAAAAAAACGATTATCAGTTAAGGTTCCCGAATATTTCGGATAATTACAATAGTAACAATCGATGTAGTTTCCTTGTATGAACGTAAAACTTGCGACAATCCTTGAAAAAGACCTTAGACCGAAAACTTAGGAACAAATGTTGTTATATTATGAGAAAATAATTTTTAATCAAAAAGTAACCGTGCTCCACAATAATAATACTAATAATAATAATAATAGGCTTAAATGTGTGCATCTTTTTTGACCTCCATAGACCAGTCTTATCCCTTCGTTCTAGGTTTTCTGACAAGGAACCTTCGCTTCGTCCACATTCGATCATGCCAATGAGAGTAATAATTCATCAAAATGACATTTTTTGCTTTCCATTTTCTGATTTTTCCATTTGTTTTCAGTCTTACTTCTATCAGATCAAATATGATCTTGTACCAACCACAGGGCTCTACCTAAACAACTTTGGATTCAATACAATCATTTTGCGATAATCTCCGTGTGCCACTAAGTTAGCTTGAAGGCAGAAAAGGGTCTAGTGTTTCCCTTATTTTGTAAAAAGGATATGAGTTCTGAGACTTTGTTTGCTTTCCCGTACATCAAACCCTTTCAGCATTTTTTCCCTTTAACCCTTGCCATGCTGAATAAATTAAGATGCAATGCCCACTTCTAATTGCCAGCCAATCAGATTACTTGGTACGGAGGTGTTTAATACGAGCGTAGATATTCACATATTTAATGACAAACAGTGCAGCTCCAGATCAGTTGGCTTCTTGAGAAGCCAACTGATTGAAGAAGCCAATTTATCTGGCTCTACACTGTTTACTAAGACAGGGCATTTCGTGTTCAGCAAGAAAAGGGTTAAGACTAGACCCATTTTAGAAAGGAGCAAAGTCAACTTTAGCAGATTTGCCTCCCGTAAAACTGTATCCATCCATTCATGTTAATTGTTTACTCATGCCTTTTCTTTTTTTTTTTTTTTTTTTTGTTTTTTTTTTTTTTTTTTTTTGTTTTCTCTCCTGTCTTGGAGATAGCGCGACATAACTGAAATGTTGATTCGGCCATGAACCCTCACCTTAAGCAAACAAAACAAAACTGACAGTCCATTACAGATAAGTTTTTTGACTAGACACAATGTTCAGCTGAATGAATCTTGCAGTATGAAAAGCATTTGAGGCACTGTCTTACTAAGTATTTTTAGCCGGGCTCTATAGTGCAGTCGATAGCGACTGACTGCAGATCATAGGGGTTTGCAAGTTCGAACCAAGCTTGCCCACATGCACAACTTTCATTGAGATTGATCATGGAATCGTTTTTACAGTCCTTCTCCACTTTGAGTTGATTCAAAAAGGGCAGCTGTCAGTTATTGACATGAGTATGTGCACAGAGCACTGATCAACCACCTTGACGGCTTAGGCTGCCCAGAAAAAGAGTAGATTATTCGACCAACTCAACATGACCTTAATAGCGTTGACTGGGCCATAAAAAAAATTAAATAAGTCACGGTCTTAATATTTCCTAAAACAATATTACATAGTTTTGTTTCTGATTCATGTACGTACCGAAACTTTGATATGTCTTTATTATGATTATTATTATTATTATTATTATTAGACATACTCAATGCTTTGTTCCGTGACTTTTTTCTTGTCTAGAATAGATCATATATCATGACGTTTGGATACTTTGAAATAAACTTTTCATATAACCATATTATAAGTTATGAACTTAAACATAACAATTTTTTTTTCACGATCATGTCAGATAACATGCTTAACATCACGAAAACATGCCTATATAATACTGACCCCCTTAAACTCCACTTTTATATAGTAAAACTGGGCTTTACAGGGGTATACATAATTTTTCTTATTTCTGCTCAAAAACATAGATTGTGGGTACTCGTTAGAACCGCCTCGACGAGGCGGATCTAACGAGTACCCACAATCTATGTTTTGAGCAGAAATATGAAAAATATCAGAATATTTTATATGAAAAATTGCCATTTTTTTGGTGGTAAAATTTTCAGTGTATTTGAATAGGCGTGCTTTTGTAATAAAATGTGACGTCATATACACAACAAAATTTATTGGAATATCGTTTTTTTAATTAGAATTGTTTCCTTAAAAATTGAATATATTAAACTGTTTAGCAAGAACATTAACTTCGCGAATTCGTTGATGGTCATTTCCATAGTTTAGGATAAGGTATGGTAAAATGAAGTTAAGGTGTGTGAATTATGAAAGATACGATATCCCATGTAAATTAAATTTTGATTCTTTTTTGTTTCTTTCTTCTTTTTTATTCATCAATCAAACCGCGTTTTCTATTTTCTATATTGTTTTTTCTTTGTATTTCTGGTGGATTCGTCTATTGTAGATTATTTTGGGTACTCAGCTGCAATAAGCATAAGACATGGGTGATACTGTTTTAAGAAATTTCATCAAATATAAAAACATCGGTCCCTGACATTTTTACGTACACAGTCCTCGTATAATTCTAGAAAAAACACTCTGGTATAGTTTCCAAGAATTTCCGGATACATGCGTACAGCAAAGATCCAGGCCATCTAGCAGTTTTAAATAGACATGTCGAAACATCACGAAAACGCACCTACATAATTTTGACCACTTAAATCCCACTTTTATATACGAGGGCGTGTCAATAAATAACCAGCCTATCCCATTTCCGATGGACAGAGACGGTCACGATTTCTATGCTTTGTTTCAATATATGTTTTATACATGGGTACAAAATTGCACACGTATCGAGTTATTATTTAATAAGATATTGCATGTCAAACATGGCTAGTGATGCAAAGGCATGCTTTTCATCTAAAGTTGAGTACCGTGCTGTAATTCGGTACTTGTATTTAAAAGGCAAGGAAATATACGGCGAGTTAGCCGCTGTTAATGGGTGTTCTGCACCATCTTATGCTCAGGTTAAATTCTGGGTAGGGGAATTCAAACCCGGTAGAACGTCTTTAGAAGATGAAGCCAGGTCTGGACGCCCACTGGATGCTACCGACGAAGAAATGTATAAGAAAGTTCGGGATCTGGTATACTCGGATAGGCGAATTCAGGTGGAAGAAATAGCGCAGGCATTAGGCATTTCACATGGTAGCGTTTCATCAATCTTACATGATCGTTTAGGTATGCGCAAACTAACAGCCCGTTGGGTCCCCAAATCCCTTAGCGATGAGCAAATGGCAAATAGAGCATCAGTATGCAGCGCCGTGTTAAAGCGTTTTAGGTCAAAAGACGATTTTCTTTTGCGTCTGGTGACTGTAGATAAGACTTGGGTTCGTTATAATGAGCTAGAGAATAAAGCTCAGAGTCGTCAGTGGGTAGGGCCTGGGTCCCCGAGGCCAAAGAAGTTCCAGACGCAACCATCTGCTGGCAAGGTGATGGCCACAGTATTTTGGGACGCAAAAGGCGTTATTATGTTGGACTTTTTACCTAAGAGAAGTACAATAACTGGAGTGTACTATGCAAACTTGTTAGAACAGCTGAGAACCGCCGTGAAAAACGCCAAGGTAAACTCTCTAAAGGTGTTTTGCACCAGGACAACGCGAGTCTACACTTGCAAAGTTGCAATAGATGCTGTAGAGCGAAACGGGTATGAATTAATACCACATCCTGCCTATTCGCCTTACCAAGCTCCTAGCGACTTCTTCCTATTCCCAAACTTGAAAAAGGATATCCGTGGACTTCATTTCCGGTCTGATGAAGAAGTCGTGACGGCAGTTGAGGAGTTTGTCAGTGGAAAGAACCCTCAGGCTGACTTTTTCAGTTCTGGGCTGATGGCACTTGAACACCGTTGGTCTAAGTGCATCACACTAGAGGGCAATTGCATCGATAAAGAAGAGGTGGATCTCAACCTGAAATAAGTTAGGCTGGTTACTTTATGACTCAGCCTCGTAGTAAAACTTGGGTTTACAGGGGTATGCATTATTTTTCTTATTTTGCTAAAAACATAGATTGTGGGTACATGTTAAAACCGCCTCGCCGAGGCAGCTCTAACGAGTACCCACAATCTATGTTTTGAGCAAAAATATGAAAAATCAGAATTTTCTAGCTAAAAACTTTCAGTTTTTTGGTTGTAAAATTTTCAATATATTTGAATAGGCGTGTTTTCGTAATGGGTATGAAAACGGACTTGTCGAATTTTAGTACAGCTTTAGTAAGGAGTTAAGATGTCTAAATATTTAGTGTAACATGGTAACAAAAATGTCGTTTTTAAGGAGAATGGCATCCTCGGTAACCCAGGTATGACCCATTACGTTACACTTCATACATCACCCTGGGACAACTGACTGACGAAACGTCGTTTTCTATGAATATTCATAATACCGGGGAATACCTGAATAGCTAATCAAAATGTCGATAACATAGCGCTACTCTCTTATGCGGAAGATTCATTTTTTCTTCTTCCGTTACTAAAAATAACTCAGAAAAACCCGATAAACGTTTTCGTCAGCAATTAATACCAAACCTGGTTTGCAACGAACGATTTGATTGGATATTTGCAAAACAATCATAGAACGATGACGTTATTTGCGGAGTACGCGAGTTAAAAATAGATTAAAATTTCTCATGGAAATACTGAGATCACAAATCAGATTTCCTCATGAATATTTCATGAGGACGAAGAAACGTAAGCGAGTTGTCCCAGGAGTGACGAATGAAGTGTGGGTTACCGAGAATGGGAGAATGGATAACCTGGTAGGGTTTCAGTCATTTGTACAAGGGAGACAACTTCTGTGATTTCCTGTTTACTTTCCTGCGGACCAAGACCCTGTAGGAAAGAGATCTACTCTGAAAGGAAAGAATTTGCTCCCACGGGGAGCAAATTCTTTCCTTTCAGAGTAGATCCTTTTTCAGAAATGGTGCAAAACAAATTTGAGAGTTGCCTCCCCTGAAAGTGTATTCATTCCCCTTGACCTAGTGGGTAATTGTTTCCTGGGACCATTTGTTGAAAGATCATTTGCTTACCGGTAGATTTATGTGACTTTATTTTCAACTAATGTTAATTATTGAAGCTGTAAAAAAAAAAAAAAAAAAAAAAAAAAAAAACAAACTTATGAATGAAAGCTGTGAACAACAGCTTATTATACTAAAAAAAAAAAATATCAGCATCTTTAAACTGCATGTTAATATTATGAAGAGGAACGGATACACTTTCAAGGGAGACAACTCCTACAAAATTGATTTGTCTCTCTTCTTAAAAGGATTCTACTCAAAATGGAAAGATTCTCTAAATGGAAAGAATTTGCTCCCAAGGGGAGTATTTTTTTTTCCTTTTAGAGTAGAGCCCTTTTTAAGAA
This sequence comes from Anodontia alba, assembly GCA_964016985.1. Taxonomy (NCBI): domain Eukaryota; kingdom Metazoa; phylum Mollusca; class Bivalvia; order Lucinida; family Lucinidae; genus Anodontia; species Anodontia alba. The sequence goes on from OZ024838.1 coordinate 36,201,172, forward strand.
GAGACAAAATAATCTCGATAGAGTTACCTTCCCTTAATTTTCTGTGTGCGTGTATGTATAAAACGTGATATTGGTGATAGGCTGGGAGAAAAAATTAATGCGTTTGAGTTTGTATGCGAACAGCAAGATCAAAGAGAAACCTGTGCTATTTAAAGGTTCCATATTTCTTAAACATTTTTTTTTTAATCCAAAAAAGGTTTAATAAGCTGATCTACAGTAAAAATATGAAAAAAAAAAAAAAAAAAAAAAAAAAAAAAATGTAGCATCCGACTGCCTGTTAAGTTTCAGTTAGTTTCTCTTTTTGTAATTGGATAAAAAACGAAATTATTTTTATCCTCTCTGAAAATAAATGTTGGCAACATTAATTCAGAGATATGATAAAATCATTTCATTTCAATAACGAGAGACTAACCAGGCTTTCAGATGCGACATGATGATTGCATTAATACAATATGTCAATTTATATTGTTTTAATATATCAATTTATTAAACCTTTATCGGATAATAAATGTCTATTTCTGAGAAATATGGAGCCTTTGTCAGTTTTTTTTTTCTAATTGTATTCGAAGTTGCAAAGGAATCTGTGAGCGGATAGAAAGGTTTGATTAGAATGTGTAGAGCGCATGCTAATCTGTACCCTTCGCTGTCCACATATGTTCAGAAAATTAATTTTACCAAAGCGAAGCTTATTTATGTTAGTTCTATTATATTTTGTTGTAAATTTTACATACACGATTTTATCATCACGAAAACATGCCTATGTAATTTTGACCCCCTTAAACCCCACTTTTATACAGTAAAACTGGGGTTTCCAGGGGTATACATTATTTTTTTCTTATTTCTCCTCAAAAACATAGATTGTGGGTACTCGTTAGAACCGCCGAGGCGGTTCTTACGAGTACCCACAATCTATGTTTTAAGCAGAAATATGAAAAATATCAGGTTTTTTTTTTATCAGAAAATTTTCAATTTTCGGAGGTGAAACTTTCCATATATTTGAATAGGCGTGTTTTCGTAATGTCACGGATTTGTGAGCCATTGGCAATGGCTGGATGGCAGGGACAAATATATTTTTTAGTTTCCTCTTTTCGCCCAAAAATATGCATGGAATATGTTTTCGTAGAGACAAAAAGAAAAATATTTTGTGGATAGCACCTCTTATCTGTAGCTATGAAATACGCACTATTTTACTAAATTAGCTTAACATATTAAGCGGTTTATTATTTTAGCCTTGTTTTGTGAAATGCATGTATATGTACCATTTTGTAATAGGTTTCCTTTTGTGTCGTATCAGGAGTGAATGTGTCTTCGTGACGTGTGCACAGTGGAGGCCCAAATTGATCTGCGCATGTGCAGCCCGAACAGTACCGCTTACAGAATCACAGAGCTGTGGCCATCACGAAAACACGCCTATATAATTTTGACCCCCTTAAACCCCACTTTTATATAGTAAAACTGGGGTTTACAAGTGTATATATAAACATAGATTATAGGTACTCGTTAGAACCCCCTCGCCGAGGCGGTTCTAACGAGTACCAACAATCTATGTTTTGAGCAGAAATATGAAAAATATCAGAATTTTTTATCTGAAAATTTTCCTTTTTTTGATTGTAATATTTTCAGTATATTTGAATAGGCGTGTTTTCGTAATGATGTGCAGCCCGAACAGTACCGCTTACAGAATCACTGAGAGCTGTAGCATGTATGACTGAGAGCCAATATCCGGTTGAGCTTGTATGGATGCGCAGTTTGATCTGAGCTAGCGTCTTTCAGATACAAATGTAGTCTGTAAGACATGGTTTTGCTTGACACGACCCATGAAAATATTTTGGTTACACCCAACGAGCATATGACGTTTCTACAACATCGCATTAACGTCGATGCAACGTCATAATGTATGACTTTACATCGACGTTAATGCGACGTTGTTTAAACGTCATGTGTCAGCTGGGACCTCTGTTTTTACTAATACTATTGGTGGGCTTGGGGAAAGTAGCCTACTAAGGAGTTGATTGGCTGATAGAGTTCCCTAAAAACTAGAAAAGCCTTCGAAGAGGCCTTTTTGATAAAATGTAACTTTTTGAATGCAATATTTTGAGAAAGGCAATGCAAAATTGGATAACCAAAGGGTGACTATTACATCCATAACACGTAAATGCGTTTAAGTGTAACGAAAACGAAGACCACGGTTTCAGCTTGTCTCACAGACGGTCACGGAATAGATTCTTGAGCGTGGATGGTAGGGCGTCCTTCCGTCATTGGATTTCTCGTCTTATTTGAAGCACAATCATGGTGGATTGTTCTCTCGTCTATTCCAGTCTTCTCTTCTCTCCCCTTCCGTCTTGGAGTTGACTGGACAACTATTGCCGGCCAGGCCGTTGGACATAAACTTAAGTTACTTCTTAAAGTACAAAGCAAAATTGCAGCAGATGTTAATCTATTTTTGACTCCCACCTTTTCGGAGTAAAAGAGAAGGGACATGGTATTCGCGTGTCCCCGGCAGGCACATGACGTAAATATAACGTCGCTTCAACGTCAATGCAACGTCATGACGTTGCGTCGACGTTGAGGCGACGTTATATTTACGTCATGTGTCCGCTGGGTCCATTCGTCCATGGCTCGTCCCTCTATAAGTACATATCTTGTATCTGCATCTCCTACTAACTTTTTAAACTCTTTAGGCGTTTTCTGCATGGTGAGGCCCCAGTCAGCATTCTACGTGAATCTATATCGGGCCGTCATCGGCCCGTCAGGGTAGCTGACGGGCCGATGACGGCCCGATGTAGATTTACGTAGAATGCTAGCTGGGGCTGTGCATGTGGCTTGAATGTAATCCTTAGATGAGTTCTCTACACTTTCTTTCACATTGTGAACGTAGTCAGCTGGTTCTGTAGTATATATCTTGTGAGCGTCTTTTGTCCGCAACTCCTCAAGTGATTCTTAACTGTTACAGACTTTTTCCATATGGTCTGAAAACGTGCATGTGACTTGGATGCACGTGCATGCGATTTAGACACAAGTCCTTGTGATTTGAATGCATGTGCATGTGATGTGGAAGCATGTGGATGCAATTTTAATGCATGTGCATGTGATCGGATACTCAAATTATTGTGTCAATTTTACACGTTGTGAAAAGTTGGCACGATAATGCTTCATAAAGTAAAAATAATAAGTCACTTACTGCTCTATGTTCTGTGAGCATTCGCACAGGAACCAAATGAATTTATTAAATAGTCATCAGACGTTCTGATGAAACCGCCATATAATTCCACACCTTGGATTATTCTGCGCAAAAACAAACGAAACTGAAAAGATAAATGCATGTAACAAAATCAGACAGTCATCTCCTAGTTGCCAGTCACAAGCCTGGAAAAGATCATACCTGGTTTGCTCGAAATACTGAGTGACCAACAACTCCACCACATAATATCCGAAGTATAATGTCGAATGTCACAAGCAGTGGTGTCTGACATTTACCCTTAACGCATCAGTCACGATTGCATCTTAAACATCTACTTTGCATATCAGATAAAATAAGCCTTGACATTGCATTTGAAGATAAGGCTTCATATTTTAGGTGAATCATTTTTAGCAGACGATTCGCATGAAATTTGTTTGATGCCTTATTTTCTCTGACAAATAAAACAAAATATATTAAAATATTTGTTATAATAATGCATGGTACTTTAAGGGTTTAAAGTATCAGAAGAATCTGTTGTCCGTTTATATCTCTTCTGCTGATAAAGGGGCTGGGTTGGGTGAGGCAAACGTGTTGTCTATCTTATGCCACCGTCCAACTGATAATTGGTTTACAGTCGGATGAGGCCTGCTATCCTTGCAGCAGGTACGGGTAGCGGGGAAAATGTTTTTATTTCTTCTGTTTCTTCATTTTTATTCATTTCCCCCTTTCTCCCGGCCCCTCTTTTTCATCTCCTATTATTTCTAGCTCTCTTCTCCCTTTCTCTTGGAGACGACACAAAATGACCCACAAGGGTTGATGTGTCGTCAAATCCCAACGGAACCAAAATCTGCTTTTGAGCTAGTTTGGGTTCTAAATGAATTCTTTACATGTTCCAAAGTATTTTTTTGCGATAAATGTTCTGTCCGTATTCTGAGTTATCATTACAAAATAACATGAAGAGGGCTTTGAGACGAGCCCTCTTCATGTTATCATTGTTTTCATGATCGTCCCGAAATGACGGTTATATGACTTATAGGGATAAAAAACCCTTGTACATTCAAAGATCAATGTAATTATGTTTGCAAATTCCAGTGACCTCCATTTAGAAAGAGAGCTAACTCCTTTTATCGACAGTACGTTGATTGACGTACGTTGTAAGTAATGAAATAACGTGCTGTCAGCCTTTTTTTTTTTTTTTTTTTTTTTTTTTTTATTTGTTGGAAGGTGGGGGGCGGGAGAGGGGGCAGGGGGGGGGTTGAGAGGGGTGGGAGTGTGTGTGGGGAGGGGATACGAATGTGTGATTACTATCGTCTCAGACACTTGTACATCATAAGAGCGATACAATTATTTTTTAACATGTTCCAATGGCCGGCATTTAGAAAGAGAGCTAACGTTTGTGGTAACTCCTTTTATCGACAGTACGTCGATTGACGTTTTTAGTAATAAAATAATGTGCTGTCAGTTTTTTTTTTCTATTTTGCATTAGAATGTGTGATTACTATCGTCTCAGATGTATTTATGCCCCCAACTGCAAAAAAGTTGACGGGGGATACTGGTTTCGGGTATGCGCCAGCGCGTCCATCCGTCAGTTCGTCAAGAACCGTGCATGCTAGGGTTTCGAAATTTCAGATATATGGATTCCTCATGGGAAAATATTTGACGCAGTTTTCTTGTCCGAGTTCTCTCTCTTTCTGGAGTAATGCCCCTTTGAACAAAATCTGAATAAAATCTGATGCATACCATAGCTTATGAACCGTGCATGCTACAATCTTGAAAATTCACATATAGATTTCTAAATGAAAAATAGCTGATCCGTATTTTGTCTTGTCTGTTACCTCCTTGTCTGGAATTATGCACCTTTGAAAAACTCAAAATGGAACCTTGTCAGCAAGATACCTCCAAAACGTTTTATCATATATAGCTAGGGGCTTGAAACTTGATCAACTGATAGGGGATTGTAAGTACATTACTTGATTTTTATTATTATTTTTTAAATCATCTTATTCCGGAGTTATGGCCCTTTGAAAAGTTTTGCATTTTAATAAAAATCAGAATGAAATTTTTTCAGCAAGATACCTTGAAAAGTACTTGAGCTAAGAGCTTGAAACCTCGTCGGCTTAATTGGGATAATAAATAGAATGACCGATAAAAATAATAAAAGAAAAATCCTTTTAATTTTCCAGAGTAATAGCCAGCGCGTCCATCCGTCCGTTCGTCAAGAACCGTGCATGCTAGGGTTTCGAAATTTCAGATATATGGATTCCTCATGGGAAAATATTTGACGCAGTTTTCTTGTCCGAGTTCTCTCTCTTTCTGGAGTAATGCCCCTTTGAACAAAATCTGAATGAAATCTGATGCATACCATAGCTTATGAACCGTGCATGCTACAATCTTGAAAATTCACATATAGATTTCTAAATGAAAAATAGCTGATCCGTATTTTGTCTTGTCTGTTGCCTCCTTGTCTGGAATTATGCACCTTTGAAAAAATCAAAATGGAACCTTGTCAGCAAGATACCTCCAAAACGTTTTATCATATATAGCTAGGGGCTTGAAACTTGATCAACTGATAGGGGATTGTAAGTACATTACTTGATTTTTATTATTATTTTTTTAAATCATCTTATTCCGGAGTTATGGCCCTTTGAAAAGTTTTGCATTTTAATAAAAATCAGAATGAAATTTTTTCACCAAGATATCTTGAAAAGTACTTGAGCTAAGAGCTTGAAACCTCGTCGGCTTAATTGGGATAATAAATAGAATGGCCGATAAAAATAATAAAAGAAAAATCCTTTTAATTTTCCAGAGTAATAGCCTTTTAAAAATTTGGTCTGTTTGAAAATTTTCAGCTAGACACGTCGAAAACTATCTGAGCTAGAAGATTGAAACTTGGTCAGCTGATAAGGAGTGATGAGTAAATTACCTGATTAAATGAATAAAAAAATCCCTGAGATATGACAGTTTGAAAATTTCGGAAACTGTTTGAGCTTGAAACTTAGTCAATTGATAGAGGATGGTGAGTTGATTGCTTGATAAAAAATGGATCATTTTAAACTTGTCAGCTAGACATCTAGGAAAATTTTTGAGGTAGGAGCTTGAAACTTGGTCAGCTGACAGGTTATCCGATTAAACTTTTTTTCCGTAGTTATAGCCTTTTATGCATTTTAAACTTGTCAGCAAGATATCCCGTAAACTGTATGAGTAAAGGACTTGACATTTGGTGAGGTTATTGGTGATGATTAGATCACCTGATTAACTTTTGAAACAAATTGGATTAAAGAGTCATGCTTCTTATCAACTTTGACATTTTATTTGGACAAGCATACACTTGGGATTAAAGGGGTTGAGAGTACTATTACTGGTACAACATTTTGAAACCATCACTTAGGAGGTAATTAGAACAGGCATCATTTGTGGGAAGTCGTACAACGTCAAGGTAAATTGGATGATCGATTACCATTACATCAGGTATCTGTCTAAATTGATCAAAATCTATTTTTGTAGCATACCTCATATACTATATAACTGTAAATTTCAACAGATACTTACCTCATACAATTAAAACAGAAGAGTCAGATTTTATATGGATTACCGACTAAATTAACAAGAAGAGACAGATACACTTTATATATATATTGCAGCACTTTCAATAACACTGACTGTTAGTGCATGGCAAATTCTTCTTTGGTTAAGAGCCCAACTCCTTCCACAAGCACCTGACCCTCAATGACTGGTAGTCCAACCAGGTTGGGGTCAAAGACGTGGAAGAAGGCGTAGACAGCAGAGAGGAGCGCGACGATATCCTGCGAGAGTGCATCGGCCTCCTGACAGATTTCACTATTAGGCTACATTTGTATTCTTTTACCTAATTTACGAAGCTAAGAACACATGTTGATTGTGTATATCTAAAGTTGTGAAAAAATCCTTATGCTTTTACTTAGGTTGTTTTGTCATTTTTTTTATTGTTACTTCCTTTCTTGCTGAAATTGTTTAGGTCATTACTGAAGTTTGCCTAAACTAGCTTTCGATTTTTACGTGATAAATGGGCTGTTGCGTTTTAGTAACAACCTATTTATCGCATAAAAGCTGAGGTGGGATAAAGTTTGATTTTACTATGCATATGCCTTGAAGCTATCAGTGCTCCAGCTAGGGTTAATTAACAGGGTGTGGAATCTTGATGTCATTTTCCATCGCACTGCTGCAGCCTTTTCATACTTAAATGTGCTCATCTCATTCCAGACATATTGCCATACATTTGGTGAAAATTTTATCAATCAAATTTGGACCAAGAATAAAGAAGTAACAGGTGTTTTAAGATAGCCACTCTACTGAGTGCTATATTTATTTTTATTACTCGTATATAGCTGTAAATATTAAATTATCAAAATGAGCGATAAAAGCCGAGGAGCTAGCGTGCCGATATCATACGATATCGGCACACATACTCGATATTGCACACTTACTCGGATGCCTTCTCATATTACCGTTACATTACGTTGCTTTTGATGACGTCGTAATGCAGTGACGTCGCGCCAGACCTTGTCACGCGCATTGGCAGAATTCACATTTTAGTTATTAAAACATTTAATAATAGGCGATTGGGATTAATTCATTTAAACCGATTTGATAGTTCTTCCCTTATATTTTGGGCAATTCCATTTGTTAAATTAGGGGCGTCCTGTTTATTTACTGTCATTATTTTAACATCATTTGGTGTACCTTTCAAGTAATTGGTGAAGCCCCCCCCCCCCCCCCCCACTGATATGCAGAATTATTTGGTGTCTCATCTGGGTCTGCACTGTTTGCCTGTGTCCCATTTATAGAACACCAGGCTTATATGGGTTAAGCAGACTCTAGTTTCACAAGCAAATAGAATAAACTTCTTATTACGAGGCTTAATTGTAGTATGCTGATGGCTAGTCAACTGGTTGAAACTGTTTATGTCGCATTGTTGAATTTGTTGTGTTCATAAACAGAAAACAGTGGTTCTGTGTTTTGAGATTCATGTGCCATTTACTTTAATTGTCTACCGAAACATTATTGTCTAACTAAACATTATCATGAAATGGATAATTATAAGTATCGGCATTAGAGTGCCATAGCTAACCTGTTGCTGAACCCTGACTGTTTACATAACATCTGACACCCTGTTGAATAAATTGGTTTAAAAATATCTTCTTTTTTATGCCGGATTAAACTTCTACGCTGGATTAAACTTGATAGCAATTTAAGCAAAAGATATAGATTGTAAAGTTCTGTTTTTGATTGAAGCTAAATTAGTTAATCTTAATTACTGCCTAAAAAAGCAGTGTCGCACATTATTAACAGCCGTGCATTAACCGACGAAAATCCATGTATTAACAAGACAATTCACGCGCTGGTTATACACGGCTAGCAACTTTCAATATGATTGTACCGGTGCCACAGATTTGTTACCGTTATGAGATATGTACTGCACGGCCCTAGAAAAAGCACGCAAATTACGTTCGCGAGACATCGGTGAAAGGGCGAAAGAAAATAGTGCAAGAAATAACGCGAAATGTAGCAAATGTTTTCAGTTTTTATGCAATAGCAATCGAACATGGTTTATCAATGCATTAACATTCGCCAGGTCCCTAAGGAATTGTTGAAAACCGCGGCCTTCGGCCTCGGTTTTCAACACCTCCTATGGGACCTAGCGAATGTTAATGCATGAAAAACCATGTTTAATCCCTATATTCTGCAATAATGTGTACACATGTAAACTCTTAGTATTCTCACCACCAATTCTCACCCACCAAAAGTTGAGCATTAAGTTAACACTTCCGTGGGATACAGAAGCATTCTTATTAGTGCTCAATTCAAATGTTTCTTCATTCCTGCTGAACTGAGGCGAATTTTAACAAATATGCAGGGTTTATAGCAGAAATAGTGCATACTATTTACAGTCCATTTCTCTCTTAAATTTCTCTTCTTTAATGGGTCCATTTCTCCCATTTCATGGAGTGATTTTGTGGAGTCTCCATCACTAAACCGGGAGGAGATCGTACTGTTCTTTTAAATCTTTATAGATCTTTAATTAGATCTAAATTGGATTATGGATCCATAGTTTATGGATCCGCAAGAAAATCTTATTTGAAATCTTTGGATACTATTCATCACCAAGGTTTACGTCTGGCTCTAGGGGCTTTTCGTACTTCCCCCGTCGAAAGTTTATACGCTGAATCAAATGAACCATCATTGTATATAAGAAGAGAGAAATTGTCTCTTCAATATGTTACTAAATTAGCCGCCAATCCACGTAATTCAGCCTATGATTGTGTTTTTAATCCTAAATATGAAAGATTTTACAACAACAAACCAACGGCTATTAAACCCATTGGCCTGAGAATACAACCGTTACTTGAAGAGGCCAATATCAATATTAAAAATGTTCAGCATTTTTCTTTTCCATCAAAAGAGCCATGGACGTTAAACCCTCCAAAGATTATTTTAGACCTTCATAAAAATAAAAAAACAGAAGTCGAGTCGCATATTTTTAAGAATGAATTTTTAGAAATCAAATCAAATTATAAACATTACCTGTCAATTTATACAGATGGTTCGAAACAAGATGAGAAAGTTGCTTGTTCTGTTATTAGTCCAAATTTTACTGACAGTATCAGATTACCTGATAATAGCTCCATTTTTACCGCCGAAGCCAAGGCAATTGATATTGCACTTTACCATATCAGAGATTAGTCTGAAAAACAGTTTATCATTTATTCAGATTCTCTTTCTGTATTAAAATCTCTTAAAGATTTACACCATAGAAACCCATTAATTCAGCAAATTCTTAAAAAATATTATTATCTTTCCGCTTCAAAAGAAATTGTATTTTGTTGGCTTCCCAGCCACGTTAATATTCGTGGAAATGAATTAGCAGATTCAGAAGCCAAATCTGCATTATCCTTAGTAATAACCAATTTCAAAATTCCTCACTCCGACTTTAAATCAAACGTCTGTCAATACATCAACAACAAATGTCAGTCTGTTTGGGAAACACAAACTTATAATAAATTAAATGAAATCAAACCAAATTTTAACAGCAAATGCACATTCTCTAATCTCAGCAGAAAAGAACAAACAAAAATCACGAGATGTAGACTTGGACACACTAGAATTACTCATTCTTATATTTTAAACAATGAACAAGCTCCATTCTGCATTCCTTGTAATGAACCTTTCACAGTCAAACATTTTCTTATCACTTGTGCTGAATTTAATCACATTCGCACAAAGTATTTTAATATAAAAACTATAAAGGAACTTTTTGATATGCCAACTCAGAAAATACTCGACTTTCTTAAAGAGATCGGACTTTTTAATAAAATATGATCATTATTTTTAATCACTTAAAATCATTGATACTTTATCTCTTTAAAATAAACACATCAATCCTAGATATTTTTAAATTTCTCATTAAATAAAATCATCATATAACATAAAACTTATTAGACGCTGTATGCCCTTTTAGGGTTGAGCGTCTATAAACAAAATATCCATCCATCCATCCATCCATCACTAAATCTTGCAAATCTTGTGTTATTTGAATATGTGCCGTACAGTTAATCTTCGGTATTTTTTATAGGTTCACAGTGCATCTTGTAGATATGTTTGTCATCTTTTAGTGAAGGAAACATAGATTATTTATGTTGAACAAATGTCTAAACAACAAAAGCTGTAAACTACATGTACTTTAATATTTGACAAGCTGTATATTATTCATGACTCAAAGATACAGGTATGTCTACTTATGATATACATGTGACCGCTGCGAAACACACGTAGATGGGTCTAGACAACTCTTTAGGTAGTTTACATACTTATAGTATATACATTTAGCTATACAACTGTTTGCTTATACTGCATTTTATTGAAAGATTATTGCTTTAAATTACATCACAAAGATTATCTAAACCGCATAAAGAAAAATAATTGAAGTCTGTCTGTTGCCTTTTCAGATGTTTCGATTGTCTACCTTTATTTGATTACAAATTTATAGGATCTTTTGGTGTTAAAATGTTTACAATATATTTTAGATATATGACTTGGTATTGGTTGCACAATTTACACTTTCTGATTAGTTTTGTTAATTTGTTACTTTTGTTTAAAAAAAAATAGATCATGTAGGTTGGTTTTTGATTTAGTATCCATCCTTCAAAGAAAATATGACCCGCATGGGCCCACGTTTACCCACAATCTAGGTTTTCAAGCAAAAGTAAGGAAAATTATATGCACCCCTGTAAACCCCGGTATTCATTACACGGACTTGTTAACGTGATGTAGAGATTCTTAACCAACAATTTACAAAGCCATAGCTTTATCTAGAATAGGGGGTGGGTGGGGGTGTATCCCAATACGCATTTTTTTCTTATCCATCCCTGAAAAGCTATGTGGTGGGTGTTGGTACTGCATAGATATTTCTTATTACAATCCAAAAGTATTGATATTATCTTATATCTCCACGAAAACATGTGTTGTGGGTATTCTTTAGAAGCGCCTCGTTGTATAAATATTAAATATCTGAATAAGTGTGTTTTCATTATGTCAACATATGTGCCAATGTCCTTGTTACATAAACGAAGAAATGCAGTTTCAACATATTTTAATGTCCTTGTTACATAAAGGATGATATGCAGTGTCAACATAAAAAACTGTCCTTATGATAAAAAAGAGAATATCCCTAAATATTTGTTTATTGAGTTGTCGGAAGAATTTCGTAGGCACTTAAAAACGAGTTCAAATTAGCCATGTTAACGGGCCATCATTGTTCGAGCTATTGAGGTTCGACTGTGTTTGTAATTTTGAACTGCATGAACTGATTTGATTGAGTAAAACTCATTTAAACGCACAATGGTTTATACTGCTATCCGTTTCAAGTAATTTTGAACTCCATGAAATGATTCGATTGAGTAAAACTCATTTAAACTCTCAGTGGTTTATACTGCTATCCGTTCCAAGAACACTCGAACCTCTCAATAACTCGAACATAATTGGGACCATGTAAATTTGTTCTAGGCATGGGTAGTTCGAGCCACTGATGATTAATGATAACGCCAATTCAGGAGGCAAAGGAATATAATTTAGGGATGTCTTTTTGATCGTCATAAAATAATTGTATGTTGAGTGTATTCATTAGAATCGCCTCAATGTTTGCTTTTCCTGCAAAAATGGTCACTTCTGAAAGGGTTCGGGCCTAAAAGGAAACATTTTGGGGAGCAACTTCCTTCCATTTAGGATAGAGCCCTTTTTCAGAAAGTAAGACAAAATGAGAGTCATCTTCCTTGAAAGTATAGTAGTACCCAATTCATGAAATCATGTCTATTCAAATATGCTGAAAATTTAACCACCAAAAATGAAAAATTTTCAGATAAAAAATTCTGATATTTTCACATTTCTGCTCAAAATATAGATTGTGGGTACTCATTAGAACCACCTTGACGAGGTGGTTGTAAAGAGTACCCACAATCTATGTTTTTGAGCAGAAATAATAAAAATAATTTATACCCCTGTAAACCCCAGTTTTATTGTATACAAGTGGGTTTTAGGGGGTCAAAATTATATAAGCGTGTTTTCTTTATGGGTCAAAAGTACAATTTATTGTTTGTACTCTAAATATTAACAAAGTCTATCCTACTAGTAAGGACCACATTCCTGAAGGAGGCAAAACAATTTCGATAACGTTGTCTCCCCTTTAAGTATGTCTAGTTCCCTGAACCTGTGATGCTGCATCGGGAGATAAGGTTTTGATGGACAAGCTAAGCCAAACCTGTAGAAAGAAAACGCCATAATAAACATAAATTCAGTCAAGGACTTAAAAGCGTAAATCATATTGTTATTCAGCTGCAATAGAATTAAGGGCGGCCATCTTTGTTTTGAAATTTGTTTCATTTAATGTTTTCTATTATGCTAGCATTGTGGTCTACAAAGGCTGCCCTAATTGCTGTTTATTATCTTTTGTTTGTACAAGAGAATAGCTAATTTTGGCCCTTCAGACCTCATCACTGAACTTCAAAAAAAAAAAAAAAAAAAAAAAAAAAAAAAAAAAAAAAAAAAAAATCCCGTAATAATCTCAGTGAGCACAATGGACCATAACAGAAAAACTACATTACTGATACAAGAAAAGTGCCGCTTTAGCTGTCCTTATATTAATCAAAAAAATCGCGTAGGTATTTACATAGGAACATACTACAATATGAAGGATCAAAGCACTGACAACACGGCCGGTTCGATTATTTCTGATTGTTGGCTGGGAAAATGGTCCTGAATGGGGACTTAAAACTGTTTCTTTTAATTGATTGATTGATTATTTCGGTATCACAGTTTAGCAACATATAAGATAAAACAATACAATGCATACATACTGTAAAATGCAAACAACAGGTACAAATAAAACATCTATGCATTGCAATGCTCTATGGTTTGGTAATCACTACCAAGGATGACACAGAAAAGAGAGAGTGATCTCTCCTATTTCCATTGTGGACCTTAAGTACCGATTTGCAAGTCACATTGAGGCAGAGTAAATAAAACTTTAGGTAATTAAGATTTTAAGCAATAAAAGTATTATATAACAGATAATAACAAGCAAATTCTGTGGGGAATTTATGTCCCCCGCCTTATTTTTGTTTGAGGTGTTAAAAAAATGCAAACAACAGGTACAAATAAAACATCTATACATTGCAATGCTCTATGGCTTGGTAATCACTACCAAGAATGACACAGAAAAGAGAGAGTGATTTCTCTCATTTCCATTGTGGACCTTAAGTACCGATCTGCAAGTCACATTGAGGCAGAGTAAATAATACTTTAGGTAATGAATTAAGATCTTAAGCAATAAAAGTATTACATAAGAGATAATAACAAGCAAATTCCATGAAGAATTTATGTCCCCTGCCTTATTTTTATTTGAGGTGTTAAAAATGGGTAAGCTAACCAGAGGAGCATTGGTCCTGTATCCCTTACTTAAGTATTGAAGCAGGAAACCAGAAATAAAAAATAATTTCAGGATTCTGAAAAAAATACATGCATATCTTCAGACCATCCTTAAACCACCTGTAAAGTTTCAAAAGGATCGGCTGAAAACTGTGGTAGGAGTTACGGGGACAAGGTACCTACTCCCTATACGCTTCTGTAGTATTAGAACTAAAAAAGTGTCGAAGTTAAAAATGCGGAAAAAGTAAAAATTATTTCAGGATTCTGACAAAAAAAAACACATGCATATCTTCAGGCCATCCCTAAAGCCCATGTAAAGTTTCAAAAGGATCGGCCAAAAACTGTGGGCGGAGTTAAGGGGACAAGGTAACTACTCCCTATACACTTCTGTAATATTAGAACACAAAAAATGTCTAAGTTAAAAATGCGGAAAAAGTAATAAAAAATTATTTCAGGATTCTGAAATATCCACATGCATATCTTCAGGCCATCCTAAAAGCCCATGTAAAGTTTCAAAAGGATCGGCCAAAAACTGTGGGAGGAGTTAAGGGGACAAGGTACCTGCTCCCTATAGCCCTGTAATATCAGAACTCAAAAAATGTCTAAGTTCAAAATGTTTAAAAAGTAAAAAAAAAAAATAATTTCAGGATTCTGCAAAAAAACACATGCATATCTTCAGACCATTCCTAAGGCACCTGTAAAGTTTCAAAAGGATCGGACAAAAACTGTGGGAGGAGTTAAGGGGACAAGGTACCTACTAAAAATTCGGAACCACGCACAACGCACCACGTACCACGCACCACGCGCCACGCACCACGCACCACGGAAAGCCAAAAACAGTGTCCCTCCGTTTGTCTTCAAAAAGGCTGGGGACAATAAATTAAGACTTACATGAAACTTTAAAGAGTTACTAAAACAATTCATAATAAACATCTAACCTGCAAGTACCTAATAAATCAGTTTAAATCAAATAGAGTTTAAAAATGTGATTTCGCTGCTGTTTTAAAGGTATTGAGACATTCACGTTTTTAATGTTTAATGGAAGCCCTTTCCATAAAATACAACCCATAAAAGCAATTTTTTTAACCAACGTCCTTCACTTTAGGAAGAGAAAAAAAACAGCCATTTTCACAAACTCTAGTGCTGTAGGCATAGTCGAAATGACTTTGTATAAGAGACATAACTAAAAGACTCTTTGAATGCAAGTCCAGAAATTTCTGTTTTCTAAATAAAACTTTCAACCTAGCATTTGCCTTCTGAATAATGGACTGAGCCATGGTTTCACCACTCAAACTTTGTTCTAACACTGTACCTAGATAATATACAGCTTCCTTAAACTCAGTATTCCTTCCTTTGCATGAGATCTGAAGTTTGATTGTGGCTTTGGTCTACTTTTAGAACCAAACAGAATGAATTCCGATTTGCCTAGATGCAAGGAGAGCTTATTATCAACATGCCAATCTCTTATCACCGCCAGTTATTTCTGAATCAAACTCTCAATATTTGAAACACTTTTATCCGCAACCAATATAGCAAAATCATCTGCAAAAAAATGAAGTTTGTGATTCACAGCTCCTGACATGTCATTCACATGAATTGAAAATAAAAGGGGGGCAAGAATTGACCCTTGATGTACACCACATGAAATTTCATCGTTGGAAGATAAAACTCCTGACAGGTCAACAAGCTGCCGACGATTTGACAGATAAGAGCGGAACCATCTAATCATATCTTGACTAAGACCAAGTGCTTCCATTTTCATCAGTAAAATATCATGGTCAACTGTATCAAAAGTCTTCTGAAGGTCTAATAAGACCATGCAACAAGATGACCTTTGTCCATTTGGAATTTTAATAAATCAGTCAAACAGATTAAGCAGGTATCCGTCGAGGAACGGCTTCTAATGACTGGAACTTATACAAAAGCTTTTTCTCATCAAGATAGTTTCAAGTTGTTCATATACGACTTTCTCGATGACTTTAGATACAATGCTTAGTACCGCAACTGTACGGTGGTTGCTTACCTCTGTTTTGTCGTTCTTTTAACCCTCGACTTTCAGTTCTGCGGCTTCTGATCTGGGTATGCACAGTTATCAAATGCCAAAGTATAGGTTATACAGATAACTCTCTTTACACGACACTCTGACATCACAGTGACAAGAATTGCATGACTATAAATCTTGTTCGTCTGTCATTACTGACAATGACCAATCCTAATCAACTGTGTGATGTGTTATTATTTGTGTGTTCTAAGATGGCTGATGAGACCAATCTTAGCTCTAAACTGCCTGTTGCAGATAGAACAAGAGAGGTCTGAGGAAGAAAGCTCTGTTGGTGATGCCTTAGCTCTGGCTTTCCGCTGTGCACGTTTCTGCTCGGCTTCGCTGATTCTTTTTGCTTCGTATTCACCAGGTCCCCTTTCTATGAGGCCTCGCCACTTTGTACGATCTTGTGCAATCTGTTTCCATGACTCTGTTGGTATGTTGAAGTCTTTAAGGGAGGCTTTGAGGGTGTCCTTGTATCGCTTCTTCTGACCACCATGGGAGCGTTTTCCTACTTGAAGTTCTCCATAGAGGATTTTCTTTGGCAAACGTTCATTAGGCATTCTGGTAACATGGCCTGTCCAACTAAACTGTGCCAATTTCAGAAGAGTATGTATACTCTGCATCCCTGCCCTTTTCAGGACTTCTGTGTCTGGAATCCTGTCTTGCCACTTGATCTTTAGAAGTTTTCTAAGACAGCTTGTATGGAAGTGGTTCAGTCTTTTGGCATGCCGTTGATAAACTGTCTAAGTTTCGCATGCGTATAATAGTGTTGGTAGCACTACCGATCTATATACGTTCAGCTTTTTGTCAGGTCTGATTCCACTTCGGTCCCAAATACTTCCACGTAGCCGGCCAAATGCTGCATTAGCTTTGGTAATTCTAGCATTGACTTCATCATCAATGTGCACAACTCTAGACAAGGTAGGTGAACTTGTCTACCACTTGCAGTCGTTGACCTTTCACTGTGATGGTAGACTCCTTGTAAGGCTTTCCAGGTGCTGGCTGCTATACTACCTCAGTCTTTTTGATGCTGATTGTGAGATCATAGCTGTCACATGAATCAGATACTTGATCCACACCTTTTAGCATTTTCTCTTCTGTTGTAGCACCCTTTGCCATGTCATCAGCAAAGAGGAACTCATCTAGCACCTCTGTCTGCACCTTAGATGTAGCTTACAACCTTCTTAGGTTGAAAAGTTTCCCATCAAAGCGATACCTAATAGGTATACCATTGTCACCATCCTGGAAAGCATCTGTACGCATGGCAGAAAACATCATGCTGAATAGTGTTGAAGCTAGTACACAGCTTTGCTTAACTCCATTTGTCACAGGAAATGGATCAGATAACTCACCATCATTTTGGACCCTTGCAAACATACCATCATTGAACTGCCGCACCATTGCTATGAATTTGGCAGGACAACCAAACTTTGCCATAATTATCTAAAGTCCCTCACGACTGACTGTGTCAAATGCTTTTGCTAAGGTCGACAAAGGTCATGTAGAGGTCCACATTCTGTTCCTGGCATTTTTCTTGAAGCTGTCGTGCTGTGAAGATCATGTCTATTGTTCCTCTGTTTTTTCCTGAATCCACACTGGCTTTTGTCCCGTGCTGGTTCCGGGCTTAGAATAGGCCAGACGTACCCTCTGCGTGACGTACGAGCCGTCTAAAAGAGGCTGCCCGTGACCACCCGGGCCCTCAAAATAGGTGGCTGCCTTCCGCTTCTGTGGCAGTTGGGTAAAACCCCTACCATAACAGAGCAACCGTCCGTTCAACCGGTATAATTCCAGACTATAAAACTAAATTTATGGAAATGCATCTTAAGTTAGAAAAACCAAATTTCGCGAGATCTATCCTTTTAAACCTTTCCTATCTCATGTTACTAACATGCTTCATTTGTTTGTGTATCATCCTGTGCCCGTGGGTCGCACATGGGACGAAGATTATAACCTCATCTGTATTTAACATATGTGTTTGTCTTGTGTTTGTGTCATTTTTCCGAACTCTAGCATTCTCCACTAAAAAGTAAGATGCATTTAATATTGTTAGATAAAAAACTAAACGTTTTTCAAGGTATGAAAGCTACATATCATTTGAAAGCTACATATCATCTAACACAGCTTGTTTGTTTGACTCTCTTAAAAATGAATCCAAAATGAATCCTTCTTTCTTTAATAAACTGTTTATTTTAAGGATCTCCTAATGTTAAAAATAACCTTTAAATTTCCCAGACGTTTTCGGCCTCCCTTGTCTGTAGGGAATAAAATCTACAGATCACTTTCCTTCTGTAGTGGATAGGGTGTAATCCCCTATTAAAATAGGAACCACCTGTTTGCCGTGGGTGGCGTCTCGTATGCTGGGAGAGGGGAACCTGATGATTGAGGAAAGCCCAGGGATCTCCAGCTTTTCAACACATCATTTTGGCCCTAATTTCAGATAGAAGAGCGGTCTGGGTTATATCCGGCCTGGATCAATCGGCTCAGTCGTGCCAAGCTCTAGAAACGGACAACTTGTTCTTAGCTTCTTTCTCTCTTTCATACGTATCTTTATGGTACCAACCGGGCTTATTTTTCTCATGTTCCTCTAACTTTAAGTGAGTTTCAATGGGCGGCGGCTGAAGGGTCAATTAGTGGGCTTGTATTGGGGCTTTGGCGGAAACCTCTGTGAGTGGAGGCTGTGGATAGGGGGATGAACTCAACTGTTCATAAATTTTTCTATGGAAATTTAGATGAAAAGGTGGGAAATCATCTAAGCATGAGGCCGAGCTGAAGACTCTGATTTTGACACCGAGTATAATAGCAATGTAGCCTTGACGTTAGAATAGGAGATCCATTTCTGTTAAACGTCCCCTTGTAGGGCTCCATGGAGGGTGGGGCGCATAGCTATCGAATCAAAAATTTCATCACCATGGCCTCTCGAAAACGATTTCTGGCGTTCGACTCTTCGGAGGACGACACGCAACCGACTACTTTTACGTTCAAAGCTAATGAGAACTTCGCTAAATTTTTAGTGATTTCGAGTAAGGAAGACAAACCAATTACTTCACTGTCTCCATTCATCATAGAAAAACAAATTGAACCTTTAATAGGCACTCCAAAAAATGTTAAAAAATTACAAAATGGAACTCTTTTGGTCGAAACAAACAGAAAATCTCAAACTGATAATCTCTTGAAAATTACAATTTTTTTTAATATTAATGTCACTGTCACGGAACATAAAACTCTCAACAGTTGCAAAGGTATTATCCGTGACAGAATGCTAAAACATGAAACTGAAGAAAATATCACAGAATATCTTTACACACAAGGAGTAACAGCTTGCAGACGTTTTCAAATTAAAAAAGATGGAAACCTTATAGAAACAAATACACTTTTACTAACTTTCAACACCACAACTTTGCCGAAATCACTAAAAAAATTTTACCGAATTATACCGGTTGAAGTCTACATCCCAAATTCTCTGCGGTGTTTCAACTGTCAGAGGTTTGGACATCATGAAAACGGCTGTCCTGAATTACCTGGATCAGTATGTGAAAAATGTGGTATGGGTGGCTTTGATCACCATACAAATGCTTGTAAAAATGAAGCCAAGTGTGTGAACTGTCACAAAAACCATCAATCAAAATGAAATCAATGTGAGATTTGGAAAAAAGAGAAAGAAATAATGAAAATTAAAGTTACATAAAAAATTACTTATTTGGAAGCCAAAAAAATTCAAGAAAATCAACCTGAAATCACATTTGCAAAAGTTGTTGAATCCCTAAACACTAAACCTGAAACCAAAGAAACTTCTACCCAGTTTAACGAAAAAGATTCTGTCATCAAAGCAAATTCAAAAGTTATTACTCCTACTCTAAAACCTAAACCTAAGTCCGCATCTACTCATCGGTCTAGACCACCAACAAAATCTCAAAACAGTTCACAAATACAGCCAAGTAAAGCAAGTGGATCCCAAAGATCCAGATCCAGGAACAGGACAGCTGATCAAAAAGGAAAAAATGGAAAAGAAAAGGATAAAGAACCAAATCCATACAGTAAAGGGGGATCGGCCGATCCGATCAAGTTGGTCAATCGGTTCGATTCCCTCGAGAGCATGGAGTTAGAGATTGACTCCTCCATGCTGTCGCAGACCCGGAAAAAATAAAAGGATAAGTTCCTTATTTTGAAATCATCTCTCCATTCATCATGGATAAAAAAATCAAATATTCAGTGGAACTGTCGAGGACTCAAAGCAAATTATAACGAAATTTTAATTTTAACAACACTACTTTCTCCGACTGTCTTTTGTCTCCAGGAAACCTTTTTAAAAACTACAGATAATGTTAATTTTAAAAATTATAGTTTATATAATCATATCGCAACTGAAAATCAGAAAGCATCAGGAGGTTCATCTATCCTTGTAAAATCAAATGTTCTTCATAGACAGATAGATATAAATAGTAATTTACAAGCTGTTGCTGTAAATGTCACTCTGTCTAAATCCATAACAATTTGTTCTCTATATCTTCCTCCACATTGCAAATTTTCTAAACACGATTTAGAAAATCTTATAAACCAGTTACCTCGTCCTTATTTATTATTAGGTGACTTTAATAGTCATAGCAAACTATGGGGTTGTCTGGATACAAATGACAAAGGAGAAATAATAGAAAATGTTATTGCAGAAAATGATCTATGTTTATTTAACGATAAACAACCAACTTATCTTCATTCTCCTACAAGAAATTATTTTGCTTTAGATTTGTCTATATGCTCTCCAAATATTTACTTAGATTTTGATTGGTCAGTTCTAGATGACCTTCATGGGAGCGATCATTTTCCAATTAAAATTGAAGAAATTGAATCGACAAATGAAGACCATCATTCCCGATGGAATCTGATTAAAGCAAACTGGGAGAATTTTATGGAGCTATGTAATGAAAATTTCAATCCTGAAATGTTTAAAACAGCAGATGATATACAAGCTTTTACTGATACATTAATTCATGTAGCCGAAAAATGTATTCCGAAGTCCTCGACACGTTCAAAAAGGAATAGACCTTGGTTTAATAACGATGTTAAAAATTCAATAAATAAAAGAAAATCTGCCTTACGAAAGTTCAATAGGCAGCCAACAAAAGAAAATCTAATCCATGCCAAACAAATGCGAGCAAAAGCTCGCAAGACAATAAAAACGGCTAAAAGAACATCTTGGCAGCAATACGTCTCCAAACTTAATTCTAGAACTCCAGCAAAGAAAATATGGAACATGATTCGAAAAATTACTGGCAAAAATAAAAATAACAAGCATGTCCATATTAAATCAAATGGAAATATATGCTCAACGACTAAAGATATTTCCAATGCACTAGGAGAGAATTTTCAGAAAAACTCTTCTGGTGCAAATTATTCCGAAACCTTTCAAAACATAAAGCAGGAACGAGAGAAAGAGCATCTAAATTTTATGTCACTAAATCATGAAAAATATAATGTACCATTCACAGCTTCAGAATTATTAGATGCTCTTCATAAATCTCATGATACAGCTGCTGGTCCTGTTGATATTCATTATCAAATTCTTAAACATTTACCCGATAACGCTTTAGAAACATTATTAAATATTTTAAATGATATTTGGATCACTGGGAAATTTCTTAAAGACTGGAGTAAAGCAACGATTATGCCTATACCAAAACCAAATAAAGATCATACTGAAGCTACTAACTATAGACCTATTGGTTAAAGCAATAAGTTGTTTATGTAAAACAATGGAGAGAATGATTAATGATAGACTGGTTTGGTTCTTGGAATCAAACCAGCTAATAACAAAATATCAAGCTGGATTCAGAAAAAATAACTGTACAAACGATCATTTGATTCGTTTGGAATCTTTTATTCGTGATGCCTTTGTTAAAAAAGAACATGTCGTAGCTGTATTTTTTGACCTTGAAAAGGCTTACGATACTACTTGGAAACATGGCATCATGAAAGATTTACATAAATTAGGCCTTAAAGGCCGATTACCACTTTTTATTCAAAACTTTTTATCAGATCAAACATTTAATGTTCGAATAGGTAATACGTTATCGGACATATTTAAACAAGAACAAGGTGTACCACAGGGAAGCATTTTATCACCAACCTTGTTTGGCATTAAAATTAACGATATTGTGAAATGTGTGAAAGACCTTGATTGTTCACTTTTTGTTGATGATTTTGGAATATTTATTAGGTCGAAAAATATGGAAACCATTGAATTCAAACTACAATGATGTTTAAATAATATAGAAGATTGGGCAACAGAAAATGGTTTCAAATTTTCAAAAACAAAAACTCAATGCGTTCATTTTTGTCAAATAACGTCAGCTACATTTAGATCCTCATCTCACCATATACGGTAGTCCCATTCCAGTCGTCAGTGAAGCAAAATTCCTGGGTCTTTTGTTCGATAACAAATTATCTTTTATACCACACATCAAAGCTTTAAAAGCTAAATGTTTAAAATCACTTGATATTCTTAAAGTTCTCTCCGATTCCGACTGGGGGAGGAGATCGTATTGTTCTTTTAAATCTTTATAGATCTTTAATTCGATCTAAACTGGATTATGGATCCATAGTTTATGGATCCGCTAGAAAATCTTATTTGAAATCTTTGGATACTATTCATCACCAAGGTTTACGTCTGGCTCTACAAGAACACAAGAACAAAATGACACATGGAAAGACATACAACAAATCGCCTCGTAGAATAAACCACAAAGCAACAAAGATTAAGACACACACTGGGACCACCGCCTTAGAACGGTCAGTAGAGTAAACCACAGGGGGGGGGGGGGGGTGGTGGTGTTTAAAGCACTTTTACAGCTAGCTAACTGCACCCTGGGTCCCGATGCTACTCTTAATAGAAACACATAAAAATAGGTTCGCATAAAGGCTCCCAACTCAGTCAATGCATCAGAGCGAAAACACAAAAATCAAATTAATCACTACAATAAACAAAGACGAGTACTCATGGCTAATTCTACTGTATGCCAGAGTAAACGAAAACCAATAGTTGAACCACGGCGGGCCAAGCCAAAGACATATCGTCAAGCCCCAACCCACTGGTTAAAGTTTTACGAAGAGGCCGTCATTGGGTCTGAAGCCCGAACCGCCGTCGTGCAATTAAAGAGTGAAGCATAGCCATCAACAATGATTTGGTTGACAACTAGGCATGCAGTCTGCCGCATAATTTCCAGGCTATAGCCAATTCTTTTATAACGGTTAATAAGTTTTCTGAATTGCTCCGAAAAGTTAGATTTACCTACAATTTTTCTAAATCTGTACACTAAGTCACCGTAAAATTCTGGTTCCGATATACCTTGTTGCAGAAGTATTTTCAGACTGACGCTATATTTTTCTAACACTGTGTCTGCGATAAAATTTCGAAAACGCCTTACGAAGTTTAAAATAACGATAGGCCTGCCTAAGTTCGGCAGTAAGGGGTTTATTACGGTAGTTAAAGTCATTAAGATTTGAAGAAGCTCTGGCGAATCTAATAAGTTGAGATATGTATACCCCATATGAGGTACGCCGGGGGATATCGCCATCCAGAAAAGGGAAATTGACTACATCAAAATCAAAATCGTCCCGTTTATCATAAATTTTGGTGGAAACCGTACCATTAGAAATACATAGATTCAAATCCAAAACAGATGCCTCGGTATCGAAAGAATTTGCTCTATTTATTGGAGCTCTGTAGGGTATATCCGGTCCACCATTTGGTCAAAGTATATATTGTCAATATTTAATAAATCATCAAGGTATCTTGAAGTTGAAGCCTTGTATTTTTGGTGTTTCTCTTCAAGGAGTCCCTCACTGACTATAAATAATCGTTATACGGATTTAGTACAAACGCGCTGTTTGATTTTACTGGTCAATGATAATCACGAGGACCACACCCTAAAGGATTTTTTTGGTATATGTATACTTAGGCTTGATTGGAAACAGTCGATCCAAATATATTTCTATTTTTTCTTGTTATAATCTACATGTGCTGTTACGTAAGAGAGAGAAAATTAACTTTTAAAGGAAGTAACTGTGTCACAACAGATCGCTCCTGCTGAAAAGAGGTATAATCTAAAGGAAAAGATTTGCTCCTCCGTGGGTATATATATGTGTTTGTTTGTGTTGAGGATTTACGGCCCAGTCAACCCAATGGGGTGATGTCGAGCGCGGTCAGTTTACCAAACCACACGTTTACTGGGCAGACTTAGTCCTCTAAGCGGTTCACCAATATTGTGCACATTCTTTCGCCAGAAACTGACAACTGCCCTTCTTGAATCAGCGGAAGGGAGAGAATGACCGTAGAAAATATTTCATGATCAATTTCCACGAAAGAATGTTGCCGACCTCAGCGGGGGTTGAACCTGCGACCTCCTGGTCTCCAGTCGGACGGCGCATCCAACTGAGCCACCGAGGCCGGCCGTATATATATGTGGATTATATATATATATATATATATGTGTGTGTGTGTGTGTGTGGTTAAAAGAGAAAAAGTTCACAGCACAAGATAAGAAATCTATGCGAAAAAAGAACTGACTTCACATGCCACAGCAGTTTTTGTGTTTTATTTACAATGTCTTCTTAGAGCAAACATGTTTCGCCAAGTCGGCTCCTCAGTGCATAACGTTACTTGGTATAATGGTATAATTCATCGTTTCTTAGTAACAGTGACAATTCGCGTAACGTAACGTTGAACAATATGCGCTACGGAATTTACGTCATAGTAGTAAGTAATATATTCTCTCAGATGAGGCAGTTGTGCAGGAAAACAAACTGGAAGTCGCAATGTTTATCTACGAGCCTGGTACAACGTGGCGGAAATCTATCATGCGTATCAAATCACCTTAATAATGTTACTGTGGGAAAGAATTTTACTGTTGTGGATTTTATCGATGTGTGAACTCCGGCGAATTACTCACAAACTGAAATCAAAAGCCCATTTTTTTTTAAAGTTTTTTAGTGTTTCGCCATAGATTACACATTGATAAAATCCATAAAAATAATTATTCATTCCTTATACTTCCAACTGTGTCATCAAAATGTTACAAGGTATGTCAAAAATGTCCGTCTTTTGAGACACCGAAAGAAAA
Organism: Anodontia alba; assembly: GCA_964016985.1. NCBI lineage: Eukaryota > Metazoa > Mollusca > Bivalvia > Lucinida > Lucinidae > Anodontia > Anodontia alba. The sequence goes on from OZ024838.1 coordinate 36,226,466, forward strand.
ATAGATCCAACAAGGTGCTGCTCTGATCTTTACTGAAGTGTAGAACTTTTCCTTCAACCAATCAAATTCCGTGAAATGTGCATGATATATAACCTCATCAAGACAGACACATCAAACTCTGTGTGTGTGTAAGGGGTGGGGGGGGGTGGGGGTGGGGAAGGGGGCAATTTGCTGGATGTGGGTAGACAATATTTTTTTATGAAATAGTAGTCATTATGTTCCTGTTTATTGGCCGGCGCGCAAATCGCGCCGGTCTCTTAATATAGCTTTGGATTTTTATGTATGGTGAAGTGTTCGATTATCGCAGAGCGCAGAGCGCAGTTTAATAAGTCTGAATATGACCTGCAGTCAATCTTTTGTAAGTTTGACTATGATCTGTGGTCCATACTTAAAAAGTTCAAACACGTTCATATCTGACGCATGCTAAAATAAGATTCTAGATAAGCTCTGGTAATTTATTTAAATACTGGCATGTCCTTTCTTTTTTTTTTTTTTTTTTTTTAAATATAAATAATAATGTACAAACTGAATCTTGTGCAGATCCCAATATGGCTAGGATTCGCATATTGCTTGATCAAGAAAATTCTTAAAGCTTAATAAAAGCAGACATTAATGATTTATAATGTTGTTCGTTTTTACTTATTGCTTTGAAAGTTTATTAAACTTTAGTATACCCGTGTCCCATATTTCTAAATAAGGATGAACAAAATTTGCGCCGGTACTTAGTCGTTTTTTACGTCTAAATATTTTATATTGTGGTTTCTTCTGTTCCTGCTTCAGATCGCCACTGAGCTCTTTGCTTTGTTTCATCACAGTGTGTGTTAGCTAGCTGTAAAAGTCCTTTAAACCCCCCGGTGGTTTACTCTACTGACCGTTCTAAGACGGTGGTCCCGGTGTTAGTCTTACTTTTTCTTGCTTTGTGGTTTATTCTACGAGGCGATTTGTTGTATGTCTTTCCGTGTGTCATTTTGTTCTTGTGTTTTTTTTTCAGTCCTTTTAGTATTGCGATTACCTCGCTTGGGGAAGAGAGAGCTAATCTTAGTGCTTTTCGTACGTTTGTTCGATTTGTGCTTGTTTGGATTTGTCGGTTTCCTCTTCCTCTTGGGGTCTGGAAAGGGCTGCGTTTTGTGATTGTGGCACTCCCTTGGCTTTTCTCTTACCTTTTTTTTGTAATTATGTATGCTTCATTGTAATATTTCATTGATGAGATAGAGGATCCCTATGCGGACCGAAAATATGCTCACAATTGTAACTGCATCAGAATTAAGGGCGAGTAAAATTGGTTAATTCCCTCTCTCTCTCTCTCTCTCTCTCTCTCTCTCTCTCTCTGTCTGTTTGTCTCTCTCTCTCTCTCATTGCGCCCCACCCTGGTAGTTTTTTTTTTTTCAGTTTTTTAGGCGGTTTCGCTATCTCTATTCTTTGTTTGTATGTCGGTGGTTCCTATGTGGCTTTTTATCACTTGCTTTAGTGGACAGCTGTGCTTCGTGAATATCGTGACTGTGCTTCGTGAACATCTTGACTGTGCTACGTAAATCTCGTGTGACTGTACTTCGTGATTATCGTAATAGTGGCATTTTCTGGGTATCCAGTTATAATCCACAGCGTGAGAAACGTGCCTTCGGACATATGCGCCAATAAAGACTCAAACCAGCCTGCGGATTTGTGCAGTCTAATCAGACTCTTCATTGACCGCATGAAGAACTTTATATCCCGGCCTATCCAAATTGTGCGCAGTGAATATTACAATCAGAATGCTGAAATGCACAGGCTGATTTGAATCTTTGCTGGGCGCAAATATATATTTGACTTTTGATATATTTGAAGAGTTGTTTATAAATACCTCAGTAATTATTACTGTCCTAGTCTGTGATGTACTTCTGCTTGGCTTTCTTCTTTTTGGCTTATCATATTCACTAGTGTAATATTTGAATACTCCATTATTTTGTCTTTTGGAAGAGTGTTATCTGAGGTTGGCATAGCTGGTATCAAATCACGTTGTCTGAAGGTAATAAAATGTATTTTCTCTAGAATAGTTATCACCTATAGAATAGTTGCTGCTCATGTGGTCAGTTTTTTTTTTCTTTTCTTGTATTCTGTCCGCACTACGTGACTATCAGATGCACAACGATGACACAACGCCGTATCAACACTGGAACCATCATGAAAACACGCCTATATAATTTTGACCCCCTTAAACCCCACTTTTATATAGCAAAACTGGGGTTTACAGGGGTATACATTATTTTTCTTATTTCAGCTCAAAAACATAGATTATGGGTACTCGTTAGAACCGCCGCGCCGAGGCGGTTCTAACGAGTACCCATAATCTATGTTTTGAGCAAATATGAGAAAAATAATGTATACCCCTGTAAACCACAGTTTTACTATATAAAAGGGGGGTTTAAGGGGGTCAAATATATATAGGCATGTTTTCGGGATGCAATATCAAATCTCTATATCAAGGAAATGATGTTCTTCGCGTTTTACGTTCCCATTCTGGTAGAATGCATTGAGTTTCTATCAGTTGTTTTGTTTTGACAATTGTCTTTTCATTAAAGGGTTTTAGGTGATTTTATCTGAATTTGGCACAAATATGCCAGGAAAAGTATCACGTTTCAGAAAATTGTAATTGAAAACGTGCAACACCAAACTGAGATACAGATTCTGTTTACCTATATTTTGTGTTTAAAGGAAGACAATTCGAGACGGATAAAAATTCACATTAGGTATGGCGCCGTCTGATGGGGATTTCGAATTAATTGATATTCAACTTTTACTCAAAGACGTTTGTAGAGGACATTTATGAAATGCAAACTATCATTTGTCTTATACACAGTGTGTTATGACTAGAAATATTGTTTTTAACTAAGAGCCAATAAATTGATAAATTTTGACTGCGAAAGAACAAACTTTTGTGTTTTGGAAACACACACGTTTGATAAAATTGAAAACAGTTTTAAGAAAAGTAAATCATACCAGCCGGTAGAAAAAAAAAAAAAAAAAAAAAAAGGAATACAATCACGAAAACATACTTTTATAATTCGTCCCCCTTTAACCCCACTTTTACATAGTAAAACTGGGGTTTACAGGCGTATACATTATTTATCTTATTTCTGCTCAAAACAAAGATTGTGGGTACCCGTTAGAACCGGCTCGGCGAGGCGGTTCTAACGAGTACCCACAATCTATGTTTAAGCAAAAATATGAAAAATATCAGAATTTTTATCTGAAACTTTCAGTTTTTTGGTAGTGAAATTTTCAATATATTTGAATATGCGTGTTTTCGTAATGACTTTTTATTGCCTCTTGTATTGTTTTTTGCCGATGCAAGATTATTTTAAAGGATTTGATATGCTTACAAGATAGTCAATTATTTTCAGAAATATTTACTTTCCTTCTGGTTTAAACAGTATTTATTATTAATAAAGCTCAATACGTACGTACGTACGTACGTACGTACGTACATGCATACATACATACATACATACATGTACAAGAACAATTTTCAGAAGCCACAGGATCTGACGGTAAGCGGCTAAGCTTATATTAGTCATCTCCTGGAAGAAGTATAATTTACATATAAAACATGAATGGTGTTATGACAGTAAATATGTATCATTTTTGTGCTGATAAGAAGAAGAAGAAGAAGAAGAAGAAGAAGAAGAAGAAGAAAAAGAAGAAGAAGAAGAAGAAAACAAACAGCAAAGGCCATATAAGCGAACAAGAAGTCGATAACCATAGTCACTCGGCGATTCATGAACTTACACTACATTGGAGTTGTTCGAGATGACTAGAACACAAACTTCTTAACGCAAAATGCATTTTGGCGAAAATCCAAGACAGTGCATATTCTGTTATGCACTATCTCCAGCGTCGCAGTGACGCTTTGATCTTCTTCCTTCTTCGTCATCACTAGAGTAACATTTCTCGGCAGTGACCAAGTGATTTCTGGGGTATCGATTTTATCTTACATGTGTAGACTTTTTCTTGATCGTCTATATCGCTAGTGTGGTACTTAAATTATAGCCCACAGGGGGGCAAAGGAGCAATTAGAGAAGGTTGACCGACTCCCTTTATGAGACACAATGTACACATTAGAGGAGAGAGATACAGGCTAAGGTTAAGACAGAGGCTGGGCAAGAGATTAAAGAAAACTATCAGACTTAACGATGAAATCTTGCACCTGTACAAAGAGTTATTCATTTCCTTGCTCGGTGAGGTTTTCCATTCCAAATAAAAGATCTGTAACGGTATAGATAAGGAGATCCCCGGGTAAGTATCTAAATCGAACTTCATTATAGTTTTGGCAGTTGAAGAAGCATTGAGCAGCGCTTTCAAAATGTCCACACTGACATGAAGGACTTGGAAGTATATGCTTTCGATATAAGTCAGAATTGAGGGAACTACATCCCATTCTAAGTCTTGCTTGGAGGATTTGATCTTTACCAGAATCGAAATATTTAGGAGGTGTGTGTAAATCGCTGTTCAAAAGAAATGTAAATGCTGTTACAGACGATGCCTGCAGTACCTCACCTGAGAGGCTGTTCCTTGCACGAATAGTTGATGGGAAGAAGGAATCAAGAAACAGGTTACCATTCGCTCTATAGTTCTTGATATGCCCAGAGTTTCGAAGACTATGTGTTGTTATTTCTTGTACAGAAGGAGGGACTAAGTCAGAGAGATAGTTTGGAGTGAAACCATGCACTAAACGTTTATAGAATATTACTAGCTTATGCGTGTTTCGTCGACCCTTGCGTGACTCCAATCCAAGATCAAAGAAAAGTTTTCTCAATACTACAAAGTTTGGTAGCACCGATTATTATTCTGGCTGCCCCTATGTGAATAGCATCTATTTGTTTTTTTTTTTTTTTTTTTTTTTTTTTTTGCTTTTTTTTTGGTTGCGATGGAGCAGTTGTCCCATACTTTCCTTCTAAAATGGAGTCTTCTCTAAACGGAAATAAATGCTTCTCTTAAACGATTAATAACTGACTTGTAGAAAATATATACACCCTTAAAGGGGAACGCAATATAAGTTTTAAGTATATCATGAAGTAATGTGCTTAACAAGCCATTTATTTTGATGCAAGATTTTTCAAAATCAGCCAAGAAATAAGGAAGTTATGGTGGTTTGAATATATTTAAAAAAGGCTGTTGTGACGTCACACAGCCCACATTAGATATGCAAAACCAAATTATAAAGGCTTTTTAAGAACAATTATGCTACAGTTTTTTTTATAATCCTTTAGTTCTAGTGACAAGCAATCATTTTCCCCAAAATAAAAAAAAATAAATATGAATTTAACAACCTTTATGAAACGAATTTAATTTTTTCATGAAACCTCATTAAATATTCAAAATGGTGGCACCCATTCCACAAATGTTAAAATATTCAATTGTCTATAGCTTAATTTCCACCGATTTTGGTCAAATTTGTATCAAAATTCATTGTTTGTAAAGTTCTTTACTTTAAAGCACAATGCCTTTTAAGGCTGCCATCACGAAAACATACCTATATAATTTTGACCCCCTTAAACCCCACTTTTATATAGTAAAACTGGGGTTTACAGGGGTATACATTTTTTTTCTTATTTCTGCTCAAAAACATAGATTGTGGGTACTCGTTAGAACCGCCTCGTCGAGGCGGTTCTAACGAGTACCCACAATCTATGTTTTGTGCAGAAATATGAAAAATAATCTGAGTTTTTTGTCTGAAAATTTGAATAGGCATGTTTTCGTAATGGTTCCCCTTTAATTTAGCCCTCCTCTAGATACTTATTCATTGCTCCAGATCAATAAGAAATTGCTCCAGATCAATAAGAAGGCTATCTAGATAATATTTTTCTTATTTTTTTCATGAAAACATATGTTATGGGTACCAGTTAGAAGCACCTCTGCGAACGAGGCGCTTCAAGTGAGTACTAACAACATATATGCTTATGGAGAAATAGGAATTAAATATCAATACTTTTGGACTAACTTTTTAAGGCTATTTTATTATTTTTTGTTTCATTTTTATTGACCACAAATCTAGAATGACCCAAATAGATAGCTTTGAATTTCATTTCTTTATACCTATCCTAAAAATGAAACGAAAAAAAATATGTTTCCAAAAATATAATTTTCCAATTAGTCGACTATAAAAAATATTTCCTATCATCAGTCACAAGAGGCAAATGTGAGTGATGATCGACTATAATCGATCATCAGTGGCAACGCTACTTAGAATGGTGTTTACGTAGGAAAGCAAACAGGATGTCTCCATTCTAAACGACGGAATAATATCTTCTTATCCGGCAGGCACATGACGTTGAAATAACGTCAATTCTACATTGATTCAACGCCAACACATTGAATCAACGTTAAAATAACGTCGATTCTACATTGATTTAACGCAGACATTGAATCAACGTGGATTCGACAACATTGAATCAACGGCGATACTACATTGATTTAATGTCAAGACGTTGAATCAACGTTGAATCAATATTGTTTCAACGTTGTTTGTCAGCTGGGAAGTGTATCCAATCCCCTAAGATACTGGGCTGTTTAGTCAGAAAAAAATGATTGTAACAGTCTCATAATAACCGCCCATAACCAAATAATAGAAGATTGAATGGAAAAACTTTTTCTAAGACATTTGGAGTTATGCTAAAATGTTTGTTTGTGTTGAGGTTTGTCGTCATGAGGGAATGGGGTCATGTTGAGAGCTGTCAGTTTATCTAACCACACATCAACATGGCAGGTGTAGTCCTCTATGCGGTTAACCAGTATTTTGTATATTCTTTCGCCAGAAACTGACGACTGCCCTTCTTGAATCAGCGGAAGGGAGACAATGACCGAAGAAAACATTTTATAGTCAAACCCCAACGAAAGAATCTTGCCGACCCGGTTAGGGTCGAACCCACAGCCTTCTGATCACAAGTAGGACGCGTATCCGACTGAGCCACCGAGGCCGGCATAAAAACACTTTTACAAATAACAGATGAATTATTTGTTTTTTAAAGAGTATTAAAACACTATTTCCTACCATGGTAGTTGGTGTCAATTATCATTTATCTCTTAAGTAAATGGTACATACTAAACAAAACTAAACAAACAAAAAAAAAATAAATAAATAAAAAAAAATAATAATAAAAATTAATAAATAAAAAAAAAGATAAAATAAAATAAATTAAAATACAATCCACCCAACTACTCCATCGTTTCTTCCCTTCTAAAATTTGGGTGGAAAGCTTATAATTAATTTTCTCTGGCCTAAGCGATCTTGACTGGATGACTTCGGTTCTTTTTGTAATATAGACATTGTAGCATCGGCAACTGCCCTGAAATATAAAGTAAATAAACAGACACGACGTTAAATACAAAATGAAGCACGACGTCAGGTAAAGGTCCTTATAACATTTGCGGACAACGAAGGCTCAGATCAGCCTGTGCATCCGTACAGCCTGCACTGCGCATTCTCTGTTCGTCGACATATACTACAGTATCCGTTGGTTCTGTAAGCGGGAAAGAAAGGCCCGATTTATAATGATCTAGTTTTCTGGTCAGGACCTGGGCTTACGTGCAACAAAGGCCCTGAACAGAGTCTACGTAGTTCGCAAATTTGATAAGGGCCCTTTTTGTGCTTTGCGCATGAATGAACACAAATGTTCAGCTCTTTAACCGTTACCATTCACGGGGCAAATTCAGCGGATGACAAATTGTTTTTCTTTCTTATTTTTTTATTTATACCCCAAAATAGGGCTTGTCATTTCATGCAAATTGCCTCTTTAGGTGACAATTAGCATGAAATGTCACTGCCTATTTGCCTATTTTCTGAAAAAGTAAGACAAATATTTCAAGCCGTCGTCTGCTAAATTTTTTATCCAGTATGCTATGCGTTAAATGCTTTTTTTCACTGTTGTATATTTTTCTGATATGCCATGAGTATTCATCTTTAGAAAAATGAACAAAACTGAAGTCGAAGGGATCACAATGCTTTTGCTTTCTTCGTTTATTCGCTATTCCGTTCTATGAAAATGCATCTAATATTTATTCGCTATTTCGCTATATGAATATGCATCTAATATGTATTCGTTATAGTGTTATATGAAAATGCATCTAATACTATTCCTTATAATATTATGAAAATGCATCTAATATTTATTCGCTAATCCATTATATGAATGTGCATCTAATATTTATTTGTTATTGCGTTATATGAAAACGCATCTAATACTATTCGTTATTCAGGTATATGAAAACGCATCTAATATCATTTGTTATTATACGAAAATGCATCTAATATTTATTCGTTACTCCGTTATATGAAAATGCACTAATATTTATTCGTTATTCCGTTAAATAAAAACGCGTCTAATAATGTAGACCCCTATAAATCCCTGTGTCGCCTATACGAAAGTACAAGTAGAGTTACAGAAGTAACCATTGCGTTGGCGTCGGTGTCGGTTTCGGTGTCGGCGTTGGCGTTGGATAAAAATTTGCTGAAAGTTTTTAAAAGTGTATATTTCCTGAACCTCTGGATGGAAGAAATCCATACTGGCCCTGATGGTAGATGTTTTATGCTGTACCATTCGCACCCACATGAGTGACCTTGACGTCAAGGTCAAAGACTTTTAAAAAAAAACTTTTGTATTGTTTTGGGTTAAAGTTTTTAGAGGCGAACTGCGATTCAAGCGAGCTACAATGTCCTGCGACAGCTCTAATTACAACATAAATTTATTTATGGGGACCATGAGGGTACACAACACATATACCTGTTAACCTAATGAGTAGATGATCTTGCATTATTACAAAGCGCAATCATCGGGGCACAGTAGACCCTCGTCACAATGACAACATCTGTTCCCAAAGATATCGCAATGAAATGAAAAAAAATGTAGGTAAATCTAACTTTTCGGAGCAATTCAGAAAACTTATTAAACGTTATAAAAGCACTGGCTATAGCCTGGATATTATGCGGTAGACTGCGTGTCTAGTTGTCAACTCAATCATTGATGATGACTATGCTTCACTCTTTAATTGCACGACGGCGGTTTGGTCCTCAGACTCAATGACGGCCTCCTTGTAAAACCTTAACCAGTGAGTTGGGGCTTGACGATATGTCTTTGGCTTGGCCCGCCGTGATTCAACTGCTGGTTTTCATTTACTCTGGCATACAGTAGAATTAGCCATGAGAACTCGTGTTTGTTTATTATAGTGATTAATTTGATTTTAATGTTTTCGCTTTGATGCGCTGAGTTTTATGGGGACCAAATTTGTATGTATTTCTGTATTAAGAGTAGCATCGGGACCCAGTGTGAAGTTGGTTAGCTGTAAAAGCGCTTTAACGTATCAAATCGAGCAATGGTAATCAGTGTAGATCTTGATGAGACTGTCTCATCCGGATCTAGATTGTTTATACAGGTATTTGGTTTGTTCTGCCGGATTGAAATGGTTAACGTAATTTGTATGGCAGAACCTGGGCAACATTACCTGGACCTTAAATTGCGACAATGGGCAACATTACTTGGACCTTAAATTGCGAAAATGGGCAACATTACCTGGACCTTAAATTGCGACAATATCACAATAACCTCCTCCTACACAGTAAATATGTTCATCTTCGCAGTCCCACAATACAGCCCACCAAGTACATCCATCTACACCTGCACCGTTACTATCTGTATATCGTGCTGTGCCTGTGCACTCGCCATCAACAGCTGAGCATGCTGAATCTCCGTAACAGCTATCCTAAAATAAATTAGCCGCAAGATCAAACAACGTACGTTCGGTCATGTGAGCCGAGCGCTATTCAGATTAGCCTTCGCATTTGCTGGGTGTCTTTAGATAGTAAATGAAGCAAAGATTTTCATGCGGACAGCAAAGAGTCAGGACGCGCACATATCAGAAGGTACCTTTTCTCCCGTTGTGGCTCAAATTTTACCAGTACTGACCCAAAACAGAAACGTTAGACTGAATTCGAGCATTCTGATCAGGGCTTTCACAGACCGCTAACAGAATTATTCGATACTACAGAACATATGAATTGAGAGCAAAGGTCCGAACGATACTTTACGCATGCGCAAGATGATCTGAATCTGCGCATTTCGCGCAGGTATGAAGGCACTGTTTCGCTTGGTTTAAACATATTTTATTTCAATACTTTGATTAGTACATAAAACACATAACACACTTTATAGGATTGGAACGAAAGCAATTTGCTTGTTTGGTTCCTCTCCTTGATAACAATATTCACAGTGTACAGTATGGCGGAAAAACAACTCTATGATCAAGCATTGAAATGACATAATATATGTTATGGTTGTCCAATTGAAATGGTAGTCGAAAGAAAGCAATATACATAATCGAAATAATAAGGAGAGAGAGAGAGAGAGAGAGAGAGAGAGAGAGAGACAGAGAGAGAGAGAGAGAGAGGTGGAGCAATCATTTCGTTTCTAGATAAAGACTATGAGTAGATGAAGAGTGTATGTCTATGATTTCTCTCCAAATTTGAAAATGCAAAAAGGAAAAGTTGCTAAATATCATAGTAATGATTTAAAATCTCTTTGAGTCCCGAATATATTTATGTACTGCCTCAAATATGGTTGTGTTGTTTTGGGTGGAGAGTGTACTGTCCCCAAATAAGAGAACGCGAAGGCTTACGGTGATATGTTGAGAGACATTGTGTATGAGATCTGCACGTTGACGGGCGTACTGCGGACAATTTAAGAAGAAATGAAAGGCATTTTCGATGGCACCACACCGGCAGTGTGGAGAGTCACATATGCGTTTCAGAAATAAATCATTGTTCAAAGCACTACAATTTGTTCTCAAACGGGTATGGAGGATCTGGATACGTCTTTTTCCGGAGTTATAATATTTTGACACAATAACTGAGCTTTCATTAATAGAGCGTTTAAAAGAATTAACAGACTCGCTATTTCTGCATTCTAATGGTAAATTATTCCATTCTCTGACAGTTGAGGGTAAAAAGGAATTGTAGTACAGAGTCGTAAGCGCATGAACTGTTTGAGTATCATTCGAATTCCGTAAACTATATTCAGAGAAAGTATTAACAGAAGGGGGAACTAGTGTTGATAGATAAGGAGGTGTTTGGTTGGTATACATCTTATAAAATAGTGTGAGTTTGTGCTTTCTGCGTCTCGAGTCCAGAGTATCCCAACCAATTTCTTCATAAAGAGCGTGTATAGAAACAAGTTTGGTAGTGCCTGTAACAATTCTTGCTGCCTCATTCTGTATTTTCTCTAGTTCTTCTTTTTCATAATGCGTACAATTGTCCCATACCACATTTGCATATTCCAAAACCGGTCGAATAAAGGTTAAATAAATTGTTTTTAGAGATTGCCGGTCTAGTTCATACTTTAATTTTCGCATTACATTGATCCTGTTCCATGCCTTTTCCTTGATATATTCGATGTGTTTATGCCATGTGCAATCATTTGATAGATAGATCCCAAGATGTTTGTGTGACTCAACGTCAGTTATTTGTTGATCGAGCATAGAAAGAGGAGGGTGAAAGGGGCGGTTACTTTTACGTGAGATCAGGAGACTTTCAGTTTTGTTAGGGTTAAATTTAACAAGCCATTCTTTTGCCCACTTGGTGATTTTGTCAAGATCTAAGTTCAGAAGGTCAGCGGCTGCGACAGGATCGTCAACTATTATATACACACTAGTATCATCTGCGAAAAGACGAATATTCGAACCGATATCCTTCACAATATCATTTATATATAATAAAAACAAAGGTGGCCCCAGTATTGATCCTTGCGGGACACCAGCCCGAACATAATTCCATTTTGACTGGACGCCCGGTAGTACTACACATTGTTTTCGATTGGTAAGGTATGAATTAAACCATCTAAGTAGATTACCGAGAACACCAGCCGCCTGAAGTTTATGCAAAAGACCTGCGTGCCATACTCGATCGAACGCCTTGCTAATATCACAGAACACAACTCGAACTTCTTTTCCTGCATCAAGTGCTTGACAAAAGGTGTCATATAGGAAAGTTAACTGATTTGTTGTTGAATCACCCGGTATAAAACCGGATTGCAATGGCGTTATAATATTATTATCATAAAAGTGGTTATATAAATGTTTAAAGACAACTCTTTCAATAACTTTTGCTGGAGTACACAAGAGAGAAACAGGGCGATAGTTTGACGGAAGTGATCGATCTCCGTTTTTGTATATCGGACATACATGAGCTACTTTCCAACATTGTGGCAAGACACCTGTCTCAATAGACTGGTTAAAAAGTGAGCAAAAGGGGACAGCAAGTTCCTTGGAGAGTTCACGAAGAATACGGTTGTTCATTTCACCCGGACCTGCAGCGTTTCCTGTTTTTAGGGATTTAAGAACAGATTCTATTTCAGCTGGACTAAAATGTAGAGAGTACATATTTGAATTAATATTGTATGGGTCAAGTTGAGGTAGGACAGCATTAGATTCGTCAATGACAGTTTGGTCCCTAAAAAAGTCGTTTAGGATATTTGCTTTGTCAAGGTCATCATGGCTGACAGAGTCATTGTTTTGAAGTGGAGGAATAGAGGTAGAGGTATTAGGAGCAATTACAGTTTTCAATGTTGTCCACCGGTCTCTTGAGGAAATAGTATTGGATTGAACGCGGACCAGCTGATGTTTAAGTGTTTAATGTTTGGCTCAAAATACCATTTGAGGCAGGACACAATATTTCCTCAAAATTGCACGTGCGCCAAGCGAAGACTGAGATTAACCTGTGCATTCGTCCAGACTGGTCAGATTCATCGCTGTCCGCTTGGATACGCCGCGGATCCTTGGATATCCATAGAGTGTCCTGCGAAGAGTCCGATCAGCGAATGCGCAGGCCACGTTTATTTCATTACATTAGTAAGTCTATGTAATCTATACCAGCATTTTCTCCAATACTACATATAACATAATTAAGCGAATGCTTAGATGTTTCTTTTCTGTTTCAATCTGACTTCAAATTGACCTTGGTTTCTATCACTTTTATACTGTATAAATATGTCTTAGTGTATTCAATAGTCAAATGTTCTTCTTTTTTCCCAAGTTTCTTGTCTTTCAAGGTGGTTCCTCTGTTGCAGTTCTTCTGTGTTAGTGGTTCATAGTGGCGTTTGTTTGGTCCTAAATTGTCCTCATCTCTCCTTCTTTTTGATGCCTCGGGAAGGATGTGCCTCCTTATTGTGGCATTTTCTCGGTATCTTTACAAGTTTTATATAACTTTGTATCAGGGGGAAGTTTTTGTCTTAATCTTCAGGTTTACACCAACTTATACATACTTCTGTTCCATTTACTCGAGGCTTCTTGTTCTCTTGGTATTCAATAATATTTGTCTAACTACCAGCAATAAAAATGAGTACAAAAATGAAAGGGCAGTATATGAATGGGTCAATATTTCAGATGATCTAGTATATGAATGGGTCTGTTTTTTCAAAGGCTAGGTATATGATTGGGGTAGGTTTCAAAATACTGGCTCCAACACCCGTACCACAGTTACCCCCACCCCCACACCAGTCAGGAACTCTTCCTCAGTTTAGGCTAGCGAAATAACTTTATATGAATCATCGCCGCAGCCGACACCCCCTTCATTAATGTTTTTTTTTTTTTTAATAGCCATAACCACACTGCCGAATCCGAGACCTCGTGGTTGGGAATACTGGCCGCTCGACAACGTTGATACTTCAGATTTTTTCAAGTGCTGAAAATTTATTTCCTTTCCCACTCTAATAAATAAAGCTACAAATAATTAATATCCAGAAACGTAATTAAATATTAGGAAAGTTACCTGTTACATCATATTTTCCAAACATAGAAACGCAGTACTGGTGAAAAAGCTACAATGGCCGCCTTTGTGTTAAAATAAAACGTGCAAATCATGCTTGCATTGATTGGCTACTTATTTGTCAGTCAAGCGTTTCTACGCAAAACAAACAAAAAGGCGTGGTTAGTGAATGCGCGTGCATAATAAGCAAAAACGTTTTTTCCAGACATTTGCGGACGGCGCAGGCCCTGATCAGTCTGCACATCTACATAACAAGGAAAAGGGCGTTAGTGAAATGTGTATGTATGCCCTGCATTACGAAAACATGCCTATTCAAATATACTGAAAGTTTTACCACCTAAAAATGAAAATTTTCAAAGAAAAAATTGTGATATTTTTCAAATTTCTGCTTAAAACATAGATTGTGGGTACTCGTTAGAACCGCCTCGAGGAGGCGGTTCTAACGAGTACCCACAATCTATGTTTTTGGAGGCGGTTCTAACGAGTACCCACAATCTATGTTTTTGGGCAGAAATAAGAAAAATAAGGTATACCCCTGTAAACCCCAGTTTTACTATATAAAAGTGGGGTTTACGGGGGTCAAAATTATATAGGCATGTTTTCGTGATGTGTCAAGCGAAAAAGGATCTTAGGGCATATGCGGACCTCTCCGGTTGGGGGCGGGGGGGGGGGGGGTTGGGGGTGGTAACTTCCTATATATGGCATTGTACGGATGTGGGTGACGAATGGCCCCCTTTTTCAACGCTGCCAGGTATATGATTGGCCCCCCTTTTTTCAACAAAATTATATGAATGACCCGATTTTTCTGGATTCTATTGTGAAAGGCCCTACTTTCTGAGATCCTGGTATATGCACATATCTTTTGCTCAGAGAATTTTTGAGGCTGCTTGTTCTCTTGGTATTCAATGAATTGACTGTGATATTTGTCTAACTACCGGCAATAAATGGGTACAAAAATCAAAGGGCAGTATATGAATAGGTCAACATTTCGGATGATCAAGTATATGAATGGGTCCGTTTTTTCAAAGGCTAGGTATATGAATGAGGTAGGTTTTGAAATACTGGCTCGCACACCTGTACTCACAATTACCTCCGTTACCGCCCCCCCCCCCTCCGCACCCCCCCCCCCCCCCCCCACGCTCGAGATGTGGACAGCGAAGGCCCTGAACGGACTGCGCAGTCTGTTCAGGGCCTTTTGCTGTCCGCGTCCAGAGTAGAATTTATCAAACACGATAAGCCTGGTTAGATTATACGCATGCGCAGGATGATCTGAATACGCATTTTGCATGAAGACACATTTTCGCTTGACATAGCTATAACACGGTCCAGGGTCTTGGTTCTAAAGAGATAGAAGTGATATAAGAGGAGATAAAAGAGATGGATATGTAAGAAAGAGGAACAGGAATGAAAGGGAAGAAACAGAAGAAATAAAATCATTCCCCTCTACCCTTACCTGGTACAAGGATAGCAAGCCTTGCCCAACTGTAAGCTAGTATCAGTAGGCCGCCCCGGTGACGTAAGATACGCAAAACACCCGACCATCCCGATATACGAGTGTGAAAATGGATCATACAAAAGCCACATTTTTGTCAGTTGAATGTCTAAAGAAGCTGGACTCACTTGGCAGGTTTCCCACCATTTCTGCCAACGGAGACATTTTTTTTGTACGGGTGTGCCCTAAAAGGAAAGAGTGGTGGCATGGGGTGGGGGGGGGGGGAGCATTTCTGTTTAGAATAGGTTTCCATACAGAAGAGAGACAAAATCTAGTCTGACAGAGTTTCCCTTAAAAATGTGTACATTTCGCCATAACAGAAATAGAAACATTTTCAGGGGAGGCAAGTTTGTCAATATTGTTTTGCCTCCCTTTTGAAAAGGAGTCTTCTCAGAAGAAAACAAAAAGCTCTCTCCCAGCTAGCAATCTACATAAATCTACAGCGGGCCGTTATCGGCCCGTCAGCTACCCTGACGGGTCGATAACGGCCCGCTGTAGATTTATGTAGAATGCTTACCGGGCTGTTGGAGCATATCGTTTCCTTGTAGGGTAAAGGAAAGTACATTTGTTCTTTTCAGAGAAAACCCGCTTTCAGAAGGTACCTGGTAGAGGGAGGGCTGTAGCTAATGTTGGTAGAACTTGTTGCCAGACCCCATCGCCATGAAATGATGCAATACGCTATGTTTATACTGGAAGATACCTGGTTTGTTGAAACGCAAAGCGCATTACAAAAACACGCCTATATAGTTTTGACACACTTAAACCTCACTTTTACACAGTAAAAACTGGGGCTTACAGGAGTATAATTATCTTCTTACTTCTGCTCAAAAACATATACACACAACATATATTTTAAAGCAAAAATAAAGAAAAAATATCCCTAGATATTTGTTTTCACGAGCTAGTGGTAGAACTTCCTTGGGGCTCAAAAACGAGTTTGAGTACTTTACGGTAAAAGAGCCTACTAACTCCTCCATGAATCATTACAGGCATTACAAAAAACACGCCTATTTAAATATATAAAAAAAATCTCACATCCAAAATTGAAAATTTTCAGATAAAATCTCTGATATTTTTTCATATTTCTGCTCAAAACATAGATTGTGAGTACTCGTTAGAACCGCCTCGGCGAGGCGGTTCTTACGGGTACCCATAATAAATGATTTTGAGTAGAAATAATAAAAATAATGTATACCTCTGTAAACCCCAGTTTTACTATAAAAAAGTGGGGTTTAAGGGGGTCAAAATTTTATAGGCATGTTTTCGTGACAGGAAACAAAGATATCAGTCAGTGGGAATACCAGATCGGATTGGGGTAGAATAGAGCGTCTTGGACGCTCTGTATCCCAGATCGGATTGGGGTAGAATAGAGCGTCCTGGACGCTCTATACCCTACCCCGATCGGATCTGGCATTTCCACTGATTGATCTGTTTGTTGTCCGTCATCCAGACGGACTGTACCTCATGTGTTTTAAAACTGAACTGACGGACAAACAGATAGACTGGCAAACAGTGCAGGATTGTATCGCTTGATTTGAGAGCTAATGACTGTTTGGGATAAAATACTTATTGGACTGACGGACAAACAGACAGACAGACAGACAGTGCAGGATTGTATCACTTGATTTTGAGAGCTAATGACTGTTTGATAGAATACTGGAGCATATTTTTAAAATGCTAACATAATTTTAGCTGGAAAGAAAGATCTGACAGTATATCTAACGTATAATCAATATCTTAGAGCCTACGAGTAGATTCACTCTGACGGATAGCACAGAAGAGCCAAGGTTGGCTGGTAAGAAACCCGACTCCACTCTCGCAGTCAACACCCCCTCCCAATTGAGACTTAAGTGGTCGATTGAAATTTTTAGTCGTCGGTTTGTCTAATATTTGGTCGATTTTTTTTTAGTAAAAAGAAGGGAAGACCAAATGTATATAGCCTACCTATTCAAGGGTACCCAGTAATGGGGGTGGGGATTGTCTTGTAGCAACCACTAGTTGTATCTTTTCTTTCACTTTTCATTTATTTTTACAGTTCTTGCACCTAACACTTTTTTCAAGGGTAGTATAGAAGCTCCATATAGGGTATTCTTCCCAGCGGGCACATGACGTAAATTGACATCGCCTCAACGTCAATGCAACGTCATGACGTTACATCGACGTTGAGGCGACGTTGTATTTACGTCATGTGCCTGCTGGGTTACTTCATTCTGGCAATTTGCTTGAATTGCCGTATTTCTTAATTAATCATATAACAACAGAATGATAGAATGTTCACACATCGTAATAAACAATGACGTCACTGAATGACGACGATCCTTTCTGAGCCAAGTGATTGGATAGATTATGCAACAGGTCACACCTTTTGCAATATGACAATGATTTACTTTATTACCCTTTGATGTCTCTGAAATTCTCTGTTTTCAACGTTTTTATCCATGAAAGACTTGTAGAAAATTAATATATGTGACCCGTCACGCTAAAACGTGCCTTATGGGAACTTACGTCAATAACGAGTTATGACGTTTTAAAAGTTCACGTTTTACGGCTACATCATTAACGTTTAATTGACACAAGTGCGTCACTAATTGAAAGTCGGTACTTTTTAATTCGGATTATTTTCAGTTCCCGATTATTGTGAAGCCTTTTATTTTTTGAATGGTATACATTTGACACATTTCTGTTCGAGTTGCATCCCTTGAATAAAGTTTTACAGCGGTTAAACACAAAAAACATGTCCCAGTTATCAACAGGGTCAGTCGGATTTTTTACCCGAAAACTGTTTTCTGAATCTGGATGACGATGATGAGGGAACCTTAAATTTAGTGAGTCAGTTTACGGATACGTATCTGACACGTCAGTCATCGGAAAATGAACTAGAGTGTGGAGACGCTGATGATTCTTCCTCCAGTGACACGGATTCAGACTCTGGCTGTGTGAATGTATCTTTTGAATTGCGAGATAAGGACAGCGATGTGCAGCGGTTCCGAGATAGCGGGTGTGGCTGTCGATTGGATGAGGATGTGTTGCTGTCGACTGGATGATGGTAAGTCCTTTTTATAGTTATTTTTTTTTTTTTTTTTTCAACCAATACATGGTTATTTCATCACGCAAATGTCACCGAAATTTCATACACAACGGCCATAGCTGTGTACGCTTTTCTTTTATTGTACAAACCATGGTGCCTTAAGTAGTTTATCAATGTTATCAACGTATTCTCAATTCATAAAAAAAAAAATAAAATGGAATCGTAAGAATGTTGACGTCACAATGGCATGTCAAGTTTTATATACAAACTTAATCAATAACCTGTGACCTGCTTTTGTAGCTTAACGGTAACGCGTTGGCGTTGAGATCGAAAAGCCCTAGGTTCGCTTCCCGAGGCTGTTTTTTTTTTTATTTTTTTTATTACCTCTAAATATGTTTGTATTTGTTTTTATTTCAATACTCTTCTCCCTGTATTTGTGGAGTTCGAAGTAAATTTCAAGCAAGAGTATTTAGACAATTTTATGCCTCTTATTATTATTTTTTTTTTCTCTTTGTTTTATAAATTACTTGTTTGACTTGTGCATCCTTACTCAGTTCTTTTCACTAAACACTCAGTACGCCGCTTTGCATTCTTTCTCAGAAAAGAGAAGCAAATCGTTAAAAATGTATTTTATTCATCTACAACAGAGCGATTGACCGCTGCTTTGCCTGAAAAGCACTCTTTCTCGTATTATGTCGTTAGCTCTTTAAAATATGATCCATGACAAAAAAAAAAAAAAAAAACAACAAAAAAAAAAACAACTGAAACTTTGGGTGCAGATGCACAG
This sequence comes from Anodontia alba, assembly GCA_964016985.1. NCBI lineage: Eukaryota > Metazoa > Mollusca > Bivalvia > Lucinida > Lucinidae > Anodontia > Anodontia alba. Next base: position 36,245,559 of record OZ024838.1, read on the forward strand.
ACATAAGGTATAATTGTTCGCTACGCATGAAAAGGGCCCTTATGCAATTTGCGGACAGCGCAGGTCAAGATCAGCAGGCTGATCTGGGCCTGCATTGTCCGCTTAGAGTATCAATGGATACTATAATATATCTCTACGAACAGAGATTGTCCAGATCAGACTGCATTCAGAGCCCTTTTCCCACATTGTACATTAACATACTAAACGGAGCTTTATTTCTTTCAGGAAAGTCGTGTTAGGAAGCCATTGATCTGACGGCCCTAGAAGAAATGAAGTGAACATGACGGAACTTCCGAAGGAAAATCTGGACCTTATTTTGCTGGCGAACTTGCAACAGAACAGAGTTAACTCAGCACACACACAACAAACATCTACTCACAAGGAAGAAAAAGACAGGCAGTGAGCTTCTGTTAAGTTGTTCTTACATGGTATACAAGTCTGAAAGGCCACGTATCTCTTTGCACATGGAGTAGGAAATACATGATATAGAAACATTTGTAAGCATTATGATACTCACGGATTCACTCCGATAAGGCATAGTATTACAGGGCGATGCGCCGCGAATGCTCTCAGTTTGAATGATGAAAGACATGTGATCAACTTTATTACAACTTTCGCAGATTGTAATGCAATGTCTTTACCTGGCAGAATGCCGAAGATGAAGGATTATACGGTAATGATGCTACCAAATGATGTGACGAAAGCTAATCTTTGGAGGACTTATACTAGAGCATGTGGAGATTTATCTTCCAAGGCTGTTAGGCTCACCAAATTCAAGAAAATTTGGAAGTTATACCTACCTCATAATGCCGTAATGAAAATTTCGTCTGATTTATGTGACACATGTCAACAGAACAATAATCTTTTTTTTGACATTACATTTGTACCTGTTCGCGCATGGAAAATATTCCTGGAAACCTGCTTCGTAAAGATACCAAACCTTACCAAGTATCATCATTTTCGTTTTTCTTCGTCAAAGCCAGGCAAAGTGTTCATCAGAGAATTCCCCTCCTCTGCTGAATTCAGTGTCAGTATAATATAGGATCAGGAAAAACTTCAGACTGTTCTCATAACAGATCCGGAGATTATTCGTAGGCCAGGTCTCAGTGCGGAGAGAACCTGGTACTTATATGAGAATGTGCGACAGCATTGCGAAGGCGATATTCATAAAGATACTACTTGCCCCAAACCCTTAGTTCCAAAACCGCGATCGATGAAAGCCCACAAGTTAAAAAGTGAAAGTGATTGATAAATTGTTTTGTTGTGTTCTGATGTGAAAGCGAAAATACTCGAGAGGGTAAACCTGTGTAATACAAAACAGTAAAGAAGACTGTAGATTTTTTTCGAAAAGGATCCGTTCAGAGTTTGGTCGTTATTATTATTATTTTCGTTGTTTTGATGAAAAATAGAATAAGCTCAGAGTATGTACCAAGGATGAAAGTACTTACATTTGCAGATTGGATGTACTACCGTATTGTCATCGTTGAGAACACTCAGGCACAATGTTTTGACGCTCAACAATGACAATATGGTTATGCATCAACTTTGCCAATTTCTTGCTACATGCTGTAAGCCTATCCTGGTTTTTGTCAAAACAACGAAATAAGAAACGACAAGTAACTGATGTGAATGAGCCCTTTTGCAAACATCTATAGTCCGTTTTACTGTTTTGTGTGACGAAGGGTCCCCTCCTCCCCCTCCCCCTTGAATACTGACTTATCTCAAGCTGTCCGTCCTTTTGTTAAAACTTGTTTGACTAAAGTCTACCCCATACGTATACATGGCGCATACGGAAGTCGGCAACAACAATTCCTATTTGTAAGGATTTTTTCTGAAGTCTTCCAGTTATTCTACAAATTTATTTACAGAAAATGACTCGAAGATATCGAAGATGTTGTAGAGAAATTCAATTTTTCCAAAGGTTCATTGAAGTATAAACTCAAAGGATCTTGTGCAAAGCCAACGTAATGCTCGAGGACGGGCTTACGTTTTTCTGCACATGATAGGTTGCGTTTACACGTCATTGAACCTTGGTCAAAACGAATTTATTTTTTTACTGTTGTAGACCGTTTTCGTAATTGTTTTAGAGATGTGATCTACTTAATATCTCAAAAGGCGCCATATATAAACAGGACATTGGGGTCCGTGATGTCTGTATGGTGGATGCCTGGTTTTCGGTTTGTCCTAGTAGTGATTTGATTCAGACAATTTAACTGTAAAATATGAAATACGTTACTTAAAAATATATAAAGGATTAAAAAGAAAACATGTTTCTGATATTATTTTCATCAGGGATCTTATTTTATGACTACGAATTGAATTAGGTGTAGAAAGATATCTTATAGAAATGTTGACGTCATTAATGACGTTTGGATTCAAATTTTTGACTTTTTGGCGAGAAGGGTAGTTTTCTTTTAAGATATGTGGGTCGATTAGTTTTCGGATTAGATCACTCATTTTGGTGTCAAATTGAAGGTGAAATACTGTAGAATTCGCCTCTGTATATATCTCAGTTTCGTCAATCTCTTCCCAGATGGCTTGTTTTTGCGTGACGGGTCACATATATATAACTGCAGTTTGTTTGTTTTTTGTTTGTTTGTTGTTGTTTTTTTTTTTTTTTTTTGTTGTTTTTTTGTGTGTGTGTTTTTTTGTTTTTTTTTGTTTGTTTGTTTTTCGTTTTTTTTTTTTTTTTGTTTTTTTTTTGTTGTTTTTTTTTTTTTTGTTTTTGTTTTTTTATCTTTTTGTAAGCCTCTATTTTATTTTTATTTTTTTATTTTTTTTATTTTTTTGCCTTAAATCACATTTAGTCACACAATTGATAATATTTGTCGTACCAGACCAAGTAGCTGATATAATGTTTTGTATGATTTGAAGACCTCTTTATTCTTTGTCGTGTGCTCGTAGCACAGCGAAAAATTCCATCTAAAAATGACCTTGCTCTGACTAGAAATTTTTAATCCAGCAGTAATGACCTTTGGTCTGCTGTTGTATACCATCACGAAAACATGCCTATATAATTTTGACCCCCTTAAACCCCACTTTTATATAGTAAAACTGGGGTTTACAGGGGTATACATTATTTTTCTTATTTTTGCTCAGAAACATAGATTGTGGGTACTCGTTAGAACCGCCTCGCCGAGGCGGTTCTAACGAGTACTCACAATCTATGTTTTTGGGCAGAAATATGATGAAAAAATATCAGAGTATTTTATCCGAAATTTTTCAGTTTTGGGAGGTGAAATTTTCTATATATTTGAATAGACGTGTTTTCGTAATGATGTCAGATGTCAACATAACATTAAAATATTGTATTGGCATCAGTATGACATTGTTACATTAGTGTAAAATCGGGTTATATGCTCCTAACCCTTAAAATGCGAAGAAAACCTGCATCTGAAAATGTTTATGTCGTCTGCTGAATATTCTTGCAAACATTTCAAACCTATTTTTGCATACAGGCAAACAGTGTGGACCCTGATCAGACTGCTCTGGGTCTATAATGTTTGCAAAAATGGCTTTTAAAATCACAAGCAGATGTCAAAGCAGACGACAATTGTTGTCATTGGCAGTTTAAGGTCTTCCGACATGAAAGTCGTAACAAAGAAATGAAGTATAGCTGAAAGAATTTCCCGCCTGTCGTAGGATTCGAACCTGGTTTGTTCAGAAAAAAACCCAAATGCTCTAACCGCTGAGCCAAAGAGTCGACTCCCTTACGCGGTTATTAGAGATTGAATATATACCATTACGAAAACATGCCTAAAAGTTTTACCACAGAAATATGAAAATTTACAGATAAAAAAATCTGATATTTTTCGTATTTCTACTCAAAACATAGATTGTGGTACTCGTTAGAACCGCCTCGACGATGCGGTTCTAATGAGTACCCACAATCTATGTTTTTGAGCAGAAATAAGAAAAATAATGTATACCCCTGTAAACCCCAGTTTTATTAGATAAAAGTGGGGATTAAGGGGGTCAAAATTATATAGGAGTGTTTTCCTGATGCTATAACAAGCTATGGACAATCTGCCAAGGCAGATAATCGAAGGTAGGAGTGCAAGGCCGTAACAATCCCTCTTTTCAAGGACGTCATCATTTATGATGAGGCGAAGCCATTTTCGGCGAGATATAGTCCTATCTCGGACAAGCCCCCATCTTACGACATGAAAGTCGTAACAAAGGAATGAAGCATAGCTGCAAAAAAAAATCCCGAAAAATAATAAACAATAATAAAAAAAATAATAATCGAAGGTAGGAGTGCAAGGCCTTAACAAAGGGTTAAGGTCTCTTTATCCTTTGCTTTACATTTTAACCCTTAAAACGCCAAGAAAACCTGCACCTGAAAATGTCGCCCGCTGAATATTCTTGCAAAATTTTCAAACATATTTTTGCATACAGGCAAACAGTGTGGACCAAGATCAGACTACTCCTAAAGGAGTAGTCTGATCTGGGTCCACGCTGTTTGCAAAAATGACTTTTAAAGTAACTGGCAGAAGACAAAGCAGACGACAATAATTGTGACTGGCGCTTTAAGGGTTAAAAGTGATACTCCCTAATAGTGACACTGTTAAAAGGGTCCAGCAAACAGGCTGCCATAAGAGCTGATCATTATTTGGCGTAACCATACACATTTCAATCGATCAATTGACCAGTAATGACCGGTTAAAACAAAAAATTCAAATTCAGTAACTGGTGTATCTCCCCTGTTACGAGCGCCCCACCCCCCACCCCACGCCCTGTAGCCTAGTGGATAGGAGAGTTTACTCTTAATCCATTAGGCTTCTCACCTCTTTGGTTCGAGCCTCGCTCGGGTCACATGTGGGAAAGCCAAGTTCTGCTATACGGATGGTCAGGTGTTTTTTTCCCGGGTTCTCCGGTTTTCGCTCGCCTTGATGAACATTCGGTTCGATATAAGAGAAATATTCTTGAAAGGGCCGTAAAACCCAAATCAAAATCCCGTTACGATTTACTTCCTGAATACGTCGCCGCATGCTCCTAACTTCTGAACAAGACGACAAAGCATTCGTTTGTTTGTGTTGAGGTTTTACGGCCCAGTCAACCCAGTGGGGTTATGTTGAGCGCGGTCAGTTTACCTAACTACATATTTACTGGGCAGGCTTAGTTCCCTAAGCGGTATACCAATTTTGTGCACATTTTTTCGCCAGAAACTGACAACCGCCCTTCTTGAATCAGCGGAAGGGATTGAATGCCCGTAGAAATCATTTCACGATCAATCTGCACGAAAGCATGTTGTCGACCTCGGCGGGGGTTGAACCCGCGACCTCCTGGTCTCCAATCGGACGACGCATCCAAATGAGCCATCGAGGCCGGCACAAACTATTCGTCTGGAAACAGTTGCCACTGACTGACACAATACTTAAAGATACTGACACGGTGGGTCTAGTTCATCGACAGTTTTCTCGATTTGATTCCAAACATGCGCTATGGCTTTGTGAGAGAGCTGGCAAAGGAAGCACGTTGATGAGAGAGCTGACAAAGGAAGCACGTAGATGAGAGAGCTGGCAAAGGAAGCACGTTGATGAGAGAGCTGGCAAAGGAAGCACGTTGATGAGAGAGCTTGCAAAGGAAGCACGTTGATGAGAGAGCTGGCAAAGGAGGCACGTTGATGAGAGAGCTGGCAAAGGAGGCACGTTGATGAGAGAGCTGGCAAAGGAAGCACGTTGATGAGAGAGCTTGCAAAGGAAGCACGTTGATGAGAGAGCTGGCAAAGGAGGCCCGTTGATGAGAGAGCTTGCAAAGGAGGCACGTTGATGAGAGAGCTGGCCGAAGAAGCACGTTGATGAGAGAGCTGGCAAAGGAAGCACGTTCGCATCAACGTGCTTCCTTTGCCAGCTCTCTCACCCGGTCTGAGCCACATAGAGCATTTTTGGGATCTTGGAGATCCCATTTTGGGGCATTTTTGAGCATTTTTGGGATCTTGGAGACCCTGCTGCACAATTTGAGCACAAAGAGATCAAGTGTAATCATTCATAAAGAGCGGACCACTTCGTTTAAACTTTTATTTTCTTTGTACAAAGGTAATAACACATAAATAATACTATGACACTAAAACAATACATCTTACAAAAGGGATTCAGAAGAAAGTCGGAACGACTTTTTCAGAATCTGTCTCCCTATTATAAACTACGCATAAATTTCGTCTAAATGACAATAAAGTTGTGAAAAAAGTATAACAAATAATTAAGTTCATATTATCATTACGAGAACATGCCTATTCAAATATATAGAAAAAAATTAACTCCAAAAAATTGAAAATTGTCAGGTAAAAAACGCTAATATTTTTCTTATTTCTGCTCAAAACATAGATTGTGGGTACTCGTTAGAACCGCCTTGGCGAGGCGGCTCTAACGAGTACCCACAATCTATGTTTTTGAGCAGAAATAAGAAAATAATGTTTACCCCTGTAAACCCCAGTTTTACTATATAAAAGTGGGGTTTAAGGGGGTCAAATTTGCATAGTCATGTTTTCGTGATGACTGTATTGTAAATTGGATTTATATAGTATTTGACATAATATTTAAAAGCATTATCAGTTCAGTTCAATCCTCCACGGGGAAAGGAGGTGAAATGTAAACAATTATAACGTTATTGTAATTGTAGCAAAGATACTTATGTACTGACGCCGTCTAATTACGTACAGATAGAGGTAGTATAGTTCTAGGTAGTATTGTGATATACAGTCATTCTCTGATAAAACGTTTGTACTGCCTTGAAAACCTGGATATTTTCATCAAATGAAAGGGTCTGGCTACCAAACAGAAGCAAGTTTATAGTTGGTGTCGTTATTGTCGAAATGGTATTGATCATTTCAATCTTATATTTTGATAGCGATTACAGTTGAGAAGAACGTGTCGGGTGTCGTCTATTTCACCACAAGCGCAAAGCGGGCTTGGGATGATATTTTTGGAAAATAGATGTTGACTGAGGGCGCTGCAATTAATTCGGAGACCTGCATAATGTGGTCTATACGATTGCCAGTCAGGTAATAGGAGGGGAGAGCGGATCACTTGCAAGATTTTGGTCATCAAAATGAAGAATGACGTGGTTCTGGAGGATGTCACGACTGTTAACTTTCCGTCAAGAACATGCATCTCAAGTTTTGCCGTAATTTGAATAGCACGCCCAAACAGTTACAGACCATTCCCCTCCCCCATCCCTCTACCCTTACCTGCTACAAGGATAGCAGGCCTAGCCCAACTGTAAGCCAAACTCAGTTGGACGCCCCGGTGACGTAAGATACACGACACATTTGCCTCACCCAACCAACCCCTACAGAACTGCCGTCAAACGCAGTTGTTTCAACGATATGCCGTTGCTCAAATGCAGTTCCCCGAACACGCCACACGCAAAATCTGCCGTCAATATGACGTAACGTCAACTTGCTTTCATCAAACCAGTTAATTTCTCCTCCAACACAGAATATTCCTGTCTAAGCGCTCACGTGACCAGTCCAAATGTGCCCACTAATGCCCTTGTGTCAGCTTTGGACCTTTAATAGACCGTCTTGTCCTACGTCCAGTGGCATTGTCTCGTCGCGTCACTGTTCTGACAGAGACGCAGCTAGGGATGTTCCATTCCTCCCCGAGACGTCTTTGTTCGTTTTGAGGTTTTATGGCCCATTCAACCAAACGGGGTCATGTCGAGTGCGGCCAGTTTACTTAACCCCACTTTTACTGGGCAGGTTTAGTCCTCTAAGCGTTTAACCAGTATTGTGCACCTGCTTTCGCTAGAAACTGGCAAGTACATTTCTCGAGTCAGTGGGAGGGAGAGAATAACCGTAGAAAACATTTCAAGATCAAGTTTCCCCGAAAGAATGTTGCCGACCCAGCTGGGGTCGAACCCGCAACCTACTGATTACCAGTCGGACGTGCATCTAACTGACCCAGCGAGGCCGGCCCCACATGAGATGTCTCCCAGTTTTCAAAAGCATCAGTCGTGTTTGGCGGGCTAACGATCAGTCTTGACGTACGGACGTCTTTCGTGGTCTGCCAGAACGCTGACGTTCACTCACGTTAGCAGTGGTCCGATATGTCTGCAGTAACCGTACCCCTACAGAATGGTTGACTCCAAACTCGGAGAATGTACCGACTGTTCTTACCACCTCTTGACATGCCCAGCACTTGCCATTTTTCACTATAAGGATCAAACTTGGTTTTTCATGCATTAACATTCGTCAGGTCCCGTGGGAGGTGTTGAAAACCGAGGCCGAAGGCCGCGGTTTTTAACACCTCCCAAGGGACCTGGCGTATGTTAATGCATTGAAAAACCATGTTCGATCGCTATTATTACATAAAAACTCAAAACATTTGCTACATTTCGCGTTATTTCCACGGACTATGCTCGTTCTAGGGCAGAGCAGTACACATCTCGTGACGGCAGCAATTCTGTGTCCCCGGTCCGAGCACATTGAAAGTTGCGTAACCGTGTTTTAACAGCACGTGAATTGCCTTGTTAATACACGGCTTTTCGCCGGTTAAAGCACGATGTTAATAACATGCGACACTGCTTTTTATGCAATAATTGAAGATTATTTTCTTCATGCCATCCCAATAAACCACATCCAAAACAACAAAACCGCCTTGTGCAGCACGCGAAGTAGTGTTGCCACTGATGATCGATTATAATCGATATATATAATCGATCATCATTCACTTTCGCCTCTTGTGACTGATGACCGGGAAGATGTTTTTATAGTCGACTAATTGGAAAATTCTATTTTTGGAAACATATTTTTCCCACTGTTTATTTTTATAGGCAAGTTATATAGAAATAAAATTCAAAGCTCTCTACTTGTGTCAGTCTAGATTTGTGGTCAATAAAAGTGAAGAAAATTGATTAAAAATAGCCTTAAATAATTTAAGCAGACCCAAAAGTACTGATATGTTTTTCTTATTTCTCCATGAAAACGTACATTGTGGGCACTCATTAGAAGCACCTCTTGGAGGCACTTCTAATGAGTATCCACAACATATGCTTTCATTGTGAAATAAGAAAAATATTATCAGGATACCTCTCTTATTGACCTGGCGCAATGAATAAGTACCTGAAAGAGGGCTAAAGTAAAGGGGAACGCAACCCTAAAAGGCATTGTGCTTTAAAGTAAAGTACTTTACAAACAATGAATTCCAACACAGATTTGATCAAAATCGGTGGAAAATTAAGTAAGTTATATACAATTGAATATTTTAACATTGGTGGAATGGGCGCCACCATTTTGAATATTTAATGAGGTTTCATAAAAATTAAAATTCGTTTGATAAAAGTAGTAGTTATTGCCATAAAGTTGGAATATTTTGGGGGAAATGATTGCTTGTCACTAGAATCAAAAGGTAATAAAAATCTGTAGCAAAATTATTCTTAGAAACCCTTTAAAATTTGGTTTTGCATATTTAATTTGGGCTGTGTGTAGTCACAAAGCCTACAATATGGCGGCATCCATGGCAGCCATTTAAATATATTCAAACCACCATAACTTCCTTATTTCCAGGCCAATTTTGAAAATTCTTGCATCAAAATTAATGGCTTGTTAAGCTCTTTACTCCAAGATATACTTACAACTTATATTGCGTTCCCCTTTAAGAGTGAATATATTTTCTACAAGTCGATAAATCTTAATCGATGATCAGTCGGTTCTACAAAACCGATGATCGACTCTTCGAAAAGTCTGGCCAATTCCCAACACTAACGTGGAGAAAGAATCAGTGATGTTCATGCAAGCATGGGTTTTCAAACAGGACAGGGTGACCACCAAAACATAGCTCTAGTACATACTAGCTGACCATATATCTGTGTATTTCTATGGAGCACATAGTAGGCATGTGTGTATACAAAAAAAAAAAAAAAAAAAAAAAAAAAATCAGGGTACTTTTTTATATAAAATGTTCAAATCTTGAGGTGATGCTTAACTTCTGTCAGGGTATACAGATCACAAATTACAAGCATGTATATACGGCATAAATACCAATACAAAATTTCAAACATGTATATACAGATAACCTTCTTTATACCGACACTCGATACAACGACAAAATTCGTTGTAATGACAATTTGACTTTCATGGAACCTTCGCTTAAGAGGTAACAATTAGTTACAATTTATGCAAAAATATTGTATTAAATACTTTAAAGAAATTTATGTTTTGGATATTTGTTAGAATCGCCTCACTGAGGCGATTCTAACAAATATCCAAAACATATGTTCTTTGAGGATATACGACCTTTCTTACATATCAATCTGCTAATTAAGTATTCTGTACAACAGCACATTCATTTTAATGGCAACGTCTTTGGGAACAAATGCTGTCGTTGTAACGAGGGTTCACTGTACGTACAGTGAACCCTCGTTTCAACGACAGCATTTGTTCCCAAAGAATCACAGGACTTATAGAGGAGTATTTTGGATGATAAGCTTGGATAATTTTCTCAATATCTGCATAAAAGCAAATGTTGTGAGTACTCATTAGAAACATCTCACCGAGGGCCTTCTGATGAGTACCCACAACGTATGATTTATTGAGAAATAAGAAACAATACCACAGAATTATCACCAAATACTCCTCCTTAAAAGTCCTCATCACGCAGATGCTGACACAATACGGCCCTAAACAAGTCACAATATTCATGTACTCATGCTCTCTATCTCTCTCTCTCTCTCTCTCTCACACACACACACACACACACACACACACACACACACACACACACACACACAAAATAAATAAATAAAATAAAAACGTTTAACTATAATACCCCGCTATCATCGTGTCGCGGGCAGATAACTCTGTCAAACATTGGCGAAATTTGCCATAAGTAATCCCAAACCAGATCTCCTTCATATCAATGCATGTACCAAGTTTGGTTAAAATCCCTTGACACTTACTCAAATTATCGTCCGGACACGAAAATATGGGCATGTCGAGGGCAGATAACTCAGTCAAAATTTGACAGAAATTGCCCATTAGCAATCTCAAACCAGATGTTCACAATATAAATGAACATACCAAATTTGTGACGATCCACTGACGTTTACTCAAGTTATCATCCGGAACGGAAATATGGCTCGATCAGACAACTCCGTCAAAATTTGACGAAATTTGCCCATAAGCAATCCCAAACCAGATCTCCACAATATCAATGCACATACCAAATTTGGTGAACTTCCATTGCTGTTTACTCAAGTTATCATCCGGAAGCAAAATACGGACGGACGGACGTACGGCTGAGGGACGTACGACTGACGGACAGATAGACAGACACACGGACGTCCAACGTGAAACCGTAATACCCCGCCACTATCGTGTGTCGGAGTAAAAATATAAATAAAATGGTAGTACTGTCACTGCTGCATACTAAACCAGCGGGCATATGGCGTTCATACAACGTCGCATCAACATTGATTCGACGTTGTTTGAACGTTGCGTGCTCGCTAGGTAAATTTTAAGATCATATTAACATTATTGGCTCAAGAGAAATAAGAAACTGTCCCTAAAATTACCTTGATATTTGTTCATTTGAGCTATCAGAAGAATTCCAAGAGATTCAAAAAACGAGTTTGACCGCTTAAGCCAGCGCTAGTTGAGTGTGTATGTCTGTGTGTGTCTGTGGGGGGGGGGGGGGCGGGTGGGGGTGGGGAGGGGGGGCGGAGGGAGGGAGCGGGGAGGCGTATGCAGCCTTGCAAAACAGTGTTGAATATAAAGATACTCAATCAAACCGAGTCTTCGATTTTCATGATTTTGTGTGTCTTTTATTTTATTCTACTGAAGCTGGTGTTATGCCGTGTGGCGGCCATAAAACGTCTCCCCGTACATCATCATAGTGTAAGTTATATTTTATTTCCTTTGTCATCAATGAGCCCATCCTGATTATTTTGAAAATCGAATACCACTTAAGCCGGCGCTTAAGGGGCGTATGTAGCCTCGCAAACTACAGTGTTGCATATTGTAGAGAATCAGTCAAATCCAGTCTCCGATTTTCGTGATTTTGTGTGTTCTTTGTTTCCAAAGGCAATGCTTTTGACTTTCATTTGAATCTGTCACGATAACGAGCGGCCAGTGGCCAACAACTGTATTATGTGGTTGAAATTCAAGATATCAGAATACCTTTCATACTTGGTGTCCTTTCCATTACGAAAACATGCCTATTCATATATATATAGAAAATTTCACCTCCAAAAACTGAAAATTTTCAGATAAAAAACTCTGATATTTTTCATATTTCTGCTCAAAACATAGATTGTGGGTACTCGTTAGAACCGCCTCGCCGAGGCGGTTCTAACGAGTACCCACAATCTATGTTTTGAGCAGAAATAAGAAAACTAATGTATACCCCTGTAAACCCCACTTTTACTATATAAAATTGGGGTTTAAGGGGGTCAATATTATATAGGCCTGTTTTCGTAATGCGACATCACTCGAAAAGACAGTTTTTGCGTTTTATTTAAATGAAAATATTTTTTTTTCTGATTGACCATATCTTATCAGAAACCGTTTGTCGTTTCTGTTTCTGTGTTTTGTTCTCAAATATGTACACTTAGATGAAATTTACGATCAAAAACTGGTCTGACCTATGTAATTTCTTTAACGTGATTTTTTTTTTCTAATTTTTGACTAAGAATTTTTTTTTCTTTTGACTTTTCTTTGCTTAATTTTAATTAATGATGTTTCACAACAGTATTGTGTAAAATTCAGAAAAAAAAAATGAACAAGCGGAACTTGTTGAAAAAAAAATATCTGCTTCCAAGTTACCGACCCTCCAGATTTCTACATAATTTGCATTCATTTTTACTATAGAAAAGTGAAAATAGTTGATTTCTTAAACCTCAATGGCTAGAATAAAACTTTTTTTGTGCATAGGTAGTTACGACAAATGGTTTTGAATTAAATCATGACAAAAGTTTGAAAAATATCTTCTGTGCAAAGCGCCTAACTATAAACGACTTTCTGAAAGATGTCGAAAGCACAGTAGTTTTAAAATGTCTAAAATGAAACAAAGGTCAGAGAAAAAGCCATTTCGAAAAAAAGTATTTCAGTCAGTGGTGTTTCTGTCATGTTTATAGCATCAAGAGCAACTCAGGTATAAAAGTTTAAAAGTCTATAATGTCTAAATCTCGGGCCTACATGTTGTTAACTTGAATGCACAGTGGTCCGGACCCACCAACGTAAAAAATTCTACCATAGAAATTTTATTTCTATAGAAGGCTCCACTCACAAACTGGAAATAAAGCCCCAGCTTAATTTCAAGGTTGTGAGTGGATCGCCGGCATTTACACATAGATAAAATCCATAAAAATGAAACTCATTTCTTAGAATTCCAGTTTGGATGTGTTTACGTTAAAACGCGAGTTACATAGTTTACTTAGAAAGCTTCGTAAAGAAAATATTTCCACTTTGTAAGGGTCGTAAAAAGCATAGAAGATAAATCCTATTTCAATTTCCTCTGTACCAATCAAATTGCACGAAACAAAGTGGGAACCTGTTGTGTTCGAATTATATTGTATTTCAAACCAGTCTATTTTAATAAGCTCTTGACCAATCGAATTGCATGAAATTTATTGACCTATATTAAGACATGCGCAGTGGTGTGTTACATCGAACCAGTCTATTTCATAATCCACTTCAGACGAATTTTTCCACACCAAGAGAGTAGTTGGATGTGTCACATTGTAACATCCATTTTCACAGGAACCGTAACTCCTAAAAAGATTAAACAGAAAGCATTATCGAAGTACTGACAGCACTGGTGGGTCAATGTCTTTGAGTGTAGGCTGGGAAAGTGGTCCTACACAGGGACTACAGATTCTTTCATTTAACCCTTAACTTCCTGTAATTAATGCATCCAGTGAAGATCCTGATCAGAATGCGCGTTCTGTGGCGTCCGATCCGGATCTGCAATGTTTACCAATGTCCAAGCACTAAGCCCAGTTTAGCTTTTACAGATAAACCTCTTTACACAGCATAGCAGGATTACTTACACAACATATGCAAGATTACTTATAAAACTTATGCAGGATTACTCGCACAACGTCTGTTGGATTACTTACACAACGTATTGTAGTAGTGATATAGGCACATGATTCAAGAAGGGCAGTTGTCAGTTTCTGGAGAAAGAATGTGCACAATACTGGTTAACCGCTTAGAGGACTAAGCCTGCCCAGTAAACATGTGGTTAGGTAAACTGACCGCGCTCGACAGGATAACTTACACAACGTTTGCAAGATTACTTACCGTAAGCAAGATTACTTACACAGCATTAGCGTGTTTATTTGTGTTGAGGTTTTACGGCCCAGTCAACCCAATGGTGTCATGTCAAGCGCGGTCAGTTTACCTAACCACACGTTTACTGGGCAGGCTTAGTCCTCTAAGCGGTTTACCAGTATCGTGCACATTCTTTCGCCAGAAACTGACAACTGCCCTTCTTGAATCAGCGGAAGGGAGAGAATGACCGTAGAAAATATTTCATGATCAATCTCCACGAAAGAATGTTGCCGACCTCGTCGGGGGTTGAACCCGCGACCTCCTGGTCTCCAGTCGGACGGCACATCCAACTGAGCCACCGAGGCCGGCGATTACCTACACAATGTATAGAGGATTACTTACAAAACATATGCAGAATTACTTACACAACATATGCAGAATTACTTACACAACGTATGCAGGATTATTTACATAACGTATGCAGGATTACTTACAAACGTAAGCAGGATTATTTACAGAACGTATGCAAGTTATTACACATTGTACGCAGGATTGTTAACACACTGTGTACCTACATTACGTAAGCAGCATTACTTACGTAACGTACGCAGGATAACTTACAAAATGTATGAAGGTATCAAACAATGAAGGTAGTATTACTTACACAACTTATTAGGATAACCTGAATTTCTTACACATCGTATTGAGGACTTACACAATATTTGTAGAATTACTTATATAATAAACAACTTAGCTAGTTTACTTACACATCGTATTGAGGATTACTTACACAATATTTGTAGAATTACTTATATAATAAACAACTTACAGTAAATAGCTAGTTTACATACACAGCGTATGTAGGATAACTTAGAATACTAATTACGAAAACACGCCTTTTTAAATAAACTGAAAATTTTCCCACCCAAAAATGAAAATTTTCAGATAAAAAAATTGTTATATAAAAGTGGGGTTTAAGGGGGTCAAAATTATATAGGCATGTTTTCGTGATGTAAAGCAATGTATGGGACATTATTTACACAACGTATGCAGTGTTGCTTCTACAAAATATACATAATTACTTACACACAATAACCGATAGTCACATGCTGGCGCAAACCGTCTTTAGTAAGCAGTTTTCGTTGTATTCCATGACTGTTTTTCATATGTGTAGGATGGATGAGACTCACTGCCCTTTAAATGTAAATAAACACGTCGAAAAATCAACAAACCAATCATTGTTTAGACTGACCAAACTGACCTGTCGCTTTAATCTTTAGATTATATGTTTTTAAGTTCATGTTTACTAGTAAATAGGTATTTCCTATACAGGTAGGCGAATGTCTGCTTCACGTGGAACGCATTACGAAAACATGCCTATTCAAATATACTGAAAATTTTACAACCAAGAAAAAAAAAAAAAAAAATGAAAATTTTCAGATTAAATAGTCTGAGAATCTTCAAATTTCTGCTCAAAACATAGACAGTGGGTACGTGTTAAAACCGCCTTGGCGAGGCGGTTCTAACGTGTACCCACAACCTATATTAAATCAACAAGCATTGTCTTTGGAAACAAGAACACACAAAAAATCTGGAAAATCGGAGACTCGGTTTTATTTAGTCTCTTCATATGCAACATTGTCATTTGTGAGGCTATATGCGCCCCCTAGCACCGGCTTAAGCGGTATTAAGTTTTAGAGCAGAAATAAGAAAAATAATGTATACCCCTGATTTTCTGACTTCCATGCCTACATTGTGCAGTACCTTATTAATATTGAATGTAAGAGTCAAAGCGTAAGGTCAATTTGCTCGATCTGTACCTGGTAGCCTGTGGCCAATTTTTTCCAGGCGAACAATATCGTTGACCCTCGTTATCTCGAACTCGCTTATCTCGAATAAGCGCTTATCTCGAAGTGAAAATCTGGTCCCTACCTAAACATGAAAATCTAACAACAGGTAAAACTATAGTCCTAAGGAGCAGTTTCTCCTCTTTTCTATAATATTTTCAATTTATCTCTATCACGAAAACATGCCTATATAATTTTGATCCCCGTAAACCCCACTTTTATATAATAAAACTGGGGTTTACAGGGGTATACATTATGTTTCTTGTTTCTGCTCAAAAACATAGATTGTGGGTAATCGTTAAAACCGCCTCGGCGAGGCGGTTCTAACGAGTACCCACAATCTATGTTTTGAGCAGAAATATGAAAAATATCTGAGTTTTTTAGCAGAAAATTTTCAGTTTTTGGTGGTGATTTTTTCTATACATTTGAATAGGCGTGTTTTCGTAATGCGACCCAAGAGTCCAATTACATATACATTTGGACCATGAAATATAGCTCACAATGACCTACATTTACTTTTCAATCAACTGTCAGATTATACCGATTCGCATTACGAAAACACGCCTATACAAATATATAGAAAATTTTATCTCCAAAAACTGAAAATTTTCAGATGAAAAACTCTGATATTTTTCCTATTTCTGCTCAAAACATAGATTGTGAGTACTCGTTAGAACCGCCTCGACGAGGCGATTCTAATGAGTACCCACAATTTATGTTTTTGAGCAGAAATAAGAAAAATAATATATACCCCTGTAAACCCCAGTTTTACTATATAAAAGTGGGGTTTGAGGGGGTCAAAATTATATAGGCGTGTTTTCGTGACGTATTCCCAAATAATGATGTTATACATCAAATAACATTCAAAATATAAGGCAAAATAACTACACCGAGATATATAGGTGATAGTGACCTACATTTATTACATTTATTATGATGTCAATCGTGGTGTTACACAGAACCAATATCCCAAGTATCACATTACTTCATGAAATAGTCTTCAAGATAAAAGGCAAAATCGCTGAAGCATAAAAATTAGGCCACAATGACCTTGACCTTATTACACTGAATGATAACATATCTGATGGATTGTGTTGGGGTTTAATGACAAGTCAACCCTGTGGGTCATTTGTTTCGTCTCCCAGAGAAAGGGTGAAAAAAAGATAGAAGACATAGTAGAGGAGATGAAAGAAAAAGACAGGGAAGAAAGAGGAACAGGAATGAAAGTGAAGAAACAGAAGAAACTAGAGCAAGTCGATGGCGCGCAATCGCATATCCCCGCGCCAGCGCTATTCCATATTACCCTGTTCATCAAGTTCCGAATGCGTTCCTCCAGTCCTCATCCATAGGGCTATTAACTGTGACAGTTTCAAGGTTCTAGCTAAAGAAACCTAAAAGGAGTTGGGTGACAATCAAAATAAGGACCCAAACTGTATTCTACTATTAATAACCTTCGATTTGGTATGCATCATGACTATGTTTGTACAAAATGGATTTTGGACCCTTCGAGGCTACACCCCCCTGGCACTGTCCCCAGGGGTCATATCAAAATTCCAAATGTGTTCCTCCGGTTCTCATCCATAGGGCTATTCATCACGAAAACATACCTATATAATTTTGACCCCCTCAAACCCCACTTTTATATAGTAAAACTGGGGTTTATCGGGGATACATTATTTTTCTTATTTCTGCTAAAAAACATAGATTGTGGGTACTTGTTAGAACCGCCTCGACGAAGCGGTTCTAACGAGTACCCACAATCTATGTTTTGAGCAGAAATGTGAAAAATATCAGAATTTTTCATCAGAAAATTTTCATTTTTTGGTGGTTTTCGTAATGTACCTGTGACAGTTTCAAGGTTCTAGCTAAAAAAACACTTAAGAGGAGTTGGGTGACAATCAAGATAAAGGACCCCAAATCCTACTTTTTGACCTCTAGTGACCCCCAGACATGCCCCCGGGGCAAAATGTTTGCACCTCTATATTCTACTCTTCATAACCTTTGAGTTGATACGCAACATGGCTACGCTTGTATAAAATAAATTTTGTACCCTTCGGGGCCACACCACCACCCCCAACACCCCAATCCTGGCCTTGCCCAAAGGGATCACATCAAAACTCCGAATGTGTTCCTCCATAGGGCTATCGCCTGTGAAAGTTTCGAGAATCTAGCTTAAATGGTCTAGGAGCAATGTTGTGATATTACAGACGGACGTACAAACGGATGGACGGACGGATGGACTAACGGACGGCCGGACGGACGTGGGGTATAACAATGCCCCCACTTTTTCTTCGAAAAGCGCGGGGATAATAAAAACATTCCCCCATTACCCTTACCTGCTGCAAGGATAGGAGGCCTTGCCCAGCTGTAAGCCAATATCAGTTGGACGTCCCGGAGACGTAAGATACATGACACCTTCGCCACACCCGACTACCCACAATATAATTGTCTGACGCCCATTCTTCTTTATTAAGAAGTTGTTGGTATAAACAAACGGCAATATACTACTTAAATGAGGCGTCCTAGATTTTGACTCTAGCCCCGCTCAAAGGCATGATCCACGGGTCCGTAGACTTAGAATGAAAGAGAACTCTCCCAGTTATCCCCCGTACCAAATATGAATAGTTTCTGATAAGTGGCTGCAGAGAGATATATGTAATCAAAAATCTTCGAAGCTTTGAAATAAACCTTGGTTACAGCAGGTGTTAACGGACGGAATTTACGTACGGACGGACGGATGAACAGACGGATGGACGTTCCAACAATTCCAGCAATTCGGGTTTAGGGGCTACGTCGCATTGTAAATTTCCATAGAGTTTTCCATAATGTATCTTAACGGAATAAAGCATAATGTGGTTACAAAATTGAACCCCATAACCCTAAATGTTGGCTCGGACAGACGAACGGACGGACAGAACCGACTACACTATATACCCCTTTCGCATAGAAATATGCCGGGGGTATAAAAAATTGGCTATTCGTATCTTCCTGTCTGAAAAACGGAGGGTGGGTGGAAAGGGCCATTATACCTAAGGCTACTCGTAAGTAAAATTAGACCTACAATGTATGCATATATTCCAAACCTGAAAAGAGGGTCATTAAAAAAGCATAACTGTAGTGGGTCATACCATAAGTACCATAGGTAATCAGACAGACATACCTCAGCAAACAGAGTTGACCCAGATCAGAAACCGCAGAACGCAGAACACAATAACATGATATTTGGGAGCATATACAAACGTAGGGGTTTATTACGTAAGTACCTGCTTTGAGGGAAGATTATATACTGGGATGTTGGAACCTAAATGGTCTAGTAATAAAAGAATAAATCTACTTAATATCTATTGCAGCATTGTCTGAATGATACATTCTGACCAATTCTTGCATAAAAAACATGCAAAACACTTTAGAAGCATGCAAAAGTTTGTGACTATTTTCAGTAAAAGGTCAATGACTCTATTGATGACTATATTAAACGTCAATGACTCCAGTGACTATTACCATTGCTGTTTCGAACTCATAATTGAATCCCTGGAAAATTCTGCCGGTAGCTAAGAGAACAAATATTTAGGGGATATTTAAGGATTTTTTTTATTTTATACGGAAAATGTATGTTCTGTGTGTAGTCATTAGAATCGCCTCATCGAGGCGATTCTAATAAATACACTCAACATACGATTACATTATACCAGATCGAAAATACGCACCTAAATCATCCCTATTCGCTTCCTGCCCTTGCGCTAGGATAATCCCTCAGTGACACAAACTACCCATGTCTGGATCAAATTTCCGAGCTCTCAATTGCAATTCGACTGCATTATGTAACTAAGCAAGCAACAACTAATCAGTATTTGGAATACGGAAAAAAAGAACAAGCAAGTGTCATTGTTTTCCGTCAACAGATGGTTGGCCATGTGATGGAAGTCACGTGACTTAAATTGACCATGTTTACTGTAATAAGAGTACAATAAAGTTTCACTGATACGAACACCGATGGCTCGTTTACCGTAGCTGGTTCAAGCTTGACTTTGAGTCCCCAGGAAAGTCTTCCGACGGATCAAGATGAGTATCAAATGATATTAAGGGACATTTTCTTATTTTGTCATGAAAATGTATGTTGTGTGAACTCATTAAAATAATGAAAACGCTACGAAATTGACTATAACAAGACAGATCGTATTTAAGGAGAATAACAGAATTGTTATGAAACAGACTATAACAAGACATTGTAATAACAGAGAATTACGGGCCACTGTGAAATGGACCATCACAAGAGAGATCTTATTTTCGAAGAATAACAAAAAGGCTATGAAATGGACTGTAACAACACAGCACGCATTACTGAGAATACCGGAACCGCAATGTAATGAACAATCACAAAACATGTCTTTTTTATGAAAAATTACGGAACCATTGTGAAATGGCCTATCACAAGACAGATCGTATTTACGGAGAATAACGGAACCACTATGAAATGCAGCATCTAAAGACAGATCGTATTTACGGAGAATAACGGAACCGCTATTAAATGGCCTATCACAAGGCAGATCTTATTTCCGGAGTATAATGGAACCCCTATGAAATGGATATATACCTTTTTAAACACTACGTCACACATTAAACATCATTCGGAACCTCTCGGTCTTTAACGCAGAAGACGTTCAAGCCTATTGGATGGCAGATAGTTGTTGTTTAAGAAATAAATTATTCCAAACCGTGCTCAAATGCCTAAGATAAAGCACAGTTGAGGTTGGGTTGTACCCATTTGAGCATGAGCGAGCGCAGCGAGCGAGTGCTCAAATGGATACAACCCAAACTCAACTGTGCTTTATCTGGGGCATTTGAGCACGGTTCGGAATAATTTATTTCTTTTCTAACACCCCTCATTGAGCAAGTTATGCATAAATGATTTTTTTTTATTTTATTGATTTTCATTATTATTTTTATTGCCTGACTTCCCCTTTGGTAGTTGACAATACCTCTTAAGCATTACGTCACGCGGTTACGTAGTTACAAGGTTCGATGACGAATATTCAAAATGGCGGATAACTTATGCGAATCAGCTGACAGTGTAAAATATAAACGATGTATTAATATAAAAACTTAAATCCTGTGTTCATGAAAGAATTGCAAAATGCATGAAATTTGAGTGCTGCGATGGACTTTAATATAACAGATATAAAAAAGCAAATAAGAATTTTAACCGACTTACTTTCGTTTTCGAACGTCAACAAATACACGATGGAAACAAGAAGAAAACGAATGTGTGTGAATGGTGAAACCTGTAGAGAAACTCATCAGGTAAAGAAGTCAAAGAACTACAATATGCTCCTAGATCATTTTCTGTCTTAATAAATAATATAATTTATTATGTACATGAATGTTTCGGCCAATGTAAGCTAATCTAGCGTTCATAGTTACCAGGGGGGCGAAACTTTCGCAAATATGATTGGTTTCCCGTCGATAGCGCGCGATGAAATTCCTGTGCTCAAATACCTTAGATAAAGCACGGCTAGAAATATAAAGACAAATAAGGAACAACACGTGCAGGGGTGTTAGAATTACGTTTATCGGACAGTATAAATGCCGATATTTCTTCAGAAAAATAAAGAAGTTACATTCTTCAAAAGTATCTTTTCAGAAGAGATTCTCATCGAGTGATCATTTAAATGTCATTAACACAAATATTGACATATGTTTTGACAATATATTAGCTAAATTTATGCGTTAAAATGGTCACCATAAAGCAATATTACGGTTACGCGGGTGCCCGCTAATATCGGAAAAAATATCATTGAAACATTTGTATTCGTCTTAGGAAACGCAGTCAGATTGTTTTTAAAGCTTTGTTTTAAAACAGATAAAATTTACGATTAAATATTAACCAAAAGGAATTTATTATGATCCAAGTAAAATTTGGATTGTATCAATTGATATCAATGAAACCGGAAACGTTTTGCCATCCACAATTTTTGGTCACGTGGCGTAAGATTGTTATCGCGTGGTCAGTAGCCCGGATGAAAACAATAACATTAAAAAGGTCTACAGCAAGGCAGATCGTACTTACGGAGAATTACGGAAACGGTATGAACCAGACTTTAACAAAACAGATCATATGGTTTATCACAAGAAAGATCGTGTTTACGAAATGGACTATAACAAGATAGATCGCATTTACGGAGATTCACGGAACCTCTATGAAATGGATATAGTAAGGCAGATCGTATTTACGGAGGATTACGGAACCGGTATGAAACAGACTTTAACAAGACAGATCTCATTCACGAAGAATTAAGAAGTTGCTATGAAATGGACTGTAACAACACAGATCGCGTTTACGAAACGTTACGAAATAACTATGAAATAGACTATTAAAAGACAGATCGTGTTTATGAAGAATTACAAAACCGTTATTAAATGAACTGTAACAGGAAAGAAAGTATTTATGAAGAATTACGACACCACTATTAAATGGACTTAAGCAAGACAAAATAGACTATCACAAGACAGATCGTTTTTACGGAGGATTACGGATCGCAATAAAATAGACTATTACGAGACATATCGTATTTATGGAGAAGTACAGATCGCTATGGAATTGACCATGGAGAATTACGGATCGCTATGGAATTGACTATATCAAGACAGATCGTATTTACGGAGAATAACGGAACACTATGAAATGGACTATTAGAAGACAGATTGTACTTACGGAGATTTACGGAAACGCCATTAATATATTATAACAAGACAGATCGTATTTACAGAAAAATGAAATGGACTATAACAAGACAGATCGTATTTACTATTTACGGAGAATTACGTAACGCCTATGAAATTGACTATAAAAAAGTCCAGAAAATGCCACAAGTCGCAGCCAATCCCTGACACCAAAAGGAGGAAGTAAGAGACACAAACCAACAAACATTTAACCCTTATAGTGCCACAGGGCCAATTTTGGGCCACAGGTGTAACTACGTTCAGTGCCAGCGGGCCAGTTTTGGGCCAACACTTTTAATAAAGATGGTAATATATCTGCGAGGCAAAATTCTCAATGTTATTCGGGATTGACCAGATAAATCCTTTGAATACATTCTCCTAGTACCAAAATTGGGCTATGTATGCCTGAATGTGCGTGATGAGATCAAACAGACACATACCCTCAGTGCATTTTTATGGTTGACTGTATTGTTTTTCCCGTGTACGTGACATTACGTCATTAGCAGCAGCTGGACTTTACGTCAGGTCGCGCGTAACGTCGCGCGCCGTTAATTGGTACAATTTAGTATAATTGTCTTCGTGTTTTCTTTGTAGAAGATTTTTATAGCGCTTTTCGCGGCTTTTGGAGTACATTTACATATATGCGAATATACTATTGAAATACAGTTTGACATCACAGTAAATAAAAAAGTACGGGATGTTCAAGGGCCACGTTCCTTTTTCGTTTTTTTTTTTTTTTTTTTTTTTACGCTTTACTGTCATGACTCTACTGACTCTAGTTTTATAACTGACAAAAAACCGTAAGCGATATATATATATATATATATATATATATATATATATATATATATATATATATATATATATATATATATATATATATATATATATATATATATATATATATGCCTAGGTTGAACCTGTGAATACGTCCAGAGATACGTGATTAATCATTCCAAAATTAAAAAAAAGAAAAAAAAAAGTGGACGTAGAACCGACCGAAAAGGATCGGAAAAATGCATATGCAGCATATAATGAAACAACTTATACTGTCTTCCAGTAACTATTCATCATCTCACGCTACGTAACGTGATGCGAATGATATGCGACGTCAAAACTGACGTTGCATGTACATGATGACGTAGCCTTTCACGATTTGTTCAAGATGGCCGGCGTTTGGTTCAGAGTTCATCCGCCGGAACCCGAAGTAAATCTGCCATTTACAGAGAGACCTGGTGTCCATGCGGTTCCACCCAGGAATGCGTCTCCAGTTCAATATTTCTTAACGCTTTTTACTGTAAACCTTATGCGGGAAATTGTACGCCAATTTCGATTGAAAAAAAAAAAAAAAAAAAAACACACACACACAAAACACTAGTCCCAAATTATCTTTCTCAGCCAGGCATGAACCAAAATCAAGAAAATACCTTCAATTTATATGGTCTATCTGTTGAAGGCGTTTGTTACAAAACGGATGCTTTGACCGTAAAGTTGAAAAGAGTGATCAAATCGCTGCAGCGAACCGCCATTGAACATGTGTTTTATGTCTGTTTGATAGTTACACTGGTTGATTGAAAGCTACACTGATTGACAAAGAAACATTGACATGTTACGTGTATGCAAAATTAACCATGCTACCAACGCGCTTTCAGCCGTTTTGTGATATCGCTTGTGCATATCGCTCTCAGAAGTGGTGCGATTACAAATGAAATTCGGCGCGTAATGTTTACTGACGTTAACATCTCAGCAGGTTTACGTCAACGTTAGAAGTTGTTTATCGTCGACGTCGTGCACATTTGGCAATCCCTATAGGAATTAGCTTGGCAGCTTGAAAACAAACAAACGCACGAAAAAACACACAGACCAGCTCTCTCTACCCCAAGCGAGGTCATGCAATGCTAATAGGACTGAAAAACATAAAGACAAACACAAGGCATGACCCAACACAAATCGCCTCGTAAAATGAAATATGATTAAACTAAACGGAGAATTACACACCGCTATGGAAATAGACTATTACAAGACACGCGTTTTTTACGGGGAATACGAAATAGATATATGAAATGGAGATAAGACATATAGTATTTACGGTGAATTACGGAACCGCTTTGACAGTGGATTATCACAAGGCAGATCGTATTTGTAAAGAATTACAGAACCGCTATGATATGGACTAGAGGAAGACAGAAAATTGCATTCATAAGATGTAATCTGTACGACTAATGATTATCCTATGGTTACATGCAACAGGCTTTGTCGGGATATGTCAGAAGACAGCTTACGTGGCGCAGCACTGATCACGATCATGTGTGCTTCTCTTGTTCAAACTCCTTTCGTGGGTTCCTTTAAGCAAATCTCTTTCTTTAAGAAATAATTTTCCCTATTGTGAATTATCGTCGAATAAGACATGGTGTTGGAGGACAAAATTCGAAGCACTTACGGCGAAGCCGGAGTGAATTAACATTCGCATCTGCCCGACAACACCCTGCGTTATTCTACGGATAATTCACAGCAGAGAAAATTATTTCGATTGTAACATGATACATAAAGAAAAATCGACATCGTTGCAGTGTTTTCCAAAGAATTGTTTTGCAGCGGACGTCGACAGAAGTAAATGTTTACATGCGACGTCATCAAACGAGTCCTTTTGCACGATCTACGTTGATCATGGTAACGTTTCTATAAAGAGCTATGGAAAAACTTTAACGTCATGTTAGAATATAAAAATAGGCCGCGTTCACACTAGAGAATTGAACCGGATCTATTTGATTCGGATCAAGCTGATCCGGCTCAAATTGCGTTCACACTAGCAACCAAGTTGATCGAGATCAAGTTGATCCACAGCAAATTGCGTTCACACTGTGGACTAAATTAATTCAGATTAACTTGATGCGCATCAAGTTGATCCGAATCAAATTTGAGTTCAAACTTTCATTGCGTTCACATTGCAACAATGTAAATTTGATATGCATCAACTATATCCGGATCAACTTGATCTGGATCCAGCTGGTTCAAAGTGTGAACCCAACTGGATGTGGATCATCTTGATCCGCATCAAATTAGTCCTAATGTAAACGCAATTTGATGCGGAGCCAATTTGATCCGGATCAACTTGATCCGTATCAAGTTGAGCCGGATTAAGGCCGCATTTACACTACATCCTTAATCCGGATCAACTTGATCAACCTAAGCTTACAGGCTTTATTTCAGTTTCTGACTAATCCACCGGCGTTTAGGCATCGGTAAAATCCACAAAATAAATCCCGGGTCTCTTATTATTCCAACCCTGTAATGTTTACCTTAAAAACATGAGTTTATAAGCTTAGTTTACGCACAGAAAATAGTTCCAAGATTATTGCTCAGCAGATTTTTTACGAAAATATGCCTATTCAAATATATTGAAAATTTTACCACCAAAGAATGAAAATTTTCAGATTAAAAAGTCTGACATTTTTTATATTTCTGCTCAAAAACATAGATTGTGGGCACTCGTTAGAATCGCCTCGGTGAGGCGGTTATAACGAGTATCCACAAACTATGTTTTTTGAGCAGAAATAAGAAATATAATGTATATCCCTGTAAACCTCAATTTTACTATATAAAAGCGGGGTTTATGGAGGTCAAAATTATTTAGGCCTGTTCCGTGAGGTTATAAAAGACGTTTCGATTTCGCTCTCGGCCAGTCAGATTGCGCGAAGTTACTGCAAGCACGTTAAGGTAAATATTAAACGTTTGTTGAAGTATAAACAATATTGTGTCACGAGCAAAGTAGTGGACCCTGAAGGGGTTCATGTAATCTTTGCTCGAAACCCAATGTTGTTCATCATCAGGAAAACATGCCTATATAATTTTGACCCCCTTAAACCCCACTTTTATATAGTAAAACTGGGGTTTACAGGGGTATACATTATTTTTCTTATTTCTGCTCAAAAACATAGATTGTGGGTACTCGTTAGAACCGCCTCGACGAGGCGGTTCTAACGAGTACCCACAATCTATGTTTTGAGCAGAAATATGAAAAATATCAGAATTTTTTATCCGAAAAATTGCCTTTTTTTGGTGGTAAAATTTTCAGTGTATTTGAATAGACATGTTTTCGTAATGTACTTCAATGAACGTTAAATAAATTGTCTTTTATACGTATGTATTACTTTCCATCCATTATTTGACGAAAAAAAAAATCTGTTTCGAGGGCTAAAACTGAAACAAGAATAAAATAGCAGTTTTCCTATTTTCAGCAGAACTGCGTTGTTGATGTCACAACATCGCCATCATTCAGTCGTATTAATCAATGCTTATCTCCGCACGCGCAACACCGTATTGTGAAAAGAAAATCGTAAGATCTTCCTGGGTGGTTGCAGAGAGTCAGTTCAGGTGGCGTTGAAGGTGGGTGTCAGCTGAAATAAGGCTTACGATTTGACACGGACGTCGATATCCAAATCGGGCGATGTAATTAAACCAGTTAGTCTCCCATATGTCAGACCGGACTTGTAGTTTTTAAAGCGAATACGGAACAAAAATCATTTTTCTCCCGATGCAAAGGTGGTCAGATTTTGCCGTCTCGGTAACAGAAAGGCATGTAAAACTCCAGTTCTTGGATAGAATACAAACCTCTCGTTAAATACATTACCATTTCAGTAAAGGATTAACATGCTACTCTGTATTTCAAATGAAAATATATCGCATCCTTTTGCCATTACATATAGAAACTAGGTATTTTATTGACGGGTGGTGCGTAACGAAAGCTGAGGTGATTAAAGGGATAGGTCGCGTTTTACGTATGCTTTCCGCTCCAGTTACGGTAAATGTGTTCTTAAAATCTATTTTTAACCACGGACCTGGTAAGATGACCAATATGGCTGTCATGCCCATATATCGTAAAAACCGCTTAAAACTCTTCGTCAGAACCAAAAAACAGAGAACCTTAAACATTGGCACACAGCAACAGAGACTTGAGCCCTTCAAAGTTTATATAAATTATGATCCTGGGTTGACCATGACCTATGTTACAACAAAGTCAACATTGTCCATTTAGGCTTTTATACTGGAAAATCTTGAAAATTTATATAAAATCAAGGTTAAAAAAAATCGACTCGAAACTTTGTAGGAAGCATCAGGGTGACCTGTAGATCAAAAATAGCTAAAATCGTTCCGATCGGAAATCCATGATGGCCGCCATCTTGAAAACCTTCTTTGGGCTTCTTCTCCAGAACCAACCCTGTTCATTCGAAACATGGTAGGAAGTTTTCCGGGCAACCTGCAGATCAAATGTCGATAGAATCGTACCGATCAGAAATCCAAGAGAGCCGCCGTGGTGGCCATCTTGAAAATCTATTTTGCTCTTCTTTTCCTGAACTAAGAGGCCAAATGAATCGAAACCTGGTAGGAAAAATCAGGACAGCTTGCAGACCAACACTAGCTAAAATTGTTCCAATCCGAAATTGAAGATGGCCGCCACGGTGTTCATCTTGAACATCTATTTTCGCTTTTTTTTCCTAAACCAAAGGCCAACCGATTCGAAACTTGGAAGGAGAGCAACTTGCAGATCACAAAGCTAAAATCGTTCAAATCAGAAATCCAAGATGGCCGCCATATCGGCCATCTTGAAGATCTATTATGCTTTTTTTTCTGAACCCAAAGGCTAACCGACTCGAAATTTGATAGAAAGTATCGGCAAAGCAGTTTGAGATAAATGAGTTATGTTGCATTAACCTTTCTCAAGTGTCAAGTAGAATGTTGGTGGAGCTAGATATTTTTTGCACATTACAATCGGCTTCAGGAACACATTCGCCATAAATGGATAAAAAATCTTACGTAAAACACAACCTGTAGTATAGAATACGGTTTTGAAAAACAAACAAACAAAAAAAAAAAAAAAAAAAAAAAAAAAAAAAAAAAAAAAAACAGCTCCTTTTACACGCCACCATTCTCCTTATGCTCCACCCGTCAGTAAAATGTCTAGTTTCTGTCGAATGGCAAAAGAATGCGATCTGTTTTCTTTTGAACTACTGAGAAGCATGTTAAACCTTCAATGAAATAGTAATGTATTAAACCAGAGATACAGTCGACTCGTTATCTCGAATTCCAAGGGACTCTCTGGAATACATCGAGATATCCGTACCTCGACATATCAGATTTGCAGAATTGAGGAAAAATAATTCGATTAACCACATTTAACAAATATATATGTAATTAGATTCTTGAAATTGGAGATATATTGAAAATATTGTGGAAAAGAGGAGAAATTGCTCCTTAGGTGCAATTTCTCCTCTTTTCCACAATATCCTTACCTGTTGTTAGATTTTCATGCTTAGGCAGGGACCAGATTTTCACTTCGAGATAAATGGTTATTCGAGATAAGCGAGGTCGAGATAACGAGAGTCAACCGTATGTAATCTATCCAAGAACTAGAGCTTTGCATGCTTGTTTGTCACCAAAACGTCGAAATCTGACCACCCTTGCATCGGGAGTTTTGTTCCGTACTCGCTTAAAGGACTACTATAACTCCAGTCTGATTATATGGGACACTAAATAAGAGGTTGAATTATATATATCGCCCGATTTTGGATACCGGCGATCGTGCCAAACTGTCAGCCTTATTTCAACTGACACCCACCTTCAACGCTCTCTAAACCAACTCTTCGCAACCACCTCCGGAAGATCTCCTTACGATTTTCTTTTCACAACACGGTGCTGCGCGTGTAGAGATAAGCAGCCGTGTTAAAGATACTTATGTTTATTTTGACGTCATTTGTTGACCATGTAACGTCGCGTGAGTTAACACATAGAGTTTAATGCATCCTGAGTTTGAAATATAAGAAATATTTCCCGAGAGATTTGCAAATCCGATAAACAAACGAGTGCATAGCACGAGTTTGTTTATAAGATTTGCAAGTCTCTAGGGAAATATGTCCTGTAATTTAAACCCAGTGAGTATTAATTTATATATTACATATCATAAAAATGACTTTTCTCTTCGGATTCTGGTTTACGATTCTGTTTACGCTCCTTCAAATGAGGTCAATAAATTTAGCGAAGTTACTAAATTACTAAAAATAGCTTCAGATATATCAAAGAAAATAGTTCGAAGATTCCTGCTCAGGGATTTATCTAAGCATCACGAAAACACGCCTATATAATTTTGACCCCTTTAAACCCCACTTTTATACAGTAAAACTGGGGTTTACATGGGTATTTCATTATTTTTCTTATTTCTGCTCAAAAACATAGATTGTGAGTACTCGTTAGAACCGCCTCGGTTCTAACGAGTACCCACAATCTATGTTTTGAGCAGAAATATGAAAAATAACAGGGGTTTTATCTGATTTTTTTTCAGTTTTTGGAGGTGAAATTTTCTACATATTTGCATAGGCGTGGTCTCGTAATGGTATAAGTGACATTTGGATCGGGCTCATGCTCGACCAATCAAACTGCGCGAAACTAGTATGTTTATTTGGAATTATTGTAGAGCATCTTGTTATACATTATATATGAGCCTCAACATGTGAAATATTTTTGACATGTGTGCCCAACGAGGATACAAATCAGCATGCGCACCCATCTCGAAAAATATGCTTCAATCCGCTAAGGGGCGTTACTTGGAAAGTTACCAATGAGAAGCGGCAGTTGACTGAAGGCAGTTATTTGACTGAAGGCAGTTATTTCCCCTAGGTCGCTATTATTGGACTTGGACTATTTCAAACATCTTTGCGATAGTTCGTGAAAGCTTAATTTCACAAGTTTATAGCGAAATGGAAGAATGAAGACAAATACTTATTCTACAGTATTATATATCAGTACAAACTATAGAAAAATCTCTTTGTTGTGATAACTTATAAAACTTTCCCTGAAAAGGCAATCATTTTAAAGTAGAGGCTAAAATTAGCGTTTCGATCATTTTTGACAAAATATAATGATAATATATAAGCACAAATAGTCTGAATTTCAAACGCATAGGGAAAAACTAAGATATGAAGTTATTTTGAAAATTTCATACCTTGTGAAAGTGCAATAAAAGTAGATTTTGAAAATAACTTATAAAAAGTTATCGTTAGATCAGAAATACATGTATTATCTATTTTTATTTTATTTTCCTATTTAACTCTATGTATCGCTGAGTCGAATTTATACAGGTAACTGTTCGGGTAAATCCGTAAGTCAGTATCGGTAAATTTCGTGATAATGAAGGATTTATTTCCCTATGCTCGCAGTCTGAGCAGAGTCTTCATTGTTCAAATGAAGAAGGGTTGCATCCTTGGAGATCCAAAACGCGCCAAGTGAAATTCAAATTAGACTGCGCTGGTCTGAATCTTCGCTGGGCGCACATATTTCGAAGGTACGTTTTCAGACGTTTCGGATCATTTCTGATGTTGCGGTTCATTTCTAGATTCTGACGTTGCGGTTCATATAGAAGTGCTAATTACTGACCAATTACGACGTCATCATCTGCGTTGGAGGATAAGACTGATTCTTCGCTCCATAGGTTAGACTTATCAGAAAGCTTGGGTATATCGTTGGCTCTGTAAGAAAACAAGAAATGATTATGCCTCCACCATAAGCTTTAGGGTCTGATCCGGAGTGGGTTCGAGGGCCCTCTAAATCCGCCTCTGAAACGTCAAGATACAAAGTCGGCGGCACCCATCATTTGTCTACACGTCAGAGGTAAATTTGAAATTTCGGAGTGAATCAAAACTCGGAAAGTAACTGGAACCATTCAGGTAAGTTCAGTTGTCTTGATATATATGTCATCACGAAAACATACCTATATAATTTTGACCCCCTTAAACCCCACTATTATATAGTAAAACTGGGGTTTACAGGGGTATACGTTATTTTTCTTATATTGCTCAAAAACATAGATTGTGGGTACTCGTTAGAACCGCCTCGCCAAGGCGGTTCTAACGAGTACCCACAATCTATGTTTTGATCAGAAATATGAAAAATATCAGTGTTTTTTATCTGAAAATTTTCAGTTTTCGGATGTGAAAATTTCTATGTATTTGAATAGGCGTGTTTTCGTAATGATAAGCGTACAGCGACCCGTTGGTTTTTTGAAAAAAAAAAAAAAGCTAATACTTATATTTTCTGATCATTTTGTCCTATAATTTTAGCATTTTTCCGTTCTTGTTGGTTGCATTGATGGTTTGCATTGTTATGATTGTAATATGTATGACAAATGACGGCGTCTATCCAATTCAAGTCGTTACGCAAGATGCAGATATGGCTGAAAACATTACTTTAAATGGGTAAATCGTCCAAAATAGCACAAAGTTCGGAGCGATTGTCGTCAGAATGAAACAAATTCCAGGAACCGTAGCTATAATTTGACGTAAATTTTGGTGCTGGATTGTAGAGAATTCAATTCCGCGCAGTATAGCATTCTCCGATTTTTAAAATAATGCCCCCCCCCCCCCCACCCCCAGACGACAAAAGGCCCAGATTGTCGACAACCCACATGAAATACCCACCTTTTTAGCTCGCGCTACTCATGTCCGGATATTCGCGTCACTTGTTTCTTTGCATAACAACTGGCCATGAGTGACGAGATTACTGCCCGTGAAATGGTAGATACGTCATCTACACTCGTAGCACGGTGTGACATTCTAAATGGTAGGGTGACTTTCAAGACTGAAAAAATGTGAACCCGGACCCCCCCCCCGTACAACAAGATGTGTCATATACCAAAATGTTCCACATTCTCTGTAGTTTCTGAGACTGCCGGCATAAATTGGCATAAATGATGGCGAACCGAGAAATCCAATATGGCCGCCAACATGGCCGCCAAATACTAAAAGTCTGCATTTGAAGCTTAAATTGTCTTCTGGTTGTTCTAGTATGCATGCAAAATGTATATTTTGATTGATATGTACTTGTTACAGACAATACTATTTATTTAAATACAAAAAGAAGCATAATTTAAACATTAAAGGCAAAATTAGTGGACAAATGACCAATTTTTGGTCTAAAAATAGAGCACTTAGAAGAAACAGAAGTTCCCTAAAATTTCTGAAGCGATATCACTTGCTTCATTTTAATTTAAAGAACACACCAGTTATCATGGCCAATTTAAACATCATATTTCTGTTGAAAATATTAAACCAGTATTGAACAGTAAGCAGTTTGTTACCCCTACCCCCACCATTCGATTTCAAATTTTCTGAAATGATGCTTGTGAAGCTTGACAAGAGACAATAGAAGAAATGAAAAAGATGGACAGAATGGTAAATATTTCATTTATCAACATCTTTTAATAAGGAATTGTTTTATTTTCTTCATAGTTCAAGTTTTAAATAACAGACATAATAACAAATAAGAAACACTGACCTGGATAAAATTGGCTTGATAATGTTTACTATAACACCGACAGAAAGTGTTATGGAGGGAAACTTTAAAAATACATGCATGTAAACATTGTAAATAAATTAATTGAAACCAAATCTAGAAGGAAATGGCAAGTGTATTTATAAACTATCAAACACATGCAGACATTTTGCAGAAAAGTTGACACACTGTAAGGTCAACTTTGGAAGAGTGTCCTATAATGGACTTATCCATCCGTCGTGGACACTTCGTGAGCCTGTCTGTGGACAGTCAGCGAAAAATACAAAAAGCTTTTTTGATATATTTGACATACCCGAGCTATTGAATTCCCTTTCTAATGCCACTTTTCATTACTAAGGCTAAAGCGTGGGCCATGCATCTTAGCGCCAGTTGATTTTATTATTAACCCAATCTAAGTAGGCAATTAAATTGAACAAACATTACAGTCTTCAAATGTAAACAATGATGCAAGATGCAGATATGGCTGAAAACATTAATTTCAGTGGGTAAATCATCCAAAATTGCACACAATTCGGAGCAATTGACGTCAGAATGAAACATATTTTGGCGTAAATTTTGGTGCTGGGTTGTATGGAATTAAATTCTGCACATAGCATTCTCCAGTTTTTAAAATAACGCCCTCCTAGACGACAAAAGCCTTAGACTGTCGACAACCACCTGAAACAGCCACCTTTTTAGCTCGCACTACTCATGTCCGGATATTCACGTCACTTATTTCTTTGCAAAACAATTGGCCATGAGTGACGTGATTACTGCCCGTGACATATATTGCTGAAAGAAACAATGCATTTAGAATCCCGCCTAAGCAAAGCAAGTCTGAGGAAGCAAGATCCATTTTAAAGGAAGAATTTAAGGAAAATCATTAAAACTGACTGTCAATAAAATAAGAAGATAATTTAGATTCTCTCTTATAATATATATCCAATGCAGTCTAGTGCTCCGTTGTGTGAAAAGTTGCAGACATAACAAAGTGTCTGACTGCAGAATAAGCTAGGGTTTACCTGTATGAGTTAAGCTCTTCTACTGGCTTCTTACTTCTATACACATAGTGAAGATAGACTGTTAGCCCAGATGTTTCGGTGTTATAATGATTTGACCAGAGCTGTTATGATTCTGAACAGATGGCAACCATCTTCGTATATCAGTTTTATCGTAACTATATCACCAGCTTCATTTAACATTTGCCTTACTGGACAACCAAATGACGAAAAAAAGAAGATGGTCTGGAAATATACATTGTGCCTCAAGACAGCTCCAATACAAAATATACTTGGGGCTGCCTATTGTAGCTGCCTATAGGTAGCCTGTAGGAAGTGCAATAGGCTGCCTAGAGGCTGCCTACTGGAAATTTGCCATGCAAATTTTGAGTGGCCTACTCCTTATATGGAATAGGCAGCTCATCTATGAAGACAATGACTAAAAAGGGACCTGGAGCTGCCTACTGTTCCTATTCTGCTTTCTTGTCTGTCATTGGCCATTGAGCTGCCAACTGCTGCCTCTTAAATGCTTTCCCTGCCTATTGAGCTGCCTACTACATGTTCACTGGCAACTGAGCTGCCTACCTGCCTATTCAGTGGAAACTTAGCTGCCTATTCTGCCTAATAGATGTTCATTGGCTACTGAACTGCCTACTCTGCCTATTCAGTTGGAATGGAGCTGCCTATTCTGCCTAGTGTTTGTTTATTGGCTACTGAGTTGCCTACTCTGCCTATTCAGTGGGAACTGCTCGTGAGCTGCCCATTCTGCCTACTACATGTTCATTGGCTGGCATTGAACTCGGCACTTCTAGCAGTAGAGGCAAGTGCACCAACCACTTAGCTAATCACGCTCTACATTGGCTACTTGGATGGTTTTTTTCAAAAAATCTGTCCCTTAAAATAAGGATGTACAGGTAGGTGGGCGTCGGGTGAGCGGGCGGGAGTCGTCCCAGGTTAACCGTTTGGTTAACCTTTTTTCAAAGTTATGTTACCTTTATTCTTCAGTGGATTGCTTTCATATTTGGTAGGGGTGAAGAAAAGGACCAGTAGGTGTTTCCCATGCAAGAGAGGCAACTCTCACTTTCTTCATTATTTAAAAATCCCATTCATAATGCCTTTAGACGTTTTTCTTTTTTTACAGAAAAAAAAATGTTCACGGAGGGAGCAAGTTCCTTCCTAGAAGAGTTGCTCCCATTTAGAAAGAGACTGAAAAGCAGGGAAGCGAAGTCATGTTTCCAACAGAACTCACTTAACCATGGACAAGTAAATTCAAATTTGCTCGACTGAGCAATCAATGCTGGGCTTATACCTCTAAGATACCTTATGGTTATGCATTGATAGCAGTGGTATCAATATCAACCCTTTGCGTTATTGGACCTGAAGCTTAAGCTTAATTGATCTTTGGCTTATAATGGGGTCTCAGGTTGATAATTCAAGCAACAATCATAACCCCATCATGTATATGTATTAGGCAAGCAGATCTATGTATCTTAATGTATAGTCAGTATTACACCAGATTTACGTATTTATGGCATCAACTTGCTTTGATATGTAACAGGAAAAAAGCATTGAATTTAAGTAAATTAAACGTTTTTCTACCTATAACAAGCATAGTAGACATGTTCACTAATAAACAAACAAGTAGTCTACTTACATTCACTGAAATAAATTTCTGTTTAATCTAAAACATCCTAAATACACATTTGCAACCAAAATGGCTGCTATATTTTCCCGCCAATTTCACCTGACAAAGGATAGAGCTGCCTAGTGTGCCTAATAATTACACATAAACCCAGCTGGAGCTACCCACTCTGCCTACTGCAGAAAATAAAATAAGCTTGAGTTGCCTACTCTGCCTACAGGAAAAAGAAAATTAAGTTTGAGCTGCCTTCTTTGCATACTGCAAGAAGTAAAATAGAGCTACCTACTCTGCCTCCTGCATAAAATTAAAAAGTTTGAGTTGCCTTCTCTGCGTGTATGTAAAACATACATTAAGTTGGAGTTGCCTACTCTGCCTGTTGTACAAAACAAACTTACTTTGAGCTGCATACTGGTTGCCTGTTCTGCCCATAGGCAGCAAGAAGGGCAACAAATAAGCAGCTCTTGCCTACTGGAGCTGCGTACTAATTAAATGTAAAACAGTAGGCCACCCATAGACAGCCTCCTTTTCTTTAATCATATGGGAGAGTTCACTGTGTTGAAAGAACTCCTGCTGCAGCCCTTCCGTTTTTGTAATTCTGTTTTGTAGGATAATTGTGGCTTGGTGCAAAATCAAGACATCACTTGATTCCATATCTTTGAAATTGTCAGAGAGGTCTGTGTTGCAGTCTTCTGATTCAGGATTTTCCAGCTTACATATTTTGACATGGGATTTCAGCCCTTATAACATTTAACAGAAGATCCAACCCCTAGAATAAACATCAGTCCTGGAAAAATCTATTTTATGCTTTTTATGTACATTGTTTTAAACTTATGTTTACCAATGGATACATCATTTACTCTTTTTAATTTCTATTAAGCGTGATTTCAAAAATGATAATTCAAATAGATATTTTTTTCAGTTTCAATCTAGCCTTTCAGTATTCTTTAAACTGGCTTCAGCTTTCTCTAATTTGCTTTGCTGAGACAGGGTTTTAAATACATTATTCTTTCTTTCAACGGTATAAGTGGCAAGACAACTTTTTTTTTCTTGATGACTCATTGCTTAATCAGCAACAAAATATCCCTTTGAATTTAAGTTACAATATAGGGATATAATGCAACTGCACACATAGCTGTTAATCAAATATGGTAGGTAACTTTGCTTCCCTATTTAATTGCACAAAGGTGAGTTGGTCCTCCGTCTCAATGACAGCTCCCTCCTCAATCTGTTTCAGACGGTTGACACCTGACTATGAATGTCTGTATGTAGTTGGGCCAATTGTGGTCCTGTTTGTGGTATTCTTGTGTTCAGATTGCCATTGAGCTTTTTGCTTTGTTTCTTCATAGTGTTTAAGATTATATGTACTTCACTGTGATGTTTCACTGATGCGGTACAGGACCCCTATGCGAACCGAGCATTATGTTTATAAATTGGGGCTGCATCAGAATCAATTGTGATGAGGTTTTCATAAAAATAATTAAAGCCCACAGTAGTTTTTCAACTGATAGTTCCAAGGTTGCTCTTCTGTTGCAGTTCTATTTTTATGCATCGATGGTTTCATAGGTAACATTTGCTTTGTCGTTGTTTTTCCTCATCTCTCCTTCTTTTGAAATCTAGGGAAGGAAGGCTGTGCTTTGTAATTGTGGCATTGCCCGGGTATCTTCACATATGACTTTCTAAAAATTGTGGATATCTTCTGTCTATTAAAGCCCATAGTGGCTCTGTTTTTGTCTCATAACTATAATATTTGAGTCGTGGATAGCTTCTGGCTATTAGAAGCCGCTATAGTGGCTATATAGCCAATAGTGGCTGACATAGCCGGTCGCGACTGATACTTGTGGCAATATTGCAGCAATAGATTTACTGGCCGTTATCATTGGCTACTCTCTGGCTAGAATTTGTGTCTACTAAATTTTAAAGCGGCTTTATTGCAGCTACAAAGCCACTTTGAAGCCGCTACATTTTCATTTCTGTAAGGGTTAGGAAAATATATGAAAATTCTGAAGCCCACCCACGGGATTTTTGACACTAAATTAGAACTCAGGGGTCCCATGTCAGAGGTATGGAATAGGACATAAAATTTTCAAAATTATCTAATACCCGGAGGTAATCCTGCCACCCTGTTCAGAGGAAAACATTTATAGATGCATATTGTATGATAACAAGTGCCTTTTATTTCTATATTTTGTTTCAATTAATTTATTGACAACTTTACATAGTTTCAAATTTTCCCGCCACAAGTTCTGTCGGTGTCAAAGTAAATATTGTCAAGCCAATTTTATCCGGGTCATTATTTCTTATTTATTGTTCAGTCTGTAAATTAGAACTTAAATTCTGCAGCAAATCGAATCATTCCTGGAAAACAGAGGTTGATAAATGAAATAGCTTGCCATTCTGCCTGTCTTTATCATTTTTTCTACTGCCGTTTATCAGTCTTTGCCAGAGTCAGTTCAGAAGCGATGAAATCAAATGATCGGGGTAGGGGTAAAAAACTGCTTACTGTTTAATACTAGATTATTATTTCATACTGAAACCTGAGTTTTGAGCAGGCTATGATACTGGTGTGTTGTTTAAATTAAACTCAAGTAAGAAATATCACTATAGTAATTTTCAGGAACTTCTATTACCTCTCAGTACACCATTTTTAGACCCAATATTGACCTTTTGACCTCTAAAATTGCCTTTAATTTTTAAATTATGCTTCTTTTTGTATCTAACTAAATAGTCTTGCTTGTAATGAGTTAAGGCGAATCTAAATATACATTTTTGTATGCATACTAGAACAACCAGAAGACAATTTAGGCTTCAAAGGCAGACTTTTAGTATTTGGCGGCCATGTTGGCGGCCATATTGGATTTCTCGGCTCGCCATCATTTATGCCAATTTATGCCGGCAGTTTCAGAAACTACAGACAATAGGGAACATTTTGATATATGACACATCTTGTTGTACTGGGGGGTCCGGATTACCCCTAGAAAGAGTGGCCAGTTTCACTCATTGTCACCCTACCAAAAGGAAATGTTATACGTTTTATTTCCAAACGATTTTGATAAAATAACTTTAAATACAGTCGACTCTCGTTATCTCGAATTCCAAGGGACTTTATTAAATACTTCGAGATATCCGTACCTCGACATATAAGATTTGCAGAATCGAGGAAAAAAATATTCGAACAACCACATTTAACAAATATATATGTAACTGGACTCTTGAAGTTAGCGATATGTTAAAAATATTGTGAAAATCTTTTCCACAATATTTTTTTGCCTGTTGTTAGATGTTCGTGTTTAGGCAGGGACTGGATTTTCACTTCGAGATAAGCGGTTATTCGAGGTAACGAGAGTCAGTTCGAGATAACGAGAGTCAACTGTATATAATATAAGAATATATCGTGCGCGTGAGGGGTAGACAGAACAAGCTATGTCGCGCTTGCCGCAAATTTACAAAGTGGGTGAACCATGAAAAATAGGATCAAATATGGATACTGCCGTCTGAGTTGTTATTCCCAAGTGCAAACTTATACCAAGTAATATCACTATAGCCTTTATAGTTCTGGAAAATGAGATTGAACATTAGGGTCGAAGTTAGAGTTGGCGCAAATGTTGACGGACGAACAAAAGGACGGACGGACGGACGGACGGACGGACGAACGAACAGGTGGAAAAGCAGATCCCTATATCGCGCCATGCTAAAAGCAGGCGCGACAAAAATCCGTCTGAGTGCATTATCTGGCATCATTTGTGAACGTGGATCTTTAATAATGCAGGCAGTTCCATTGCTGACGTTCGCCATTGTGATGACATTACTGTGTCGTTTGACATTGTGCTTGGGTTTAACGTGCCGTCAATCCTTATGGGTCATTTTGTGTCGTCTCCCAGAGAAAGGGAGATAAGAAATAGAAAGGAAAGTAGAGGAGATGAAAAAGAGGGAGAAAGAGGAAAATGAATGAAAGTGAAGAAACAAAAGAAATAAAAACATTCCCCCTCTACTCATACCTGCTTCGACGATAGCAGGCCATGCCCAACTGTAAGCCAATATCAGTTGGACACCCCAGTGACGCAAGATACACGACACCTTTGCCTCACCCAACCATTCCCTACTGTGTCGTTAAGTGACGTCATGACGGTCAGATATATTAACCTTAATGATCGCGTACGTGACGTCTTGTACAAAATAGTGTTTACTCAACACTGAGAACTCTCGATTTTTATTCTACCATGGGTAGGATAAAAATTACTTTTTTTTTTTGATTTGGGTTTTACGGCCCTTTCAAGAATATTTCATTTTTATCGAGCCGATCGTTCATCAAAGTGGGCGAAACCCGGAGAACCCGGGGAAAAAAACCACCTGACCATCCGTAAGCAGAACTTGGCTTTCTCACATATGACCCGAGAGAGGCTCGAACCACAGCGGTGAGAAACCTAGTGGATTAAGAGACAACTCTCCTATCCACTAGGCTACGAGGGGCAGCAGATGAGAATCCTATCCCAAGGTAAATCCCTGAATTCCTTATCTGGTCTGTATGAATATAAGAATCCATCATGAGTGTCCATGCAGGACAGGGAAATATCAACCGAGGGGTAGAAATTTCAACCGGGGATGAGGCGTGCCGAGTCCCTGGTTGAAATTCCTTCCCCGAGGATGAGAGTTCCCTATCCTGCATGGACTGGGTCATGATGGATTCTTTATCTCCCATCTTTAAGTGGATTGTTCCCAGGACCAGTGTTGTCATGTGAGATAGGAGGTTCTCACATGGACAAAAAAGCCTATCTCATATAGGCAACTATTGTCGTCTGCTTTGTCATCTGCTTGTGATTTTAAAAGTCATTTTTGCAAACAGTGTGGACCCAGATCAGACTGCTCCTTTAGGAGCAGTCTGATCAGGGTCCACACTGTTTGCCTGTATGCAAAAATAGGTTTGAAAAGTCTGCAAGAATATTCAGCAGACGACATAAACAGACGACATTTTTAGATGCAGTTTTTCTTGGCGCTTTAAAGGTTAAAGTCCATCATTGTAGTCTGAGGACCACCAAAAGGGCAATTGGCAAGCAGTGCTGACCCAGATCTGAGGCCACAGAATGATCTGATCAAGGTCTTGTTTAGCTTTTTTCCCTGGGAATATCTAAATTACATAGCCTGACGTACCTAAAATTGAAAATCAACTCTTCCAATATAATACTGTTGGGGGAGTTTATTTAGGTGGGAGGAATGGACTGTTTACCTCAGTGCTGTATGTCGCTGTCTGTTCAGGCATGCATATGCTTGACTGGCGATAATATAGTACCAAATACACGAGTATATAACAGCTTGAATGTCCATCTGGAAGAACAAAACAGAACAGAAACTTATAAATAATCTCAGATCATACATCTATATGAATTATATAGAAGCGAATGATACTGTTTTAACGCTGAGCTTGGTTCGCAAAAGATTCAGACAAAATTGCGAGAAAAAAAAATCCCCAGAAAATACGATTTTACAATGTCGAATTCGATTTCATAACGATAACACGCCTATTCAAATATATAGTAAATTTCATGTCCAAAAACTGAAAATTTTCAGATAAAAATTATATTTTTCATATTTCTGCTCAAAACATAGATTGTGGGTACTCATTAGAACCGCCTCGGCAAGGCGGTTCTAACGAGTACCACTATCTATGTTTTAAGCAGAAATAAGAAAAATAATGGACACCCCTGTAAACCCGAGTTTTACTATATAAAAGTGGGGTTTAAGGAGTCAATATTATATAGGCATGTTTTCGTGATATTCTGGGAAAAAAATTGACAATGTCCTGATTTAACGCTTAGCGTGCCTGGTAAAAAATCAGTAGACGACAGTCTGAAAACAAACAAAAAAAAAAAAAAATATCTTATTCTTTTTCCAGAAAATTGGATTTAACAGTTCATGCAAATTGTCGTCTCAGGAGAAAAGTTGCATGAAATGTCAAATCCTACTTTCTACATGTAGGAAAAGAATTGTGGACAACAATGCCAATTAACGTTTAGCATGCGTGCTAGGTAAACATTTCAGCAGAGAAATTAAAAAAAATCTTATTTTTTTTCTCAAGAAAACAGAATTCGACAGTTTATACAAATTGTCTCCTTAGGTGACTATTTGCATGACATGTCAAATCCTAAGGAGACAATTTGCATGAAATGTCAAATCCTATTTTCTAGTAAAACATGGACATAAAAGAAACAGTACATTTCATTTTTAACGTTAGATCGGATTTCATTTCTCTAAAAAAAAAAACTCCAAAAATTGTATTTTCACTCGTGGCTTTCACCATTCGTGAAAATACAGCCGAACCTCAATGGCTCGAACATCTTTGACCCCATGGGAACTTGTTCGAGACATGGGTAGTTCGAGCCACTGAGGGTTAATCATGATGCGAGGTCAGGAAGCAAGTAGCGATAATTTAGAGAAATCTTTGGGATCTTCTATACAGTAATGGTATGTTGAGCGTACTCATTAGAATCGCCTCGATGAGGCGATTCTAATGAGTACACACAAAATACAATTTCACAAAAAAATAAGAAAAAATCTTTCGTAGGGACTCAAAAACAAGTTCGAATCAGCCACGGTGAACGAGCCATCGGTGTTCGAGTTATTGAGGTTCGACTGTACTACATTTGGTGTTCATTCTCTGGAATAAAATTTGATCTTACTTTGAAAAAGTCAAATATCCTCAATATAATCATATAATAAAAGTAGAAGAAACTATTCTGGTTATATTATAATATTAGAAGAAAAAATATCATATTCATAAAATAATATATGTTTGTACCTTTTTATCCCCGCAAAAATCGTTCAGTGACTAAGTCTCCGAAGAGACGCAGAATTTATACCTTCAAAGTGGAAATCCACTGCCGTACTTTCTCTAAATAAGAGTTTACCCGAACCCTATACCATAAGTTCTCTGACATTCGAACTGATCCGTTTCCTTCCGGAGTGCAACACCTATAAAAGTGGATGTCGACTGCTCTGCTGACTGACAAAGGGTATGTGTGTAATCAGCCGCGTCTGATCTGGGTCTACATCGATTACTCAGACCTATGTGATCGATTTCTTAGGTCAAATAGGGTAAACACACTGGGAATTTGCAACAGAGCAACACCGCAAAATGGTGATTCAGCAAAATGGCGAAATGGAAAATAAATTTCATATCAGCATAACAGCTCAGTCAAAACAGCTCATCGAACACCGATGCGACAGTGTGCAGTCACGTGTACATTTTATTATTATTTTAATTATTATTATTATTAGTAGTATTATTATTATTATTATTTAACAGGCATGTTAATTTGTGTTGACAGATATAACAACCTCCTTAGGGCCATAGGCTTAACTCTTTCACTGCCACGGGCGATAATCATAATATATGTTTTTTGTAAACAGCCTGGATCCAGATGAGAC
The DNA here is from genome assembly GCA_964016985.1 of Anodontia alba. Classification (NCBI taxonomy): domain Eukaryota; kingdom Metazoa; phylum Mollusca; class Bivalvia; order Lucinida; family Lucinidae; genus Anodontia; species Anodontia alba. The sequence goes on from OZ024838.1 coordinate 36,288,717, forward strand.
GGCTCATAATGAGCCGTCTCATCTATTATGAGCCGTCTCATCTGGATCTACGCTGTTTGACATCCAGTGTTTCAACTGTACATATAACTTATATGAGCCGTCTCATCTGGATCTACGCTATTTGACATCCAGTGTTTCAACTGTACATAAAAACCTCTTTCCAAGCGATACTTGTTAAAAATTATAATAATAAAAAAAAATAATAATAATAAATGAAATAAAAAAAAAAAAGCGGACGACAAATGTCGTCTGAAATTTGGCACCGAAAGAGTTAACGAAAGGCATCGCAACGGGCAAACCCGTAATCATCGATTTCTGAACCGCAATTTGAGAAAACGTACCTTATGACATATGCCACCAACGAAGACTCAAATCAGCCTGCGCATCAGATTTTTCAGTACAAGACTGATATACAAAGGCTACGTCAAGCGAAAAAGTGCCTTTGCATCACGAAAACACGCCTTTATAATTTTGACCTCCGTGAACCCCACTTTTATTTAGTAAAACCGGGGTTTACAGGGGCATACATTATTTTTCTTATTTCTCGATGAGGCGGTTCTAACGAGTACCCACAATCTATGTTTTTGAGCAGAAATAAGAAAAATATCGGAATTTTTCATCATGGAGTATGCTCACAATGTGCGGATTCACATCATCCTGCACATGCGCAAAGTCTCATCCGGGCATTTACTCTTAATATCATCCAATGATTCTGTCAGCGGACAATGAGGGCCTGAGGCTGATCTGGGCCTTCGCTGTCCACATAAGCCCGAAGCCACGTTTTGGCATGACGCGGTCCACATACACAAACTGGAAAAGAAAAGAAAAAAAATAATATTTAATAGCTAAACAAATCTGAAGCTGGCCTCGTTGGCTCAGTTGGATGCGCCGTCCGACTGGAGACCAGGAGGTCGCGGGTTCAACTCCCGCCGAGGTCGGCAACATTCTTTCGTGGAGATTGATCATGAAATATTTTCTACGGTCATTCTCTCCCTTCCGCTGATTCAAGAAGGGCAGTTGTCAGTTTCAGGTGAAAGACTGTGCACAATACTAGTTAACTGCTTAGAGGACTAAGCCTCCCCAGTAAACGTGTGGTTAGGTAAACTGACCGCGCTCGATATGGCCCCATTGGGTTGACAGGGCCGTAAAACCTCAACACAAACAAACAAACAAATCTGAAAAAAAAAATGCTTTAATATAGGCCTTTTAATGTAAATCCCCATTTTACTATACGTTTTAGGTGATTATTCGGTGGTCTGCACTGTATGGCACAGACCGGTTGAAAAGTATTCAAGAAGCGAAACCACCAAATTTCCGTGAAACGTTAAAAATGAAAATAAAATTTTCGACGAAATTCCACGAATACGGCGAAAGAGTGTATTGTACGCACGTAATAACCCGAAATACTCGAACATCTTCGGTAATTACCGAACTTCTCCAGAGACATGAAAACGTCCGTCCGACGGTTGAATGGTCATCAATGTAGACCATAGTTAGACCCTTAGGTCTCTGACGTCTGATCTGAGTTTACATTGTTTACTTATCCTTGACCCCTTGACCACCCCCTGGGCAAATCCAGCAGACGACAAAGTGACAAGATTTTCTGACTCTTCTCAGAAAATAGGATTTGACATTTCATGCAAATTTTCTTTTCAGGAGGCAATTCGCATACAATGCCAAAGCCTATTTTCTGGGAAAATAAGAAGAAAAAAAATCAAAATGTCTTCTGTTGAATTTTTTACCCAGCATGCTAAACGTGAAAATGCCACACAACACATTACGAGATAAAGAAAATGTCGTCTGCTACATTTTGCTTAACGTATTAAAGCGTTAAGCAAAATGTAGCAGACGACATTTTATTTATTAAGATTATTTTTCAGAGAAAATAAGACTTGGCATTTCAAGTACATCGTCCCTTAGACAGACGATTTACAGAAATTTACAGAAAGGCCAATCCTTATTTTCTGTCAAAGATACAAAAATAAATAAATAAAACAACTACAAATATCGTCTGCTAGAGTTGTGATTTGCACTCAAAGGGTTAATATGAATCTAGATATATGGAACATTCATAAGCATTTTTCTTTGATTGATTGTGTTGGGGTTTAATTAATGACACATCAACACTTGTGGGTCATTTTGTGTCGTCTTCCGGAGAAAGGGAGAAAAGAGATAGAAGAGACAGTAGAGGAGATGTGAGGGACAGGGAAGGAAGAATTACGAAAACATGCCTATTCAATTATACTGAAAATTTTACCACCAAAAAATGAAAAAAATCAGATAAAAATTCTGATATTTTTAATATTTCTGCTCAAAACATAGATTGTGGGTACTCGTTAGAACCGCCTCGGCGAGGCGGTTCTAACGAGTACCCACAATCTATGTTTTTGAGCAGAAATAAGAAAAATAATGTATACCCCTGTCAACCCCAGTTTTACTATATAAAAGTTGGGTTTAAGGGGGTCAAAATTGTATAGGTATGTTTTCGTGATGGAGGAACAGGAATGAAAGGGAAGAAACAGAAGCAATAAAAAACATCCCACTCTACCCTTACCTGCTACAAGGATAGCAGGCCTTGCCCAGCTGTAAGCCAATGTAAGTTGGACACCCCGGTGACGTAAGATGCAAGACACCTTCGCCACACCCGACCACCCCCAATCATCACGAAAACATGCCTATATAATTTTGACCCCCTTAAACCCCACTTTTATATAGTAAAACTGGGGTTTACAGGGGTATACATTATTTTTGTTATTTCTGCTCAAAAACATAGATTGTGGGTACTCGTTAGAACCGCCTCGACAAGGCGGTTCTAACGGGTACCCACAATCTATGTTTTGAGCAGAAATATGAAAAATATCCGAATTTTTTATGTGAAAAATTGCCATTTTTTGGTGGTAAAATTTTCAGTGTATTTGAATAGGCGTGTTTTCGTAATGTTTCTTTCATTACATGTATGAATGTAATGAGTACTTATATACATCGAACACCAAGACGCGTTTTCCATGGCTGATTCGAATTAGTTTTTGAATCAATTCTTCCGATAGCTAAAGAAAACAAATATTTAAGGATTTTTTTCGTATGTTATCATGAAGTATGTTGTGTGTACTTATAAGTATCGTCTCACCGAAGCAATTCTTATGAGTACACTCAACATACAAATATTGTGTAGAAAATCGGAAATTCCTTAAAGTATCCTTATTTGCTTCCTCACCTGGCAACATGGTTAGTGCTCAGTGGCTCGAACAACCGATGGCTCGAACAATGTTCTATGGTCGAGCCATCAAGGTGTTACTACATATATATATATATATATATACATATATATACATATATATATATATATATATATATATATATATATATATATATATATATATATATATATATATATATATATATATATATATATATATATATACAGAGAGAGAGAGAGAGAGAGAGAGAGAGAGAGAGAGAGAGAGAGGGGATATTCAAATGTTTGGAGTGAATATGACTTTTATTCGAAGGTACGAATGAAATATACATTTTTTCACTTCACGAGATGAAATAAAAGTCACATTTTTTTCACTTCACGAAATGAAATAAAAGTCATATTCACGACAAACATTTGAATTTTCTTTTTATCATATACATCACTTTCGATAGAAGAGATGCAAATCTTGCATTTTCAAGGGGAAGTCGACGTCGACGCCATGACGTTCATGTTTTATTTGGTGACGTTAGATATGACGTCAGAAACGCGCATTGTCCTGTAAACAATAAAATAAAAAGAAAATTTACTCTTTTTCAGTAAATATCATAAAACTTTTCATCTTGTATAATGAAAACATTAAAAATAAGAAAAAAAGTAGTTCCAGATCTTATATTTTTCACTGCTCAGAGGAGTGCAAATATAAGTTTTATATTTTCACTAGTGAAAATATAACTTTTTCGAAATATGCATTTTATTTCATTAATAATTCTCTATATTTCATTACTTTGTATATATATGTATATAAATATACTCGAGTATACATTAGGGATTTCTTTTCGATTTTTAGGGATGTCTTTTCGATTTTTTAAATAAAATAATGGTATGTTGAGTGTACTCGACGAAACGATACATCTATAGGATAAAATAAGATTTAGTTTTTTTTCTGACATATCCCTAAATATTTGCTTTTTTGAGCTATCGTAATAAACCAAAGATGCCGGCCTCGGTGGCTCAGTTGGATGCGCCGTCCGACTGGAGACCAGGAGGTCGCGGGTTCAACCCCCGCTGAGGTCGGCAACATTCTTTCGTGGAGATTGATCACGAAATATTTCCTACGGTCATTCTCTCCCTTCCGCTGATTCAAGAAGGGCAGTTGTCAGTTTCTGGCGAAAGAATGTGCACAATACTGGTTAACCGCTTAGAGGACTAAGCCTGTCCAGTAAACGTGTGGTTAGGTAAACTGACCGCGCTCGACATGACCCATTGGGTTGACTTGGCCGTAAAACCGCAACACAAACACAAACAAACAAACCAAAGCGTCGTATAAATACAGTCGTAAAACTTTTACTTTGTTACATCACGAAAACATGCCTATACAAAACTGATCCCCTTAAACTCCACTTTTGTATAATAAAACTGACTTTTACAGGGGTATACATAGAGGATATTTATTCTTTTGCTGTGAATACCATAAATATTGTCATCGAGTGAAATGAAAACATCAGTATTTTCACGAGTGCGAAGCACGAGTGAAAATTTGAATGTTTTTATTACACGAGATGAAAATTCTTATGGTATTCACTGAAAAAGAGTAAATTTTCTTTTTATTTTATTGTTCACGCGTCAATGCGCGTTTCTGACGTCATAACTCATGTCATCAAACAAAACATGAACGCCATGGCGTCGACGCTCAGTGCTTAACATGTGAACCGCTGGAGAGACAAAAAAAAAACAAAAAGTTTCGGCGAATCAAAATAATTTTGATACCATAATGCTCCTTACATTCTAACTAAGAAAATGTATACCAACACTTGATAGTTTAGTTCAGAAACAAAGAAGTTAGAGGTGTTCAAAAATCTGAAGTGGAGGTAACATCCACTTCTGAAACAGTGAAGAAAACCGAAGTCGTCCAAAGCGAAGAGTGAAAATATAAATCGTATCATTCACTATAGTGAAATGATACGATATCAATTCACTAGTGATTGATACCACTTTTATTTTCATCAGATATACACTGATTTCACCGCTGACAATAAAATAAATTATTTTTCTTAATTCTGCTTAAAAATATAGATTGTGGGTACTCGTTAGAACCGCCTCGCCGAGGCGGTTCTAACGAGTACCACAATCCATATTTTAAACAGAAATATGAAAAAATATCAGCTTTTAATCTGAAAATTTTCAGCTTTTGGAGGTGAAATTTTCTCTATATTTGAATAGGCATGTATTCGTAATGAGATTAAGCGTTGAATAACCATTTCCTGCCCACGGAAGTGCAAAATATATAATGTTGTTTACACGTCTTAAAACCTATCGCATATCACGCTGGATAAAAAATACTGCGGACGATATTTTGACATATTTACGGGAAAACTGCTTTCAAATTTGGCATTTGGGGAGGTAAATCGGCGGTTTCACGGTCGGAAATTTCGTTTTACGGCGACGCGTCAGCGGAGCTGTAAAACGTAATTTGCGACCGTAAATGATGCAGTTATCCCCCATTCTAATGCATTTATTCATGTTTTCTATTGAAAAAATGTACTGTTTGCACAAAATGACAAGTGCTGTGAGCTGCGTAAAACCAAATGCCAGCCAATGAGAAGCGACGTTACGTGATGACGCCGGATTTGCGACAGTATATCGCAGAATATACCGTCGCAAATTTTTGACGTTATCCAATCAGACGTCGCGTTACATACGCGAGTGCATTAGAATTTACGTTTTTTCCCAGAAATTAAGATTTTGCAATCGTCTCATTTGTCTTATTTTTCCCAGAAGGAGACACTTTGTATGAAATGCCATATCCTATTCAGAAAACAGCATTTGACATTTCATACAAATTGTCCCCTTACGATAAATGCAAACTGTCTCCTTAGGAAAACAAAGATAATATGTCAAACTAATAGGAAGCAATATGCTTCCATTGCGAAAATATTGAATACATTGAAAATTTTGCAACCAAAAAAGGAAAAATTTTCAGACGAAAAATCTGGTATTTTTCACATGTCTGTTCAAAACATAGATTGTCGATACTTGTTAGAACCGTCTTGGATAGGCGGTTCTAACGAGTACCTACAATCTTTGATTTTGAACAGAAATAAGAAAGAAAAAAAATGTATCCCCTGTAAACCCCACTCCTACTATATAAAAGTTGGGTCTAAGTGGGTCAAAATTTTATAGGCGTGTTGTCGTGATGAAACATCTTATCCTATTTTTGATGAAAAATAAGAAAATATTTCAAAATGTCGTCTGCCGAGTAAGCCATTACCCAGCAGACAAACAACGATGAAACGCCTTCGATTCAACGTTGATTCCACGTCAAGCTGTTGAATCAACGTTGAATTGACGTTGTCTCAACGTATTATGCCCGCTGGGATAGAACGATAAAGATGAACAAATAGCCGAGACTTATTTTTGAGCTGTCAATATCCTATCGTACTGAATAAAGAAAGGACACCAACAAACAGTTGTTTCTTTTCTTTATGTGGAAAGGTGGGGATACGGGCTTACAGCTGGGCAAGGCCCACTATCCTTGTAGCAGGTATGGGTAAAGGGGGAGCGTTTCTATTTTTTGCTGTTTCTTTATATCATGAAAACATACCTATATAATTTTGACCCCCTTAAACCCCACTCTTATATAGTAAAACTGGGATTTACAGGGGTATACATTATTTTTCTTATTTCTACTCAAAAACATAAATTGTGGGTACTCGTTAGAACCGCCTCGGCGAGGCGGTTCTAACGAGTACCCACAATTTATGTCTTGAGCAGAAATATGCAAAATATCTGAGTTTTTTTATCTGAAAATTTTCAGTTTTGGAGGTAAAATTTTCTATATATTTGAATAGGCGTGTTTTCGTAATGACTTTCATTCCTGTTCCCTACCCTGTCCTTCTCATTCATCTCCTCTACTGTCTCTTCTATCTCTTTTCTCCCTTTCTCTGGGAGACGGCACAGAGAAATTGACGTGTCGTTAAACCGCAATACAACCAATCAAAACAGATTTGGAAAGCCCTGGTTGATGTAAACTGATTAAACCACGCGTAAGACGAAAATCCAGGTAACGGTTATTTATAGCCGCTGTTACGTCAGAGTGTAGTTTAAAGCGGGTCATTAGTAAAACATGGACTCGAAGCTTGGTAAACAGTGCAGACCCAAATCAGACACCACAGAGGGTCACCAGAAAAACATGGACTTGAAGATTGGTAAACAGTGCAGACCCAGATCAGACACCACAGAGGGTCACCAGAAAAACATGGACTTGGACATTGGTAAACAGTGCAGAACCAGATCAGACACCACAGAGGGTCACCAGAAAAACATGGACTTGGACATTGGAAAACAGTGCAGACCCAGATCAGACACCACAGAACTTGGTCTGATCAGGGTCTGCACTGTTTGCTTAAATAACAGGAAGTTAAGGAATAAAATGAAGCAGTCTTACGTCCCCATTCAGGACTACTTTCGTAGCCAACACTCAGAGACAAACGACCTTCCAATGCTGTCAGTACTTTGATTTATAATAGATATGCATATAAGAAGTTTTTGAAAAATCCGTCCCAAGGGTCACTGCATTACGAAAACGCGCCTATTCAAATATATTGAAAATCTTACCACCAAAACTGAAAATTTTCAGATAAAAAAAAATCTGATATTTTTTATATTTCTGCTCAAAATATAGATTGCGGATACCCGTTAGAACCGCCTCTACGAGGCGGTTCTTACGAGTACCAACAATCTATGTTTTTGAGCTGAAATAAGAAAAATAATGTCTACCCCTGTAAACCCCAGTTTTACTTGTAAAAGTGAGGTTTAAGGGGTCAAAATTATATAGGCATGTTTTCGTGATGGTCTGACATCAGGAGGCATGTCCGAGTGACGCGAGTCTATGATGCCGAGGGACGAATTTTTCTATCATGATAGATTCTTTTTCTTGCATATCTTTCAATAATTTCCGGTGTTTCTTGATCTTTGTCATTGATTTCTGAAAGTGTCACAATATTTTTTGGGAATATCAGTAATTCAAAATCAGTAAAGAAAAGCAAAACTATTCTCTTAAACGTATTTGTTTCCCAGCCATCCAGTTTACTATAGAAATAGCATAGGTTAGACCTGTTTTGACTGCAGTTTTATTTAAGGGTGTATAATTTAGAAAAATAAACAAAGAAAAGGAAAATCTCGCAGAAAACTCGTTACGGTGTCAAATCGATAACTTCTGTACTATCTGTGAATTAAGACCGTAGCCAAAAACGTACATGTTTCCCTTGGTACCGTTATTCGTGATGTCCCAGAAGACCATAATGCCTTGCGCGAACGTGACATCCGGTTTAACCGGAAGTAGAAAAATCAATTGACCTTTTTAATGTTTTTGATTTTAGCCGGGCTACTGACCACGTGATGACAATATTGTGTCACGTGACCAATAATTGTGGATGGCAAAAACACTTCCGGTTCCACTGATACTAATTGAATCAAGCCAAACTTTACTTGGAAAATACGTTCTTTTTGGTCAATATTCACCCGTAAATTTTACCTAGCGTTTAACAATACAATACAGCTTTAAAAAAGCAATTTGACTTCTTTTTCTAAGACAGATACAAATGTTTCAATGACATTTTTCCGATATCAGCAGGCACGCACGCAACCGTAATTTTGCTTTATGGTGACCATTTAACGCCTAGTTTTAGCTAGTATATAGTCAAAATATGTGTTAATATTTGTGGTTATGACATTTGAATGATCACTCGATGAGAATCTTTTCTGAAAATAATTTTTTGACGAATGAAAATGCTTTATTTTTCTGAAAAGAAGTCGGCAATTTTACTGTCCGATAAACATTCTGCCATCCAATAGGTACGAGCCTAGAACGTACTCTGCGTTAAAGACCGAGAGGTTCCGGATGATTTTTATCGTGTGACGTAGTGTTTGAAAAGGTCTATACTGATAATATTATGATGACCGCTTTTTGTTTGACTAAAGATGGATTATTTTCAAGATTTTATATTAAAATCAACAATAGGAATACTTTTAAGCAAATAGTTTAGATGGGAATAAAATAATACCGACCATTGGGTTTATTTTCTTACTTTTATCCTTGCAATAATCACCAAGAGCTCCGGGAAAAACTAGATACTCGGTAGTGATCTCATTTCTAGGAAAAACAAGTGCAAGATTATTGTTACATGTACTGATGACTAAATCCCGACATCACTCAATTTATACCCGCCGTTTAGAATTGTTTGGAAAGTCTATATTTTCACTCTATGAGTTAATGAAATAAATATTTAAATCTCCGATATAAGTTTCAGTAAACTTTACCCTTTATAAACAGACATTCTGGTTCCTATATTAAGCAGAGAATTACACTATAAGCCAGTGACTAGCATTTTTGCTGACAAAACAGCAATTGAAATTTAAAAATAAACACACTATCTAACATGGTATTAGAGAACTTCATATCACTGATTGATTGATTGATTGATTGATTAACTGATTTACGAATACGATGCGCAGCATAAAATGTACATTATTTTCTACTCAATGTGACAAGGTCGAGATTGATGGTTTGTTGATAGTTGACAGTTATAAATATACCTGAATAAGCAACAAAGTATACAAAGACCTGTCAGCTACACTGTTTCCCAGTGTATCAGTCAGTATCCCAGGGTATAGTGGTCTGTCACATGGAGAATATACCGGAATATTGGTCAGCGACAGAGTAAACCAAGACCTGTAAGCTACACTGTACGTCGATGTATCAGTCAGTAATCCAGGGTATTGCGGCCTGTCACCTAAAGTGTACACCGGAATATCAGTCGGAGACAAAGTCTACAAAGACCTGTCCGCTACACTGTACCGCAAAGTATCAGTCTGTAACTTAGGATATAGCAGACTCTCACCTGACCAGAATGTCAGTCAGCAACAAAGTATAATAAGATCTGTAAGCTACACTGTACCCCGGTTAAGCCACCTGTCACCTGGAGTACATACCCGAATACCGGTCAGCGACAAAGTATACGAATACGTGTCAGCTACACTGTTGCCCAGTATATTAGTCTGTAATCTGGGGTATAGTGGTCTATCACCTGGAGTGTATACCGGAATATTGGTCAGCGACAAAGTATATGAAGACCTGTAAGCTACACTGCTTCCTGGTATATCAGTCAGTAAGCCGGTGTATAGCGGCCTGTCACCTAAAGTGTAAACCAGTGAATATCGGTCAGCGACAAAGTATAATACGAAACATTCCGGGTGACAGGCTGTTATATCCCGGATTACTGACTGATACACCGGGGAACAGTGCAGCCGACAGGTCTTTGTATACTTTGTCGCTGACCGATATTCCGGTATATCTATACACTCCAAGTGTATACCCTAGGTTACTGACTGATACATCGAGGTACAATCAAGCTGGCAGGACTTCATATATTTTGTTGCTGACTGATATTCGGGTGTACACTTCAAGTGACAGGCCACTATACCCTGGGTTACTGACTGATAGTCCGGGTAATAGTGCAGCTGCCACTGGTCTTCGTATACTTTGTCGCTGACAGGTATTCCGGTATACAATCCAGGTGACAGGCCACTATACCCCGCGTTACTGACTGACACAGGGGTACAGTGTAGCTGAGAGGTCTTCATATACTTTGTAGCTGACTGATCTTCCGGTATACACTCCTAGTGTCAGGGGGCTATACCCCGGGTTACAGACTGATACACAGGGTAAAAGTGTAGCTTATAGGTCTTAGTATACTCTGTCGCTGACTGATATTCTGGTATACACTCCAAATGACAGGTCGCTATACCCTGGGGTACAGACTTATACTTTGGGGTACACTTTATCTAACAAGTCTTCGTATACTTTGTCACTGACCGATATTAAGTGGTTAATACTTTAGGTGACAGGCCGCTATACACTGGATTACTGACTGATATACTGCCCAGCTAACAGAAAACGTTACCACAACGTTAGCATTTGGTTATATGTAGGTTTGGTTGCAACCCAACATCGCTTAAACCTTACCATGACTTTTTCAATGAGTTGTAGAAAGGTTATGCTGAAACCAACCATAGGCAAACGTTGTTGAAACGTTTGATTGTCAACATAATCGAAACATACATATCTGACATACGCTGTCCAATTCAAAATGTTTGTATGGATACTTTGCAATGTTTTATGATGTTTTGTGATTTGAAAATTCTTTAGGTTTCTTGATAACATTTTAAAAACGTTTCGTTACAATATTTAGTATGAACTTTCATGCGCTGTTTCGTATCCTAACTTACTGTTGTTTTGGCACAGTTTTGTCAGTGTCAGTGGTTACCTTTTCTGCTGATTATTGTACATTTAATATGTTATAATTATCAAATATTTAGATGAAAAAAGTATATTATATATAAAGAAAATGTTTATACGAAACTCTGATCCAACAACTCTACTGTCTTTTCCGCCAGTTTGCTAATGCGGTATCAAGAACAAAGAAGTCTGATTCGAGAATAACTTTTCTACTCGTGCGGCTTCAAACAACACATAAGGTAATCTTTAAATCAAGCATCTGTAATGTTTTCCGTTGTATGTCTTAAATAATGATGGAGTAACCACATGTTTGCTTGAAATTTTCTACTAACATATGTTTTTGCGACTATTCAAAAAGGCGCCATTCAAAAATATGCATGGCTATATAATATACGTACGTAGAGAGAAGCATGCTTAGTTAAACCATGTTAATTCTGTTGCAATTGAGTTGCTTGTAACAAAATAAATGTCAGAAGTTACTTAAAATTATGGCCAAATTGTTTGTCGCACACCAACGTTTTTACAACGTTTCTGAAACGTTAAATTATGTCCAAATTGTTTGTCGCACACCAACGTTTTTACAACGTTTCTGAAACGTTAAAGCAACACCATATACTATTTTTACTATTTTATTGGTCAACTATTAAGCAAACAACCTGTATTAAGCAAGAATGCATTCATTTTCCCCAAAAAGGCAAATGCACTGTAATTTACCTGCATTAAACAAGCACCTGCTTTCAGCAAGCCAATTTCAGTTATAAACAATTAGAGGCTTGCTTATTACAGGTAGGATTTTTTGCCCATTTAAGTTCTTTCATGATGTTTATGATATGTGATGTATCATGTTTTCCTTCTTCAGGTTGCAGAGGGTGCCGGCAAGACTCCGATACAGATAAGTGAAATTTTTTTATGTTCTTAGAATGAAATAAAAAGATCTAGTATTGCGTTATATGTTTTGTTTATATTAATTGTTTGCATCTGCCATTGCTTATAGGCTATAGCTTATGGAGTATCGACTGGCCAACTTTCAGTGTTTCGTTGCGTAAAATGAATAGTTTTCATCCTAAAAATTGTCACAAGAAGTGAATAACTTCTTTTGGTCATCTCAATCTGTCACACTCAACAGTTCTATCAGCTATTGTTTCAGTTACATGTCCAGATGTTTGCATTCTGGGCTCTGTCGATCCTCATGCAGGTTAGTTTGGGAGAGGTGGATTTATTTTATAAACGATCCTCATGACAAACTTACTTGAAGAGCTAGTACTGATCCCAGTAGTTTTCTGTCTTAATAATATTTCGAAAGCCTTACAAACAAAAATCGTGAGTAAACGGTTTCATACAGCTTTCATAGTGAAATAGCTGTTTATTGTGACAGAAATACCCAAGGAAGCATTGTATGCAAGTATTGAAGAGCGTGTAAATACTGACAGCGACGAAGTGCATCATGGAAGTTGAAGCTTAAATCAAAGTAAACAAAGGTTTGACACAGATTTTGCACATACTATTAAGAGTAGAGCATCTGAATCATAATTGATATCCTTTGTGGCTGCCTGCAGGTCTGACATTTAAAGGTTGTAGAGGTTTTAGAAAGGCTCTCAAAAGGTTGTAGAAAAGTTTTCTGCAACGTTGTACAAAAACGTTTTGCAAACATTGAGAAAACTTTCCAATAAAGCTCACCTGAACGCTAAATCACAACGTTTTCACAACCAAAATATACCGTTGCGCAAACGTTTTCCCAACGTTTCTTTGTAAGCTGGGTGGGGAGCAGTGTAGCCTACAGGTCTTCATATACTTTGTCGCTAACCCATATTCCTGTATACACTCCAGGTGACAGGCCACTCTACCCCAGGTTAAAGACTAATATACTGGGTAACAGTGTAGCTGACAGGTATTCGTATACTTTGTCACAGACCGGTATTTGGGTATGTACTCCAGGTTACTGGCAGCTATACCTGGGTACAGTGTAGCTTACAGATCTTATTATAGTTTGTCGCTGACTGACATTCTGGTCCAGGTGAGAGGCTGCTGTACTCTAAGTTACAGACTGATACTTTGGGGTACAGTATAGCTGACAGGTCTTTGTATATCTTTTCTCAGACTGATATTCCGATATACACGTTAGGTGACAGGCCGCAATACCCTGGGTTACTGACTGATACACCGATTTACAGTGTAGCTTACAGGTCTTGGTTTACTCTGTCGCTGACCAATATTCCTCTATACTCTCCATGTGACAGACCACTATACCCTGGGTTACAGACTGATACACTGGGTAACAGTGTAGCTCACAGGTCTTTGTATACTTTGTTGCTTATTCAGGTATATTTATAACTGTCAGCTATCAACAAACCATCAATCTCGACCCTGTCACATTGAGTAGAACATAATGTGCTTTTATGCTGCGCATCGTGTTAATAAATCAATCAATTAATCATTGATATAAAGCTCTCTAATAGCATGTTAGATTGTGTGTTTATTTTTAAATTTTCAATTGCTGTTTTGTCAACAAAAATGCCAGTCACTGGCTTATAGTGTAATATATGAAAGTCTGTTTATAAAGGATAAAGTTTACTGAAACTTATATCGGAGATTTAAATATTTATTCTATTATCTTAAGGAGTGAAAAATATAGACTTTCCAAACAATTCTAAACGGCGGGTATAAATTGAGTGATGTTGGGATTTAGCCATCAGTACATGTAACGATAATCTTGCACTTGTTTTTCCCGGAGCTCCTGGTGATTATTGCAAGGATAAAAGTAAGAAAATAAACCCACTGGTCGGTATTATTTCATTCCCATCTAAATTATTTGCTTAAAAGTATTCGCATTGTTGATTTTAATGTAAAATCTTGAAAAAAATCCATCTTTTTAGTCAAACAAAAAGCGGCCATCACAACGCTTTCGGTATTGATTTTTCTACTTTCGTTTCAACCGGGTGTCACGTTGCGCGCAAGACATGGTCTTCTGGGATAAAAAGCGAATTGGATACCTGTACGGTTAAGTGATAATGATTGTTTATGTAACAATTTACACTGATTCCAATCAAAACATATTTTGACCATCCTTGTTTGTTTGTTTGAATAGCTGTACAGTAATTAAAAGTTGAACATCGTTTGAACTTACTGAAGTCAACTTTATATCCGCCGATAAATTCAGGCACACACTCACGAAATCAGTCAGACACTCCCACCCTCCCTCACTTGCTCGTTCGTTCGTTCATTCGCTTGCTCGCTCTCTCGCTTGCTCGCTCATTCATTCATTTATTCATTCATACATTCCCTCCATCCCTCCCTAGTTAGCTTGCTCGCTCGTCCGTTCGTTCGTCCGTCCGTTCGTTCGTTCATTCATTCGTTCGTTCGTTCATTTATTCATTCATTATTAATTCATTCACTCACTCTCACTTTGTGTTGAAAATCATGCGATGGGGAAATAAATAAATAAACTTTCGCATGATATTAACACGTTGTTGGTGTCAAGTATGTGATCGCATGCTTGGAATGGCTTAATAAATTATACACAGAACTTAGAAAATTTTCGGCCATGCTAATAGTTCGATGTTCGGATTAAAAATACATGTAGGCAAAATTAGGCGTATATGGAAGAAACTTCCCGTTTAGCTATATATGAATAAATTACATCATTATAATCAATGGAATACTAACTTTCTGCTCATACCGTATAATGCTAATTTATGTATGATTTTTAGGTCCAAAAACGAAGATTCGCGTAATTTGAATAAAATTCTATAAGAACATTAGGATTAGAAGGAAGAATACTTTGGGCTCAGATGGAAGAAACTTCTCATTGATGTATTTCTATGATTTTTATACCAGATTGAAAAGCTTGAAATGCATTACGAAAACACGCCTATTCAAATATATTGAAAATTTTACAACCAAAAACATGAAAATTTTCCGATAAAAAATTCTGATATTTTTCATATTTCTGCTCAAAACATAGATTGTGAGTACTCGTTAGAACCGCCTCGGTGTGGCGGTTCTAACTAGTACCCACAATCTATGTTTTTTAGCAATATAAGAAAAATAATGTATACCCTGTAAACCCCCGTTTTACTATATAAAAGTGGGGTTTGAGGGGGTCAAACTTATATAGATATGTTTTCGTGATGGCTCTTTCATCCTAGATGTTATAATTTAATGTCGGAAAATATATTAAATTAGGAAAGAAATTTATTTGTGCATTTCTATAGACCTTTTTAATGTTATTGTTTTCATCCGGGCTACTGATCACGTGATAACAATATTACGTCACGTGACCAATAATTCTGGATGGCAAAAACATTTCCGGTTCCATTGATACTAATTGACTCTAGCCAAACTTTACTTGGATAATATACTCATTCAAGTTTGAAAAAGTTTATTAAATATTTTACTATGATTACAAAACGGTACATGTATGAAACAAAAGTTCCAAATTTCATTGGTTTGTGATCAACAAGTCTCGAGTTATTGAAGTTCATTGGTAGCTACCCCCCAAATCTTGAAATCAAAATCAAACTAAAAATCAATATCGGGTGTGCCCCCCTCTTGCTGCCGTTGCTGCCCTAATTCTCCTTTGGATAGAGTTAACCAAAGCATTGACATTTCGCATCGGGATGTTATTCCATTCATCGATCAACGCATTCCTTAGTTGTGCGAGAGTTGCGGGGGGATTTCGGCGCTTCCTAACCCTTCTCTCCAGCTCATCCCACATGTGCTCTATTGGGGTCAAATCTGGACTGTACGGTGGCCATGCTAGTGATGCGATGTTATTGTTTGCCAGGAAATCCTGACAAACTCGGGCAACATGTGGTCGGGCATTGTCCTGCTGCAGAATCAGATTACGTTGTTGCACAAGCGGGACTGCAACAGGACGCAAGATCTCATCCCTATACCTTACTGCGGTCATATTGCCCGCAACAATAATCAACTGTGATTTTATCCCGTGAGCAATGCCTCCCCAGACCATAACGGAGCCACCCCCAAACCGATCCCGTTCGACAACACAGGCGTCGACCATCTGCGCGATAGAGAGTGAACCTAGACTCGTCCGTAAAAAGAACTCGTCTCCACTGCCTCATCGGAAATAGCCTGGGCGCATGCGCCGTCAACCACGCCATACGATGCAACCTACGTTCCTGGGTCAGAGGCAGACCAACGTATGGACGACGAGCTCGAAGACCAATCTCACGCAATCGACTTCCAACAGTCTTCGGAGAAATTTGTCGATTATGCGTACCTACTGTATTAAGGGCAGTTTCGGTAGCAGTGAGATGACGATTCCGCAAATGTGCCAGACGGATTGTCCCGTCTTGACGTCGCGACGTCACGCGTGGACGCCCAGACCGCGGTCGGTCTGCTAAATGCCCTGTCTCCCTTAAACGTCTAACAAGACGTTCAATTGTTGAGACGTTAACCCCAAAATGATTGGCAACTTGCTGTTGCCTCTGACCCTGCATCAGCAACGCAATTGCCCTACCCCTCTGACATCAGTCAATCGTACCATGATTGAAAAAAGTTCAAAGTAGCGTAAAAATGAAAAGAAAAATCGGTAAAAGAATCGAAGAGCATTGTGTATCGTTGAAGTGTACCAAATGGTGTGAGGAAATCTTGTACTGAAGGTTTAAACATGCTTGCTTTGCACGAAATTTTGGCTTTCCGTATTGTCCGTGCAATGCACTGTGTAGTGCACGGTTGAATGATTTCACACACTGGGTAGATAGCACTCGTATACCCGCGGTTCACATTCACAGAACAATCTGTAAAAGTGTATGGCTATAGTAAACACCGTAAAAAAATGGTTAAAATAAGAAGGAAAAAACTCTACCCTGCGTTTCATTATCCTTTCAGTATACATTCCTTTTGGTCAATACTCACTCGTAAATTTTATCTAGTGTTTTAAAAATACAGCTTTAGGAAGTAATTTGATTGCTTTTCCTAAGACAAATACAACTGTTTCGATGACATTTTTCCGATATCAGCAGGCATCCGCGCAACCGTAAGTTTGCTTTATGGTGACCGTACTAACGCCTAGTTTTAGCTAGTATATTGTCAAATATGTGTTAATATTTGTGGTTATGACATTTGAATGATCACTCGATGAGAATCTTTTCTGAAAAGAAATTTTTGACGAATGAAAATGCTTTATTTTTCTGAGAAGAAATCGGCAATTTTACTGTCCGATAAACGTTAACAACAACTTTCTGCCATCCAATTGGAACGAGCCTAGAACGTTCTCTGCGTTAAAGACCGAGAGGTTCCGGATGATTTTTATCGTGCGACGTAGTGTTTAAAAAGGTCTATACATTTTCCTATTAAACTGAGGACCGAATACAGGTAACTGCTTATCTCCGGAGCACTCGGAGATTATCCGAAAATCCCAAGACTATAACGACTATTCTGCCCTATGAGTTAAATGGTTTCTCACGAGACGTGATCATTCAGAACAAAATGTTTTCATATGCATTGTATTTTCATTGGCCAGGCAAAAAAGGTCTTTTCGTGAGAAAGGACAGTAATTCAGACTGCTAACGAATGACCGGTGCCTTACAGCCCAGAATTTCTGATATGGACTCTTCCTACTCTGAAATTGGACACATCCATTATTGCAAATTCTGGTTCAGTCAAGAATCGATAACAGAAAGGCAAACAGTGTATAACGTAATGCGACGGCTCATTACGAGCCGTCTCATCTAGATCTGCTCTGTTTTACTGTATCTATATTGGTCTGTAGGGATGAAAGGTCAAGTTGAAACATAAATCTTAAATATTACAAAGAACTTTCTATGCTTAGTATTGTGGATATTTTGTCGGATTTCCCGTGTTACAAGTTAAAAATAAACCTTGTTCATAGCACTAATGAATGTTATTATTAGATGGGCCTAGCCTTACGAAAAAACGTGTCCTCAGGGATTTGCGGACAGCGAATGCCAAGATCAGCCTGCGCATGCGCGTAATCTGATAAGGACCTTAAAGCATTACAAAAACACACCTATTCAAATATATAGAATATTCCACCTCCAAAAAACTGAAACATTCAACATTCAAGTTAAAAAACTCTGATAATTTTCATATTTCTGCTTAAAACATAGATTGTGGGTACTCGTTAGAACCGCCCCGCCGCGGCGGTTCTAACGAGTTCCCACAGTCTATGCAGAAATAAGAAAAATAATGTATACCCCTGTAAACCCCAGTTTTACTATAAAAAAAGTGATTTTTAAGAGGGTTAAAGCTATATACGAGTATGTTTGCGTGATGGAATCATGGGATTCTACAGAATGTACGAATGGAGAGCAAATGTTCAAATGAGACTACGCATGCGCGGTATGAATGTGCATTTTGCGCACGTTCGAAGACGCCTGAAAGGGATATTTTCTCGTAGTATGGACTACATTTTTACATGTAGTCGTGGATGGACTACAGGTTTACATGTAGTCGTGGTACGGACTACAGGTTTACATGTAGTCGTAGTATGGACTACAGGTTTACATAAAGTCGTGGTACGGACTACATGTTTACATGTAGTCGTGGTATGGACCCCTTGGGTACATGTAGTCGTAGTACGGACTACATGTTTACATGTAATAGTGGTACGGACTACATGTTTACATGTAGTCGTGGTACGGACTACATGTTTACATGCAGTCGTGGTACGGACTACATGTTTACATGTAGTCGTGATATGGACTACATGTTTACATGCAGTCGTGGTATGGACTACATGTTTACATGTAGTTGTGGTATGGACTACAGGTTTATATGTAGTTGTGGTATGGACTACATGTTTACATGTAGTTGTGGTATGGACTACAGGTTTACATGTAGTTGTGGTATGGACTACATGTTTACATGTAGTCGTGGTATGGACTACATGTTTACATGTAGTTGTGATATGGACTACATGTTTACATGTAGTCGTGGTATGGACTACATGTTTACATGTAGTTGTGGTATGGACTACAGGTTTACATGTAGTCGTGGTATGGACTACAGGTTTACATGTAGTCGTGGTATGGACTACAGGTTTACATGTAGTCGTGGTATGGACTACATGTAGTCGTGGTATGGACTACAGGTTTACATGTAGTCGTGGTATGGACTACAGGTTTACATGTAGTCGTGGTATGGACTACAGGCTTGCAAGAAAATAGCCCTTTAGGCATAAGTGGACAGTGTAGACCCAGGTCAGTTCTTCACAAGCCCAAAGTCTGTTCAAGGTCTTCATTTTCCGTTTTCAGAATCCGTGGTTTATTTTATTCGGGTTTAACATCACTTTCAACAATCTTTAAGTCATATTATGACGGTGTCTGGATGTGGCAGGGAGATCAACACTCACTTGCAGCGTCACCTCAATATCACGCCCGAGACACATGACATCATCACGAAAACACGCCTATAAAAGTTTGACCCCCTTAAACCCCACTTTTATAAAGTAAAACTGGGGTTTACAGGGGTATGCATTATTTTTCTTATTTCTCCTGAAAACATAGATTGTGGGTACTCGGCGAGGCGGTTCTAACGAGTACCCACAATCTGGGTTTTGAGCAGACGTATGAAAAATATCAGGATTTTTTATCTGAAAATTTTCATTTTTTGGTGCTAAAATTTTCAGTATATTTGAATAGGCATGTTTTCGTTATGTGATATCTCACTGAGTCACGTTATACTGATTCTGAACTGACCAGTTTTGATTCTTGGCTTTATCATATGAATATTTATCTGTTATCCCCTCACAAATATTTTTTTTTTTAACATTCAGTAGGCCTTTTGGCCATCCCCTGCTGTGACCCAATCGCTACCCATTACGAAAACATGCCTATTCAAATATATAGAAAATTTCACCACCAAAAACTGAAAATTTTCAGATAAAAAGCTATGATATTTTTCACATTTCTGCTCAAAACATAGATTGTGGGTATTCGTTAGAACCGCCTCGCCGAGGCGGTTCTAACGAGTACCCACAATCTATGTTTTTGAGCAGAAATAAGAAAAATAATGTATACCCCTGTAAACCCCAGTTTTACTATATAAAAGTGGGGTTTCAGGGGGTCAATATTATATAGGTATGTTTTCATGATGTCTTAAATCATAACTAGCTACGAAAGAGAGACCAAAGGCGTGTTATAAAGAGGTGATTATGAAATCTCAGAAGGGAGTGGTAAAGAGGCCTTCAGAGGGGTAATAAATATTCCGGAGCGGATTTACCTATGGGTCAGAACATGCGGCCTATATAATTCTGACCCACTTAAACCCCACTTTATATAGTAAAACTGGGGTTTACAGGGTTAAACATGTTTTAAGCAGAAATATGAAAAAATATCAGAGTTTTTTATCTGAAAATTTTCAGTTTTTGGAGGTGAAATTTTCTATATATATTAGAATAGGTGTGTTTTCATATTGACATATGCTTATTGAAACCATTTAAAGTTTCCTAACCGTGATAAACTTTATTCGCGTAGGCCGCCCTTTTTGTTGTACCAAAGACAGCATGAGAATAGTTGGGGATGTTTGCCTCCGTTCTATACCCACCGCCGAAAGTATCGCAACTGAACGGAAAGTTTGCTTTTGTTTTGTGAGAAGCCGCGAATGTTTCGTTTGTTAACTGAACGCAGCCCTAATAAGATAGCACCCCTACAACCTACGTCATAACGATGATGATGACGCGTATTTTCGTCAGTAATATGTTTTAGGAACTTTGATGAATTAACTTGGATTTTCAGAAATTCAGAATATAAACATAGTGCATAAAATTCATTGACATGTGAACAATCTGACTTTCGAAAAAATGGACATCCGAAACGCATCGATATTCAAACACTTCGACCATTCATGTTGATATTCAATAATGCCTATAATTTAAGCGTTACTGGTCGAAGTACACCACAACTTCTTAACTTATAATATTACTGTTGGGGTCCATAGCATAAACCGTGTTAGTTAAACAACCGTGTTATATCCAAACAAAAATGTGTAGATTATACTGAAAAAATGGTCATTTTCAATATAATCTATACATTTTTGGGATCCATCTTTGAACCGTGTTATATCGAAAACCGTGTTTTAACGAACCGTGTTATAATGAGGTTGTTGTATATCTACAATAACTAGAATGTGTATAGAGTCTGCACTTTTCATCACGAAAACATACCTATATAATTCTCACCCCCTTAAACCCAACGTTTATATAGTAAAACTGGGGTTTACAGGGGTATACATTATTTTTCTTATTTCTGCTCAAACACATAGATTGTGGGTACTCGTTAGAATCGCCTCGCCGAGGCGGTTCTAACGAGTACCCACAATCTATGTTTTGAACAAAAATATGAAAAATATCAGTTTTTTTCATCGGAAAATTTTCCTTTTTTGGTGGTCAGATTTTCAGTATATTTGGATAGGCATGTTTTCGTAATGTGCTGAAAGACAGTATCAAACTGGACATGTTCGGTGCACTTACTGATATTACACTGCATTAATATAGCTTTCGACTTTTACATATGGTAGACTATTAGATTAGCTCACAAACATCACGAAAACATACCTATATAATTTTGACCCCCTTAAACCCCACTTTTATATAGTAAAACTGGGGTTTACAGGGGTATACATTATTTTTGTTATTTCTGCTCAAAAACATAGATTGTGGGTACTCGTTAGAACCGCCTCGACGAGGCGGTTCTAACAAGTACCCACAATATATGTTTTGAGCAGAAATATGAAAAATATCAGAATTTTTTATCTGAAAAATTCCCAGTTTTTGGTGGTAAAATTTTCAGTGTATTTGAATAGGCGTGTTTTCGTAATGGGACGTTTTATATTTGCCGGAACGTAAGTTTGTGACGATTCCGGCAAATATAAAAAAAAAATCTTAAAACAAACTGTGTTGTAAGCAGATTAGTATCTATTTCATTTTCATTTCAATCAAGAAACTTCATAAATCTTAATAAAAGCAAACATTAACTCTTTCGGTGCCAAATTTCAGATGACATTAGTCGTCTGCTTTTCTTTTTTAACAAACTGTCGCTTGAAAAGAAGTTTATACATAAAGTTGAAAGACTAAATGTCAACAGCCTAGATCCAGATGAGACGGCTCATATGAGTTGAAAAAGGTTATTATTATCGCCTGTGACAGCGAAAGTTAAAAAATCACGCTGTTGTTCGATTTTACCTGTTACATTGAAAAATTTATTAAACTTTAGTATACCTTATTCCTTATCTCTATGTAAACATGAACAAAATTTGCGCCGGTACTTAGACGTTTACGTTTAAATATTTTGTCTTGTTCACTATTCATGATCTGCGCAGAAATCCGGTGAAATGACACAGTCGCAGCTATGTGCATGCCACCATACTGATGACGTAGGTTGTTGCCCCTGAGATAAGTGTCAATCACAAATCCATATTTTATATAAAACTCCAAACGAAAAACATCTTTCCGAAGGATGTCGAAAGCAAAGTAGACTAGTGTAAATACAGTCATGTTAAGAACAGAGATTTTTATAAATTTACCAGATCTTTCAGCAGCCTTGAAAAACCTGTTTGTCTTCAACAGGTCTTTTCATCAGAACGAACTCGCCAAAACCACTCATGTACAAAGTAAGATGCAATGAACTGTGACATTATCCATATCCTTATATTGAAACATCCTCAGCTCAAAACAGCCTTTTATATCAGTGTATATTTTCTGTTTCTAAATGAAAACATTAGTTGTGGGTACTCATTAGAAGCGCCTCAGGGCGCTTCTAATGAGTGCCCATAACAAATGTTTTCGTGCGGAAATAAGCGCGGTATAATATATATAGTTATTGCCATTGTGAGAGAGTAAAATTACGATTTGTTCACCTGAGACAGGTTATGTTACCCGAGGGAAAAAAAAAAAAAAAAAAAAAAAAAAAAAAAAGAAAATCGTCATTATACCCTCGCTCAAGGGCAAAAATTAATTATTATACCGAATTCTTATAAATACAACTGCACTGACGACATTGACGTCACCAGATGGTAACATTACATGCGAGGGTAATATTGCAGGGAAACCTTATAGGATATTACCCTGCGTGTGAAATGCGCTTACCGAAGTGGCATCAGCGGGTAATATTGCTTGCGAGGGTTATACTACATGGTTATATGACAGAATATTACTATGCACGTGATATGCTGTCGACTAATGGGATTTCTGATACACAGTCAAACTTCAATAGCTCGAACACCGATGGCTCTTTTACCGTGGCTAATTCGAACTTCGATTATACTCAACAGAATTCTTCAGATAGCCTAAGAAAACAAAATATTAAGGATATAGAGGATATTTATTCTTTTGCTCTGAATACCATAAATATTGTCATCGAGTGAAATGAAAACATCAGTATTTTCACGAGGGCGAAGTACGAGTGAAAATTTGAATGTTTTCATTACACGAGATGAAAATTTTTATGGTATTCACTGAAAAAGAATAAATTTTCTTTTTTATTTTATTGGGGGTGGTCGGGTGGTGCGAAGGTGCTGTGTATCTTACATCACTGGGGCGTCCAACTGATATTGGCTTACAGTTGGGCAAGGCCTGCTATCCTTGTAGTGGGTAAGGGTAGAGGGGGAATGTTTTTATTTCTTCTGTTTCTTCACTTTCATTCCTGTTCCTCTTTCTTCCCTGTCCCTCTCTTTCATCTCCTCTACTCTCTCTTCTATCTCTTTTCTCCCTTTCTCTGGGAGACGACACAAAATGACCCTCAAGGGTTGACGTGTCGTTAAACCCCAACACAATCAAAACAATCAATTTTTATTTTATTGTTTACACGTCAATGTGTGTTTCTGACGTCATAAGTAACGTCACCAAACAAAACATGAACGTCATGGCGTCGACGCACAGTGCTTAATATGTAACTCGCCGGAGAGACAAAAACAAAACGTTTCGGCGAAACAAAATAATGTTGATACCAAAATGTTCCTTACATTCTAACTAAGAAAATGCATACCAACACTTGATAGCTTAGTTCAGAAACAAAGAAGTTAGAGGTGTTCAAAAATCTGAAGTGGAGGTAACGTCCACTTCTGAAACAGTGAAGAAAACCGAAGTCGTCCAAAGCGAGGAGTGAAAATATAAATCGTATCAGTCACTAGTGAAATGATACGAAATCAATTCACTAGTGATTGAAACCACTTTTATTTTCATCAGATATACACTGATTTCACCACTGACGATAAAATAAATAGAGGATATTTACTCTTTTGCTGTGAATACCATAAATATTGTCATCGAGTGTAATAAAAACATCAGTATTTTCACGAGTGCGAAGCACGAGTGAAAATTTGAATGTTTTCATAACACAAGATGAAAATATTTTATGGTATTCACTGAAAAAGAGTAAATTTTCTTTTTATTTTATGCGCGTTTCTGACGTCATAAATAACGTCACCAAAAAAAAAAAAAAAAAAACAACAACAAAAAATATGAAAGTCATGGCGTCGACGAAAACAAAAAAAAAATCGGCAAATCGAAATAATTTTGATACCAACATGTTCCTTACATTCTAACTAAGAAAATGCATACCAACACTTGATACTTTAGTTAAGAAACA
Source organism: Anodontia alba (assembly GCA_964016985.1). Lineage (NCBI taxonomy): Eukaryota > Metazoa > Mollusca > Bivalvia > Lucinida > Lucinidae > Anodontia > Anodontia alba. Next base: position 36,313,777 of record OZ024838.1, read on the forward strand.
AAGAAGTTAGAATTGTTCAAAAATCTGAAGTGGAGGTAAGATCCACTTCCGAAACAATGAAGAAAACCGAAGTCGCCCAAAGCGAGGAGTGAAAATATAAATCGTATTAGTCACTAGTGTAATGATACGATATCAATTCACTTGTGATTGATACCACTTTTATTTTCACCAGATATACACTGATTTCACCGCTAACTATAAAATAAATTTTCATATTTAATCTTGAAATCGTATGTTGTAAGTACACATTAGAGTCGCCTCATCGAGGCGATTCTAATCAGTACTCTCAACATACGATTTATCAAACCCAAAAACCCAGACGCAAATCGGACACTCTAACATCTGAGCCACTGCGCCAGTAGTTCTGAAAGTAATTGATCTGCTGATTTTGTACTTTTTTACCATGATATTATATGCAGTATTGCCGCTAGGACCAAAGTGATGGGGCCATTTGTGGCCCTCGAAGCCGTTGTTAAATGGCCATCAACTATTCTATTACCTTAAATAGTACGGAGGAACACTACTTAATGTTGAGGGTCATTATGGGCCTTAGTTCCTATACTAGTCTGCCTATACTGTAAGTTCGACTATGAGCCTAAAGACTTCAGGATGCAAAAAAAAAAAAAAAAAAAAAAAAAAAAAAAAAAACTCAAAAGGGCTTGGTCCACGAATGACAAAAAAACCCTAAGCAGTTTAATATATTGATGAAAAGTCTTATATTTTAACATGGTATATTTTCAAAACCAACAACAATAAGTTGGAAAAAGAACTGTTATGGTTGCTATGGCAAAAACAAAACACTATATGTTGTATTGTAAAATTGTTTGTTTTTAATCAATTTCACGGCAGCAACCTGAGAACAATGTTATTAAAAGCATAACCACTTGTTAGTTTCATAGTTGTCAAATAATGAATCACAAAATCTATAATATAAAGTCAACATAACACAGAATTATTTGTTGCCACGGCACATAGTTTTATTCAATATAATCTGTTTACAAAGCAATTGCTTTGTTTTGGGTTTTTTATGTTTTTCGTTTCAAAGTACTGGATGACAATTAAGAAAGAAAAAAATGTTTCCATGGCAACGTCGCAATTTTTACTTCAGTGAAGAAAAAAATGCGACGTTACCATGGAAACAAAACTGTTTTCTTTTGCGAAATAATATACGATTTGGACTGATTTTAACCAAGAAAGATAAACTCTTTATTATTTGACTGCTTTAATGTATTTCCAGAACATCTGCGCCGTTTGATCAGAGTCTTCCCAGGGCACGCTATGGGTAGTGAAGGATCCAAAGATTCTTCAGGCGAAGACTCTGATCAGATTGCGCGGAATGCGCCGACGGTTCTGGTTCTTAACTGAGCTTCAAATGCAATCTTGTATGAAGTGCTGTGTTCCGGCTGGGATGTGATTCAAGGAGCCTCTTTCGAGATTGCGCTTTGTACGTCATACGTACGAGTATGTTAAAACTCGGTTAAGAGGATTGAACTTAACTCTTTCACTGCCACAGGCGAAAATAATGGGCTTTTGCAAACAGCATAGATCTAGATGAGACGGCTCAATGAGCCGTCTCATCTGGATCTATTCTGTTTGACATTCAATCTTTCAACTTTACATATAAACGTCTTTCCAAGCGATGGGGCTTTTATAATAAAAAAGCAGACGAAAAATGTCGTCTGAAATTTGGCGCCGAAAGACGTTTTCTGTCAATTTAAAAAATGATACAACTTTGGTGACTTCGCCTTAGGCGAGCAACCTCTTTCCTTTTAGAGTAGAGCCCTCGGCAGAAGCAGGTTTATGCGCAAGGTACAGGAAACCAATTATTTTTCCCACAGAGCTCCATACTAATTCCATTCATTTTAATGGTTAAGAATTCTTTTCAGCATTACGAAAACACGCCTATTCAAATATACTGAAAAATTTACCACCAAAAAATGAAAATTTTCAACTTAAAAAACTCTGATATTTTTCATATTTCTGCTCAAAACATAGATTGTGGGTACTCGTTAGAACCGCCTCACCGAGGTGGTTCTAACGAGTACCGACAATTTATGTTTTGAGCAGAAATAAGAAAAATAATTTATATCCCTGTAAACCCCAGTTTTACTGTATAAAAGTGGGGTTAAAGGGGGTCAAAATTATATAGGCGTGTTTTCGTGATGGGCTGGGCCTTTAAATTTTGTTTCAATTTAAAGACCAGCATTAGTACAGTAAAATAAATGAGGAAACACATTGTTGACACCAGAACTTTCTGGGACTTTTTGGAGGCTAAATGTAGCAACGCCTTAATTGGCAGATACAGTCAAACCTCATTATACCGACGCTCGATACAACGACAAATTCGTTATACTGACAATTTGACTATCACGGAAACTCTCTCTCAAGAGGTTAAAGTTAACCAGAAATTATGCATGAACATTAATATTCAAAATTAAGCAAAATATAATTTGGATATTTGTTAGAATCGCCTCACCAAGGCGATTCTATCCAAAACATACGTTCCATGAAGAAATAAGAATAAAACATGGCGTTTGTTGCATATCATTCTGCTCATTACAAATTCTTTACAACAGCAAATTCATTTTACTGGCAATATCTTTGGGAACAAATGCTGTCGTTGTAAAGAGGGTTCACTGTATCAAAATTGAAATTTTAACATTTCAATCCTTCTTCCTTTGGCTCCAGTAGTCATAAACAGAAGGATGGTGCGTGGCGGTACTGCTCCGACGGAGATGCAGCAAGATTTGGTGCCAAAATACGCCCAGGCGGGAAGTTGATGGGAAACCCTAAGATTCATAAGGCGAGTGTACCGTTGAGGACGAGGAGAGTGGCATGAACAACCCTACTGGGAAATTTGCAGAACTCAGTGCATGAGCTTATGGACTTTGTAGAATCCAGCCCCAGTTACATTAAAGCTACGACAGACTTCAGAGAAAAATACCGGAGCCGCTCCCTTCGAAAGAAATCAAATACAATGAAATATTTCATTCTTCGAAATAATCATGAAATTACATAGAAATATTTTTCTTCAGATTACAACAATAAGTGCTAATTCAACTTATAAATCAATCTGAGGCCGCCATGTAAAAATAACTGTGCCCGTCGATCCATAAGATACAGTGGACCCTCTCTACAGCGACAGCATTTGTTCCCAAAGATATTGCCATTAAAACGAATTTGCTGTTGTAAAGAATTCATAATGAGAAGAATGATATGCAACAAATGCCATGTTTTATTCTTATTTCTTCACAGAACGTATGTTTTGAATATTTGTTAGAATCGCCTCGGTGAGGCGATTCTAACAAATATCCAAAATATAGTTTGCTTGAAGTATTTAATAATAATGTTCATTCATAATTTTTGATTAACTGTCACCTCTTAAGGGAGAAATTCCGTCGTAATAGTCAAATTGTCAGTATAAGGAATTTTGTCGTTGTATCGCGTGTCGGCATGATGAAACTTGACTGTAGAAGGCAAAGAAGCGCTATCAAAGAGGCACGAACCAATTTTAAATCACCTGATCGTGTCATAGAAGTGATAATGACTGTGCTAGAAAACAACAATTTGAACTTAATTAACAAACATTATGTTGAAACAGAGGGTGGAGCGACTGAACCATGTCTTGGCAGAAACATTGCATACTGCTACATGCGCGAGTGGGATGAACAGCTTATGATGGCGGCAAAATAATTTAACAAACGCTTCAAAGATGACGATTTCGGCAAACTGGTTAATCGGTCAGAGTACTAAACCTGCCCAGTGGAAGTGTGTTCAGGTAAAATGACCGCGCTCGACATGCCCACATTTGGTTGACTGGGCCGTAAAACCTGAACATTAACAAATAAGCAAAACATATGGCTAATTTTCGAGGTCACGGTAAAAAGAAATATTCATATTGTACATCAGGCAAGTATCAAGTATTGACAAGAAATATTCATATTGTACATCAGGCAAGTATCAAGTATTGACAAGAAATATTCATATTGTACATCGGGCAAGTACCAAGTATTGACCACTTGAACGTTGTGAACTGTAGAACACTTGTAAAAAATGTATAGAATATATAGGGAAAATCAAAGAGAGTCTGTAACGTACGAGCATTAATGCTCAGATCATCCTGCACCTCCACCCTGTCTCGGTGCTTTTCAATAACACAAATAAAGCTTTGGAACCTATGCGCCCAGCGAAGTCCCAGATCAGACTGCGCATCCGCGCAGTCTGATCTGGGCCTTCGCTTACAGAATCATTGGATACTGTAGAGTGCGGCATCGCTGTCTGATCTGGACCTCTGTTGTTCCTCAAAGACATGTTTTTTCCCTTTGACGCGGCCAAATACAGTCTGCGTTTCCAATGCTTCTGTAAGTACTAGTGAATGCCTTGGACAGACTACGCGCATGCGCGGCTGATCTAAGCCTTGCTGCCCGCATGATATTCCGAATACGCGTTTTGCGCGCATGCGCGGCTGATCCAAGCCCTTGCTGCTCGCACAATGCTCCGAAGACGCGTTTACCCACGACGCGGTTCAAAATCTCACATCAGCTTGACCTTTATTGCGCCGCGATACGAGAAAGGTGTCTTCCGGGTGACAAGCAGTGAAGATGAGCAAGCGAAAGCAAGTAATTTGATCAAGAATTTTGCAATATTTCGACATGTTCTTCAGTACCTAATGGATCTATCAGCGGACAGTGAATGTGCTGATTAGACTGTGGTGATGCGCAGGCTGATCTGATCCCTCGCTGTCCGCATATTCCCGAAGACACGTTTTCGATGGCGAGGTCCTATTATTTTCTAGACTATAACCGGTAATCAATAAATAAATTATGATTATTCTTTATCGCATTAACACTATATGTACTGCGTCTCTTGCGTCATCATCCTCGGATACCCAGAGGTCAGAAACAACGCTTGATTTGATTTGATTTGATGTTTATTTCGTTAAGCCAACATATATAATAATTATACAAAGATAGAAAATAGTAAATAGAAACATTATTTCAAAACTGAGAAAGAGAGAGAGAGAGAGAGAGAGAGAGAGAGAGAGAGCAAACAAACCTGCATACTTATTTAATATATCGTATCATCTGTCACCAGCTAAATTTCCGAGAAATGACTGGTGACAGACGTCTGTCACCGGCAAATTTCACGTTATTTGCCTATTGACAGACGTCTGTCAGCAGCCACTCCGTTAAAAATATGCAATTTACAAAAGTATCACTTAGCACTTTAGCAAAATAATTAATGGATTTTAAGACTTAAAATAAATATGAGCGCTTAAAAGACTGGACTAATAAGACTAAAAACTTGTAAGATATGAATTGAGCAATTTCATGAGATCATATCTACTTTATAAGAATGTAATCGTATATATTTCTTCATCACTTTTAAACTGTAGAAGTTATCACATGTGCTTTGAATCCCGTAGTACTAAGAAACCTCTCGTACTGTGCAACTGTTCGAAATTCAGCTAACGAGGACTTGTTTCTTGCTGTCAAGTCCTCACGTTGGTTCAGGATGCGCAGTCTCGCCTGAGCCTTCGTTGTTACATGTAGCATATGCGATAAGACACGAAACCACTTGGCGCGTCCATTATTATGCTTATCTGTTAGATAATTATATGCTTTCTTTTACTTAAAGTGTATCACAATAATCACAATAAAAACGATGTAAACCAAACAAATAACTCACGAATAATTAACTCCTCTCGCAAATTTTACTGCCTAACGCATGATCACGCTGTCTCACGCTATCTCACAGAGATTATTAACAGAGAGAGATGTGAGTGAAGTGCGAGTGACCCGCGAGTGTGTCACATGTGTTTTGCAAGAAAAATTAATCTCCTTCGCGCGCCATCGCGCATTTTGCGAGTGCGAGGACCATCGAGCCTTCCCGTGACCTGTACTGTATATGTACACATGCATAAATGTTTGTCCAGCGTCATGGGAACAATGTTGTTATAGCATATGCGAAAGGTACAGCTGAGCCTGCACATCCACACATTCTAGCCAGAAGCTGTTCGCTCAGGTAAGCGATAGGCCAGGGGGGAAATTTCAGTCAGAGAATTGGATATGTACCCAGCTAGCATTCTACGTAAATCTACATCGGGCCGTCATCGGCCCGTCAGCTACCCTGACGGGCCGATGACGGCCCGATATAGATTTACGTAGAATGCTGACTGGGTAGCACAAGGCGGCCGCAGGACGCAGCATTCGATCACGATCTATTCTGTATGTCATCACCCAGCCATTCCACACACATTTGCGGGTAATAAAATTGACTGGTTCATCACGAAAACACACTTTTAATTATTTTGACCCACTTAAACCCCAAATTTTATATAGTAAAATTGGGGTTTACAGGGATATACATTATTTTTCTTATTTTGTTTAAATATAGATTGTGTGTACTCATTTGAACTGTCTCGCCGAGGCGGTTCTAACGAGTACCCACAATCTGTATTTTGAGCAAAAATATAAAAAAATCACAGAATGTTTTTATCTGAACATTTTCCTTTCTTGGTTGTAGAATTTCAATATTTTTGAATAGGCGTGTTTTCGTAATGTGGTGAGAAGTATAAGGTAAAGGGTAATGGGAGTGAATATTTAGGGTAAGTACGGTTTCCCTAATCCCCCACGATAATGAAAACTTAACCCCCAAGGAAAATTTCTCTGAATCAGCCCCTGAAAAAATGTTGACAGAATGACAAGCATATCATAATCTGATATGCGCCGCGTCCTGCGTAAACGACTCTTTGGACAGTCCGTCGACTCAATCCTCCGGTGCACATAGCCGACCCCTTAGCAAGCCCGCGGCATCCGATCTGGGTATATTATGACTGCTTAGTCCTGTCTGTCTGAATACGTGGAGTACATACGATACGTTGATCAAATCGACCCCACTCACCCTGGATTCGCCCCGGCCTGTTTTTAGATGCATCCTTGGAGGTCCGAGGATGCATCACTTGATAATTATGGGGACTTTCTATGTTTTGGATGTGTACAAATGGAATCACGGAGTGATTTCGGTGGATCCCTAATAACGTGTCTAACTTTATAAGGCTGGTTCCTGTACATCGTTCCTATCTTTACGAGGCTGGCTCCCTAACAGCATGCCTAACTTTAAAAGGTTGGTCCCCTAACAGCGTGCTGAACTTAATGAGGTTGATTCCCTAACAGCGTGCCTAATTTTAGAAGACTGGTTCCCTAACAGCGTGCCTAACTTTATGGTGCTGTTTCCCAAACAGCGTGTCTAACTTTATAAGGCTGGTTACCTATCAGCGTGTCTAACTTTACAAGAATAGGGTTTTCACAAAAAAGCTTGTTCTGCGATTAGCACACAATAAATTTAAACGCAAAACTTGAATTTAATACGGAATAGCCTTGGATTCTTTAAATGCATATGTTGGCTAAATTGGCTAAATTTCGTAATGCAAAAGATGACTTTGAGAGGTCAAAATGATATCTTGTCCCGTTTGCCTCTACAAGAATGACCCTCACGTTACAAATAATTACAGTTAATCTCATTTCACTTACTTCATCATAACTGAAATAAGATGTTTAGATATCAATTTTTTGTCACGCTGTCCCGACAATTCTATGAATTGCGCTTAGCAGTACCAACGTACCCACCAACTTTTTTTTTTTAACTTTTTAATGTATATTCCACCAACTTTTTATTAAAGTTATTAATGTATATTCCTCAACCTTTGATAAAGTGGTACAATGTTAACAATTTAGAATATCTACATAAAATCTATTCTGTTCTGTTCTATTCTATTCTGTTTTTCTAATCTATTCAATTCTATTCAATGCTCTAGCTAGTCCTGTGTTTTAGTTGTAGACGACAGCCATAAGGTCAATGATGCATTGTGGATCAACAATGGGTTTTCTTCCGTGCGTTTTTCCACTATCTATGTAGTCTTCGCCCAGGGGCATAGAAAGTAAAGCTTGTTTGCTAACAGCGGGCGTAACTATATCGATGTTCTAAGCGATCAATTCTTTTTCCAGTTTCTGACGTTTTACTGGCTATGTAAGTTTGTTCTATCTATCTATCTATCTATCTATCTATCTATCTATCTATCTATCTGTCTGTCTGTCTGTCTGTCTCTATCCATCAATCTATCTATCTATCTATCTATCTATCTATCTATCTATCTATCTATCTATCTATCTATCCACCCGCCCATCCACCCACCTATCCATACATCCATTCACCCCACCCAATTGACCACACAATCACCAACCCATCCATCTATCCATCCATCCATCCATCCATATATAGGAAAACAGTGAACTGGCTGACAGAAACGTACAATACACTAAGACCGGCCTGAGCATGCGTGTTGAGCGCTTTAGCATTTCCGGTTCTCTGTTTGGATTCTGTTAAGTTAAACTATAGAGTTTGCACAAGACGAAATATTTAGACGTAAACGTCTATGTACCGGCCCAAATTTTGTTCATATTTACATAGAGATATGGGACAAGGGTATATTAAAGTTTAATAAATTTTCAATGTAACAGGTAAAATCGAACAACAATGTGAGTCTTTAACTGTCACTGCCACAGGCGATAATAATAGGCTTTTGCAAACAGCATAGATCCAGATGAGACGGCTCATATGAGTAAGTTGTTAAAAAAGAAAAGCAGACGACAAATGTCGTCTGAAATTTGGCACCGAAAGAGTTAATGTTTGCTTTTATTAAGCTTTATGAAATTTCTTGATTGAAATGAAAATAAAATAAAACATTAATCTGCTTATAACACCGTTTGTTATACGTTTTTTTTTTTTTTTTTTTTTTTTTGTTTTTGCTTTTTGGCCGAGATCGTCACAAACTATATTAAGAGACCGGACCGGCGCGATTCCCGCGCCGGTCAATAAGGGAAAATAGGAAAGACCAAGGCTAGCATGCGCGGATACACATGTTTTTTGCTGTTTGCATACATGTACACAGATATTTTGTTTGCGCTTGTTTAATTCTAAGTTGATTCTTTAAAGAAGAACTTTTTTCTTTTTCTAATTATAGAAATGGATGTACTCTCAAGGGCTATAAGTCAATTTTGTTGACCTTCATTCACAAAACAGGCTTACTTTAAAAGGAAAGAATGTGCCCCCTTCGGGAGCACATTCTTTCCTTTTAAAGTAGAGCCCTTACTAGAAGAAATATGATACACAGAAAAGCAAAAATGGTAGTCGAGAAGTTTTTTTGTTTGTTTTTTTTTTTCATATGGCGGAATAATTATCAAGTGTTCCTCGTCCCTTTAATGTAAAAATTCTATAATCTGTTTCAGAAACCCAATAAACCTAACAAAAGTGGGGAGCAGAACGCACAATGTCCTTCCCAGTGTGAGCTTGTTAACACAAAAAGTGACGACGTATATACTTTGCTAAGTTTACAGTTGATGTGCCCCGGATTGTAATTATTATTTTTTTTAATTTGCGGAAATAGAAATAACTAATGAGATAAGAGTAATGTTATAGAACAGAAGCGAAATATACATGTAGTTGTATTTGATCCAAGCTCCGACAAAATGACATGGAGATCAGTGCGCATGCGCGTATATAAGTTGGGAAAGACCTGATTACGTTAAGTTCGTTTCCGTCGTTGCTCGCGAAAGATAGGATATTGAAATGTATATGCATATGTAAAATTATCAATGGACAGCTAGATAGCAAAGTTTCAGTGGAGAGCCGGATAGTACAGTGTCAATGGACAGCCGGACAATAAAGTGTCAGTGAACAGCTGGACGGTAAAGTGTCAATGAACAGCCGGACAGTAAAATGTCAATGGACAGCCGGACAGTAATTTCAGGGACAACCGGATAGTAAAGTGTCAGTGGACAGCCGAACAGTAAAGTGTCAGTGGACAGCCGGACGGTAAATGTTAATGGATAGCCGTACAGTAAACTGTCAATAGATAGCCGGACAGTAGCTTCTCAGTAGACAACCGGACAGTAAAGGGTCAATGGACAGCCGGACAATAAAGTGTACATGGTCAGCCGGACAGTAACGTTTCAATAGACAGCCAAACAGTAACGTATCAATGAACAGTAAAATGTCAGTAGACACTTGGATAGTATGTTTCAGTTGACAGCCAGACAGTATAGTGTCAGTTGACGGCCGGACAGTAAAGTGTCAATGGACAGCCGGACAGTAAAGTGTCAGTGGACAGCCGGACGGTAAAATGTTAATAGACAGCCGTACAGTAAATGTCAATGGATAGTAACTTCTCAGTAGACAACCGGACAGTAAATCGTCCATGGACAGTCGGACAGTGAAGTGTCAATAGACAGCCGGACAGTAAAGTGTCCATGGACAGACGGACAGTAAAGTGTCAATGGACAGCCGGACAATAAAGTTTCAATAGACAGCCAAATAGTAATGTATCAATGAAGAGTAAAATGTCAATGGACAGCTGGATAGTATGTGTCAGTGGACAGCCAGACAGTATACTATCAGTTGACAGCTGGACAGTAAAGTGTCAATGGACAGCCAGAAATAAAGTGTCAGTGGAGTGCCGGAAAGTAACGCACTAATGAGCAGCCGGGCAAATAAGTATTAAAGGACAGCCGGACAGTGAAGTGACAGTAGACAGCCGAACAGTAAATTGTCAAAGGACAGTCGGACAGTATAATATCAATGGACAGCTGGACATATGCGACAATGTACAGCCGGATAGAGAAGTGTCAGTAGAGAAACGGACAGCAAAGTTTCAGTGGACAGTCGGGCAGTAAAGTGTCAATGGACAGTCGGACGGTAAAGTGTCAATGGACAGCCGGATGGCAATATGCCAGTGGGCAGTCGGACAGTAAAATACCAATGGACAGCCGGCCAGAAAAGTGTTCTTTGACAGCCTGACAGCAAAGTGTCAATGGGCAACCGGACAGCAGTGTCAATGGACAGCCGAGCGGCAAAGGCGCGTATATGTTGATGAGCAAGGGCTTCTTTTAATATTGCCTATGTCCCGAATGCCACTTTTTTAACTTACTCGGCTCGCAAACGCTTGTATTTAACAGATATGCACCCGGATCTAGAACTTCTCCAGTCACATGCACGGACAGGCCAGTCTAGGCTGTGTTCAGGTAAATGTGACGTTCCGGTGCAAACTATAGCAAACTTTCCATTCAGTTGTCACAGTTTTGGGGGACGGTAACGTATATCTGGACATTATTCCCAAGGACCATTTGAATAATGTTTCTCCCCCTATCCCATGGAGGTTTGGCTTCAACTGGCCGAGTGGTCTGAGAAGGCCCCTCAAACAATAAAGGCACCTTAAAGAAAAACAGATAATGTAAGTAAAAACTATGCAAACTCCACTTTTTTTTTTTCAATTTTAAACAATTGCACTTTTGTTTGATAATAAAAAGAATAGCTGGCAAATTAAATTCAACCACCTTTGCGTATTTTATAGGCAATGATACATTTTCAACGAAAACAGCTGTCACAATTGTTTTCGTATCTTCTTAAAGTGGATCTACTCTTAAAGAAAGAATTTGCTCCCTTTGAGAGCAAATTCTTTCCGTTAAGAGTAGATCCCTTTAAGGAGCAAATTCTTTCCTTTAAGAGTAGATCGCTTTTCAGAAGGGGCTTGTGCAGAAAAGCAAACAGTAAGTCACAAAATTGTCTCCCTTGTCAAAATGGCGGACATTGTACCAAAAAGGGATGCTTTTAAATACCATTTTGAGTGTCACTGAAATATTATTTTCTTATACTTTATATATAGGGGATGGAAGTGGCTCTTCTTTTGTTGATTCCCGTAACTGTTCTAGCGTACAGTCCTTTCAGTAAGTATAGGAATTGAATAATAGAATAGAATAATATGAAATAAAGGCACTGCCTTTGATGCAAACACACGCAGCCTAATATATATATATATATATATATATATATATATATATATATATATATATATATATATATATATATATATATATATATATATATATATAGAAGATTTGACAACAGTTTGTTTATAAACAGTGGGCCTCACGCGCCGGGTTCAGATGAGGTCACGTGATATAATCGGTATTTTTTTTTTTTAAATTGCATTTTGTTTTGTTTTAATTCAGTAGAGCTTATTGTTATTTATTCAAAAGCAACGTTAGACCAGTTTATCAACAGTCATTTATCATTTTTTGGCTTATTGTTTATTGTCCTGCATACCGAGATGCCGAATTCAAAATTGTGAACGAGATAAAACGAAGTTTGCTACGAGACGTCATACGAGATTTGGGTGCCTGAGTATGTTGTCAGCCTCTCCACTTCGTGTATTTGCTATAATAGTATAGAATAGAATATATATTTATTATTCAAACAAGGACCTTTAGTTTAAGTCTCTTTTATTTCAATATTTACATAAACATGTAAAAATGATAATATTTGCGGAAAACTTATTCCCAGTTAGCATTCTTTATAAATCTATAGCGGGCCGTTATCGGCCCGCCAGCTACCTTGACGGGCCGATAACGGCCCGCTATAGATTTATAAAGAATGCTTACTGAGTTGAGTTCTTCTTCTGACAATAATACATAGGGGATCTTACCTGAGTGGTCGTTTCAAATAAAATTTATGAAACGAGCCTACTCATAGCTCTTGGTCAAGGGATATTCAAATAATATTTTTTTCTTATTTCGCAACAAAAACATATGTTGTAAGCATTCATTAGAAACACTTTCGAGAGGCGCTTCAGATAAGTACCCACAACATATGGTTACATGGAGAGATAGGAAAAATATCAGTACTTTTAGGTTGATTTATTTAGGGCTATTTTATAAAATATATTCACTTTTATTGACCACAAAAATTTGGAATGACCCAAATAGACAGCTTTGAATTTTATTTTTTATAGCTTGCCTAGAAAATAAAAAAAAAAAATGACAAAAATATGCTTCAAGAATTAGAATTTTCCGATTATTCGACTAGAAACAGTCTTTCCGATCATCAGTCAAAAACGGCAAAAATGACTGATGATCGATTATATAAAACCCAATAGGCAATACTGTTTGTACTTGGGCCGCACCATACAAAAACCTGTCCATCATGAAAACATACCTATATAATTTTGACCCCCTTAAACACCACTTTTATATAGTAAAACTAGGGTTTACAGGGGGTATACATTATTTTTATTATTTCTGCTAAAATACATGGGTTGTGGGTACTCGATAGAACCGCCTAATCGTTTTAAGCAGAAATATGTAAAATATAAGAATTTTATATGAAAACTTACAGTTTTTGGTGGTGAAATTTTCAATATATTTAAATAGGCGTGTTTTTGTAATGCTTTGTGCATATGTGGATATCCGCGCAGCCTAACCAGGGTCTTCACGCTCCGCAAACAGAATTATTGGCTACTACTGAATGTTTCGGTGGAGATCAAATGTCCGGATAAGACTGCGCATGTGCAGGGTGATCTGAGTCTGCGCATGTGCATTTTGCCAATGTTGAAACCGCTTTTTCGCTTGACATCACGAAAACATGCCTATATAATTTTGATCCCCCTTAAACCCCACTTTTATATAGTGTTACTGGGGTTTACAGGGGTATACATTATTTTTCTAATTTCTGCTCAAAACATAGATCGTGGATACTCGTTAGAAGCGCCTCGTCGAGGCGATTCTAACGAGTACCCACAATCTATTTTTTTGTGCAGAAATAAGAAAAATATCAGAATTTTTTATATGAAAATTTTCATTTTTTTTTGGTTGTAAAATTTTCAATATATTTGAATAGGCATGTTTTCGTAATGATTTCGTACAATACTGAACATGCTGATATAAACAAGTAACAGGTTTATTCAGAGGAAAAAAACAAGAACTTTAGTAATGTGACAAAAATTTAGACTGCGCCAAGCATGCCTTCGGGCATATGCGGACAGCGAAGGCCCAGATCAGTTTGCGCGTTCGCACTGTCTGATCAGGGCGTTCGCTGACAGCTTATATGTATTGTATACTACTATGAATGACCCGGATGATAGTTTGCGCATGCGCAGGATGATTTGAATGTGCATTTTGCGCATGTTCGGATCAATATTGTATTTCAGTGGATGTGGAAATGTGTTCACCGAGCCGGATCAAGATGACAGTGTCCGGGGCAGCTGATGGGGGCATCATTTATATCAAAGGGTATGGGTCCGCGTGCCGACAGGAGACATTTTCTGAAGAGACTCAACATGAGTTCATCTTTGAATCTTGTGGGATCAATGCTGCAAGTACATTTATTACACCTCATGTGACTTTTCAATGTAAAATGTCTATAGACCATCAGTCGATAACTTTTATAAATACCAAACCTACTATATACAGCTCATGAAATAGTTTTGTCTATTTAGATTGTCTGTTACTTAATTGGCGCGCGCCGGAGCTATGTCAACGAAATCACGTACTGTTGACGTCACCGGCCGTTCAGTTGTTTTGACTATACCATAGTTCATGACATCATCCATTTAAACCCAATGCAAAAGCGCTGGGCAATAATTTTGATAATGCCACGGTAAGTGACGTTAACTTTCACGGGAATGATGTTGACATGCTGACATCGCGTGCCTAGTTTTATGGGGTTTTTAGTGGGGTTATATATAACTATTCACCCCCACTTTTTTTTATTATTATTCAAAGTCACACTTTTGCAGCAGAGAACTATGCTATTGGTAACATGGTGAAATAAACAAAAAAAAATGGGAAGTACTGTGTAGAATGAATGTAGCAATGTTGGTTTTGCTCATTTAAAAGAGAAATGAGCAATTTTCCCGTAGGAGCCCCAATTTGACTATTCGACCTGAAATGAGCTTGTTGTCAATATTCGTATACGTTTGAATTTTTTCATTTCGTTTTTTTCGTCGTACTACGAAGAAGAAATAAAAGATATTTTTCTTTGTTTACGATTGGAAATATGCATTCTCAAATCGAACGGATTAAAGCTGGTTTAATAATACAGTTTAATTTGATATTCAAGCATGGAAAGATTTGGGCCGAAAGAAAACATTATGAGTGGAGAAAAGAACGAAACACTGCTACATAGATGATTTCGGATATAGTATGTTCGGCCTAGGCTATGGATGGCGACATGTAACTATGTATGCGGGCTAGAAAACAGACGATCATAGTTGATTTTTTACATAGCTCTGATAACGTCTATAATGTTTTTTATCGTTGAGTATTGCGATAATTTATATAATTACAACCTTTATAAATTATAACATGTTTCACTTTACTACGATCTATAGGGAGCTAAGTAATGCATGACAGATTAGTTTCCCGGCGTATTGATGCTTTGCATCAATGTTTTCTTGTTCCTAGTGATATTGATTCTAGGAAAAGTAGTTCACTATAATCTTACAATAGAAACCTCTAGCCAATATTTATATCATGGATAACACTTCGGAAAACAGCCATTAATTTCCGTACATAGCTGGTTTTCTTTTTAGTGATAGAGACTTATTTTTATCATTGATTAAGATTTCCGTCCCGGCTCGGATTTTTCGTAGTGATATTGACAGTTTCTTTATTTGTTTATTCATGTTTAAATTATTTATTTTATCATTATTATTATTAATATAATTATTATTATTATTATTATTATTATTATTATTATTATTATGTTATTTTTTTCGAGCGTCCTGTTATGTTTCTGCTTTATTTCTATGAAACCTACTTCACTGTCGCCTCTGGCCCGAATTTATACCATGGATTAGGCTTCGGAAAACTGTCGTTAATTTCCGTCCCGATTCGGAGTTTTTTTGTAGTGATATTGAAAGCAGGTTTTCTTTGTTTTTTGTTTCTTTATTTTTTTCCACTTATCCTTCTTTTTATATTCTTGGTTTGTAGGAAACGTACTTTACTATTATTATACAAAAGAACCCTTTGTACCAGACTGGTGCCGACCTGCAAGAATCGTTACTCTGTATCTATGATCTGAGCGACATCACGCTTTCAAACTCTCTGAATGTTGGGTAAGTTGTGTCGGAATGTAAATAAACTGTTAGGGGAGGCAACTACTGACCCGTTTTTGGAAATCTTGGAGTTATCTGCCTTTGACATTTTGTACGCCATTCTGGAGTACTGCCATATATAATACTATATGGAGAAAATCACAGAAAGAATCAGTAATTTTTAATTTGGTTGATCAAAACGCTTCAATAGCAAAATGATGTATAATACACTAATTATCATCCCACCATGTAGGTCATATGAGCAAATGTTTTAAAAACATATAATAAAAACACATTTTCTTAGATTTTCCCTAATGATACAATATAAACTTGTACTCCAGAATGGTGGACAAGCTTTCGAAAGGAAGTAATTCCAATTCTTTCAAAAATGGATCTATGTCAAAACTGTTTTGCCCCGCCATACCACCCTGGGCTTCTGGAAAAAAGTCTACTTTGAAAGGAAAGAATTTGCTCCCCTTGGAAGCAAATTCTTTTCTTTTATAGTAGACCCCTATTTTTGAAAGGGTTTTGTGTGCAGAAAATGAACAGAAAGTTACGAAAATTGTCTCCCTTTTGAAGAATGGCAGAAAGTCCCAGTGTTTCAAGTCCTCTTTCATCCCTGCAGACCTATCTTTTTGTGTTGAGGTTTTACGGCCCAGTCAACCCATTGGGGTCATGTCGAATGCGGTCATTTTACCTTACCGCACCTTTTCCTGGGCAGGCTTAGTCCTGTCAGCGGCTAAACAGCACTTGTGCAGATTTTCTCGCCATAAACTGACAAATGATTTCTTGAATTAGCGGAAGGGAGAAAAAGACCCATTAAGAAAACACGCCTATTCAAATATATTGAAAATTTTACAACCAAAACAGGAAAAAATTCAGATAAAAAATTCTGATATTTTTTCATATTTCTACTCAAAACACAGATTGTGGGTGCTCGTTAGAATCGCCTCGGCGAGGTGGATATAACGACAACTCTCAATCTATATTTTAAGAAAAATGATGCATACCCTTGTAAACCCCAGTTTTACTATATAAAAGTGGGGTTTTGTGGGGTCAAGATTATATAGGCATGTTTTCGTGATGGTAGAAAATATTTCATGATCAATCGCCGCTAAAGACTGTTGCCGGCCCCTGTGGGGATCGACCCTGCGACCTCCTGATTTCCAGACGGAGGCTTATCCGTCTGAGCCACCGAGGCCGGCCCTAAAGACCTATACAAACTCTTTTGCAGACAGTGCAGACCTATACCTCATCAGGGTCTACACTGTTTGTCATCCTGTCTTTTCAGTTTAGACTGAAACTCTTATTTTCAACAATCGAAGTACCCAAAGTCAAGAGACGGAAGATTCCATTCGAGATACTCAGGGGTGAAAAGCTCATCTAATGAGCTCACTAGAGAAATTTGCGTATCGAAACAAACAAACCTTGCCGTTTAAACAGTCAATTCATAATGACTAAATTAGCACCAAACGCAATTGGCATTATTCATAAACGACACTAGCGACACCTGGTGTTCTAGGTTTCTAAAGGTTGTACAAGGCTAATTGTACAAACCGATGAATGCTCAATGACCATGACGTAGCTTGGGACCCCCATGTTTGATAAGACATTTCAGTATTCCCCGTGTGACGTAATGATCAGTAAATATCGATGTATTGGTTAAGTTGGATGCGAGTCCGATTGGTGACCAGGAGGTTGCGGGTTCGACCCCCGCTGGGTTGGCGCATCCTTTCGTGGAGATTGGTCATGAAATATTATCTAAGGTCATTCTCTCCCTTCCGCTGATTCAAGAAGGGCAGTTGTCAGTTTCTGACAAAGAACGTGCACAATACTGGCTAACCGCTTAGAGGACTAAGCCTGCGCAGTAAACATCACGAAAACATGCCTATATAATTTTTACCCCTTCAACCCCACTTTTATATAGTAAAACTGGGGTGTACAGGGGTATACATTATTTTTTCTTATTTCTGCTCAAAAACATAGATTGTGGGTACTCGTTAGAACCGCCTCGGCGAGGCGATTCTAACGAGTATCCACAATATATGTTTTGAGCAGAAATATGAAAAAAAAAAAAATAATAAAAAAAATAAAAATCAGAATTTTTTATGTCTGAAATTTTTCTTTGTTAGGAAGTAAAATATTGTGGGTACCGAGGCGATTCTAACGATTACCCACAATATATATTTTGAGCAGAAATATGAAAAAAAAAAATCAGAATTTTTTTGTCTGAAAATATTCTTTATTAGGAGGTAAAATTTTCAGTATATTTGAATAGGCATGTTTTCGTAATGAGTGTGATTTGGTATACTGACCGCTCTCGACATGACTCCATTGGCTTGACTGGGCCGTAAAACCGCACACAAAACAAAAACAAAAAAATCGATGTATACAGAGCATGCTGGACACAAATGCATCATCATAGTATAAATATCATGTAGAATTCTTGAATTTTCTGATCACTTATACTTCCATATCCCGATTCCATCTTTAACAATATAAAGTGGCGGGCTGAGGCGGGCAAGCGAAAAAGTGCCTCCAAACATTACGAAAACACGCCTATTCAAATATAAAGAAAATTTCACCTCCAAAAACTGAAAATTTTGAGATAAAAAACTCTGATATTTTTCATATTTCTGCTCAAAACATAGATTGTGGGTACTCGTTAGAACCGCCTCGGCGAGGCGGTTCTAACGAGTACCCACAATCTATGTTTTTAGCAGAAATAAGAAAAATAATGTATACCACTGTAAACCCCAGTTTTACTATATAAAGTGGGGTTTAAGGGGGTCAATATTATAATGGCGTGTTTTCGTGATGCATGCCCAAAATGCGCAGATTCAGATCATACTGCGTATATTCAAAGTATCATCCGGGCATTCTGTATTACCCTATGATGATATAAGTAGACACCGAAGGCCCTGATCAGACTGCGCAGATGCGCAGGCTGAGTCAGGGCCTTCGATGTCCACATTACCCGAAATCACGTTCTCGCACGGTACGGCCCATTTCTGAATCCGTGAAGCAGCCTCTAATATGGCCTTTGTTTAAAACCTTAGCCGATAGTTTGAGAAAGCTTTGGGTTTATTGGCCGGCGCGCGAATCGCGCCGGTCTCTTAATATAGCTTCGGCTGTTTATGTATGGAGAAGTGTTCGGTTAGCGCAGAGCGCAGTTTGGTAAGTTTGAATAAAACCTGCAGTCCATCTTTGGTAAGTTTGACTATGGCCTGTGGTCCATACTTAAAAAAAAAGTTCAAAGAAATTCATATCTGACGCATGCTAAAATAAGCTTCTAGATAAGATCTGGTAGCTAATTTAAGTTCTGGCATGATTTTTTTTTTTTCTAATAATAATGTACAAACTAAATCTCGGAGATCCCAATATGACTAGGAGTCGCATATTGCTTGATCAAGAAAATTCATAAAGCTTAATAAAAGCAATCATTAAAGAATCACATGGTTGTTCTTTTTACCCTATTACATTGAAAATTTATTTAACTTTAGTATACCCATTACGAAAACACGCCTATTCAAACATATAGAAAATTTTACCTCCAAAACGTGAAACTTTTCAGATAAAAAATTCCGATTTTTTTTTTTTTTCAAATTTTTACTCAAAACATAGATTGTGGGTACTCGTTAGAACCGCCTCGGCAAGGCAATTCTAACGAGTACCCACAATCTATGTTTTGGAGGAGAAATAAGAAAAATAATGTATACCCCTGTTATAGTTTTACTATATAAAAGTGGGGTTTAAGGGGGTCAAAATTATATAGACATGTTTTCGTGATGCGTGTCCTATATTTCTAAGTATACATGAACAAAATTTGCGCCGGTACTAAGACGTTTACGTCTAAATATTTTGTCTTGTTTATCCATTTGTCACGCCTTAC
The DNA here is from genome assembly GCA_964016985.1 of Anodontia alba. Lineage (NCBI taxonomy): Eukaryota > Metazoa > Mollusca > Bivalvia > Lucinida > Lucinidae > Anodontia > Anodontia alba. The sequence goes on from OZ024838.1 coordinate 36,333,594, forward strand.
AATCTACGTCATAGCGATAATGGGGACACGTATTTTCGTCAGTTGCAAGTTTCACAGAACCCTTTTTAACTAATTAGGGTTTTATAGAATTCGGGAATAATCTTTTAGTGCACCAAATTCTCTGTCATATGGACTGTCTGTATTTTGTAAAATCGGGTTTCTTAAATGCAATGGAAATTCTGACACTTCAACTGTCCGTGTTGATATGCAGTAACGCTAATGATTTAGCATCATTTGTCTAAGTATCAACACAATAACTAGCATTTGCATTGAATTCGCATTTTCGGTAAACTACAGAAGTGCAATTAACATGTTTTGTGCACATAGTAATTTTTCGCTACATTATGGACTCTTCGTGAGTTTGCCAGAAGTCCGAACAAATATTACAGCCGCAGCTATGTGCATATAACCATTGTTGATGACAAGTTTGTTGACTATTTGAGCCTAGTGTCCCATTAAAGGGAGATTGGCAAACAATGTAGATCCAGATCAGACGCCACAGAACGCGACGTCTGATCTGGGTCTACACTGTTTGTTTTAATACTGGAATTTCTATAAAATATGGTGATAAAAACTAACCAGACACCCCTTCTTTCAGAAATAGACCTATCCAAAGAGTTAAGGTAGAAAGATTCCATTCGGCCTAAATGGGCTTAAAAAGCCTACTGAAAAAGCAAGCGCATCAGAGATTTTCCTGTTGAAAATGTAACCCATTTATTGCGAGTGGACTCTTCTACCTTACTCTCTGGACCGGTCCATTTCCAGTGAAAGGGGTGTTTGGTTAGTTTTTATTATATCCATGTTTTATAGAAATTTCTGTATTAAATGCAAACAGTGTAGACCCAGAACAGACGCCGCGTTCTGTGGCGTCTTAACTATGTTTACACTGTTTGCCAATATCCTTTTTATGGGATGCTAGGCATAAATACGTTTACATCAACCTGCCGGTTACAAATACATGTGGCCATTTTTAAAACAATAAAAACGAATATCGTTCTTATTTTACACAGAAACTAAGAAATTACTTTATACATTACGAAAATAAGCCTATTCAAATACACTGAAAATTTTACCACCAAAAAAATGAAAATTTTAAGATAAAAATTCTGATATTCTTCATATTTCTGCTTAAAACATAGATTGTGGGTACTCGTTAGAACCGCCTCGCCGAGTCGGTTCTAACGAGTACCCACAATCTATGTTTTTGAGCAGAAATAAGAAAAATAATGTATACCCCTGTAAACCCCAGTTTTACTATATAAAAGTGGGGTTTAAGGGGGTCAAAATTATATAGGCGTGTTTTCGTGATGATATTACATTATACAAGGGCGGAAACCTACGTCATATGAAACAGTGAAAAAGACAGCGAAAAGGCCCCTTTAAACCACTTTGTCGTTTTTATTATTATTTTTTTCGTTCTTTTGATGAAAAATAGAAAAAGCTCAGCGTATATATCAAGGATTAAAGTACTTATATTTGTACATTTGATAAAAAAAAAAAAAAAAAAAAAGAAAAGAAAAAAACAAAAAAAAACAAAAAAAAAAAAAAAAAAAAAAAAGATCAATAAATAAATAAATAAAATAAAAAAAAACTTTTATCATCGTTGAGAACACTCAAGCACAATATTCAATATTTTGATAACCTTATCAGAAATTGTACGCGAGTGTTCTTAACAATGACAACACAGTCATGCATCAAGTTTGCCAAATTGAATATAAATGTATTGTTTTTTGCCATATAGTTGAGTTTATCTGGGTTTTTGTCAGAACAATGAAATAGACAACGACAACACCGATTTGAACGGGCACCTCCCCCCCCCCCCCCCCCCCCCCACACACACACACACACACCTCCCTCCACACCACATACACACTCCTTGATTAAAGGTAATTCCGTTTATAATCTATTTTGGTGCAGTGCCATGTGTCGCCCGCAAAACGTCCCCATGTATTCGTTATAGTATACAAATGTACTTCCACGTGGGGTGGGGTGGGGTAGTTGGCTGAGGCATGGGTGTCGTGTATCTTACGTCACCGAGACGTCCAAATGATATTGGCTTACAATTGGGATAGGCTTGCTATTCTTGCAGCAGGTAAGGGTAAAGGGGGAATGTTTTATTTCTTCTGTTTCTTCACTTTCATTCATTTTCCTCTTTCTCCCCTGTCCCTGTCTTCAATCTCCTCTACTATCTCTTATATCTCTCTTCTCTCTTTCTCTGGGAGACGACACAAAATGACCCACAAGGGTTGACGTGTCGTTAAACACTAACACCAACAGGCAAACGCAACTTCCACGTGAAACAGCAAGTTGATCACCAGTGCATGAAATACCTGGGTTGCGTTCAAAAGGACAAATTACTCGCAAACTTTTGGCCTGAACCCCTGCTTCTTTTTGCGTTCGTCATTAGGTACAGTGGTCCACGTCTGAACGTTCCCGATCACATTGCTCTTTTTAAGTTGATTGGCTGAAAAAAAAAAAAAAAGAACATATTTTGTAGATTTACGTTATATCAATAGCGTATGTCATTTTCAGAGATAAAGATGATGACTTGGGAGTGAATAAAACTGTGAAGCCAAGCGCTCAAATGAAGCTGTACAAAGACGGACGAGATGTTAGCGGAAGTGACGTCAAACTCACGGATCTTGTCACCATGACAATACAACTTGATGACGAATTTATTGGTATGGAAATTGTAAACCTGTCGGTGTTAAGCGAAATTAATACACTTTCGGGGGAGGTTTTTGCCTCCTTTCTGAAACGGGTCTTCTCTAAAATGAAAGAATTTGCTCACTTGTGAGCAAATTCTTTCATTTGAGAGCAGACCCTTTCCCAGGAGATGGCTAGTGTACAGGAAAGTAAACATGAAGTTATGGAAGTCGTCCCATTGATAATATGTCGTAATTAAGTGCTTGCTTGAGATTTTATAGCCAATCAACATTTTTCATCCCTCACACCATAAATTCCAGTGAGCACCCACAATTTTACACATTCAATCCTTGTCTTGCTGAATAAATTAAGATGCCACGCCCACTTCTAATTGTCAGCCAATCAGATTATTTGATACAGATTGTTGATACAATGTCTCATACTTAATGACAAACAGTGCAGTTGGAAGCAAACTGATCTTGTTCTACACTGTTTGCAAAGGCAGGGCATATCCGTGCTCAGTAGGACTATGGTTAATGAAAAGATGAATGCTAATAATTAAAATGTATATACTTATAAATAGATACATGAAAGAAAGTCAGAAATCAAGGCCAAGTTAACACTATTAAAGTCATGTCGAGCCGGTCAGTTTACCTAACCACCCTTTTTCCTTGACAAGCTTAGTCGTCTAAGCGATTAACGTGCACACTCTTTCGCCAGAAAATGACAACTGCCCTTCTTGAATCAGCGTAAGGGAGAGAATGACCATAGAAAAAAATTTATTATCAATCTCCACTAAAGATGATGACGAAACCGGCCGAGATCGAGCCCGCGACCTCCTGATCATCAGTTGGTCGTACATCAAACAGAGCCCCCGAGGCCGGCTATTTTGTATTGAGTAGCAGGTTCCTAAAAAATGGACAGATGGCTGGATGAATGCGAACTTATTCTGCCTTGCAGTTTCAATATTTATTACATTTATATATTTCATATACAGTTGACTCTCGTTATCTCGAACTCGCTTATATCGAATAGCCGCTTATCTCGACGTGAAAATCTGGTCCCCGTTTTAACACAGAGATCTACCAACAGGCAACAGCATATTGTGGAAAAGAGGAGAAATTGCTCCTTAGGAGCAATTTCTCCTCTTTTCCACAATATTTTCAATATGTCGCTAACTTAGGAGTCAAATTACATATTCATTCTGTTAAAGACGGTTGTTCGATTTACTGTTTTCCTCAGTTCCGCAAATCTGGTATGTCGAAGTACGGATATCTCGAAGTGTTTCATAGAGTCCCTTGGAGTTCGAGATAACGAGAGTCGACTGTACTATGCAGGATTATACTGGGGCGTGCTCAATCTTCCCTATCTCACATACTCATCCCTAACTCACATACTGTTAAGGATCATGCTGGGGAGTGCTCAATCTTCCCTATCTCACATACACATCCCTAACTCACAAACTGTTAAGGATCATGCTGGGGAGTGCTCAATCTTCCCTATCTTACATACACATCCCTAACTCACAAACTGTTAAGGATCATGCTGGGGAGTGCTCAATCTTCCCTATCTCACATACACATCCCTGACTCACATACTGTTAGGGATCATGCTGGGCGTGCTCGACCTCATCCCTGGCTCATCCTCTCATTCATACTGTGTAGAATCATGCTGCGGCATGCTCGACCGCCCCGTCTCCCTCGCACTGTGTAGACTCGTGCTCGGGCGTGCTCGACCCCCCTCCCTCACATACTGTACAGGATCATGCTGGAGCGTGCTGGACAGTCCTCCTCCCTCTGTTACATACTTTGCAGGATCATTCCTCCCTAACATACTGTACAGAACCATGCTGGGGCGTGCTGGCCCTCCTCCCTCTATAACATACTGTGCAGGATCATGCTGGGGCGTGCTCGACCTCCTCCCTCCTTCACATACTGTACAGTATCATGCAGGGCGTACTCGATATCGCCCCTTTCTCACATACTGTGCAGAATCATACTTGGGCGTGTCGAACTCCTCCTTCTCTCACCTACTATGCAGGATCATGCTGGTGCGTGCTCGACCTCCTCGCTCACTCATATATAATGTACAGGATCATGCTGAGGTCGTGCTCGCCCTCAATCCCATCTTTCATACTATGCAAGATGATGGAGCGTGGTCTGTCTTCTCCCTTACTAACATACTATGCAAGATCATGCTTGGAGCGTGCTCGATTGCCTCCCTCTCTCATATTATACTATGCAGGATCATGCTGGGGTATGCTCGACCGCCTCCCTGTCTCACAAATACTATGCAGGATCATGCTGGGGCGTGCTCGACCGCCTCCCTGACTCACATACTTTGCAGGATCATCCTGGGGCGTGATTCACCGGATCGGACAGGATCCGGCCGAATCAACGGATCGGACCGGATCGGACCCGATTTTTACCGTTGATAACCTAAATAATAATACCTTTGCGTGTTAATGTTTTATTTTGCAATAGATAGTCTGTCTAACAAAGGCAAATAGTGTAGACCCTGATTAGACGCATTGAAATGCGGTGTCTGATCAGAATCTGCATTGTTTGCTTAGTAAAATCTCTAAAGGATTTTCCTTGGAAATATCGAACACATAAACTAAACAAAACAGGCGTCTCTGTCTGTCTGTCTGTCTGTCCGAATACGTACTGTCTGTCTGTCCGAATACGTATAGTAAGCACGGTAATTTGATCAAATTGATCCCTTTCCCCAACCCCACCCCCTTCAGAAATCATCCTGGATCCGTCCCTGTCATTTACACAGAAGTTTGTTTATAATTTCAGAGGATTTTGATATCAAAGCCAGATACTGTACTGCGAATTATATAGAGACAATCGTAGACTTGTAAGTACAGACAACCCTCTGTATACCGACACTCGATAAAACGACAAAATTCATTATAATGATAATTTGACTGTCACGAAACCTTCGCTTAAGAGAAAACAATCAGTCACAAATTATGCAAGAGTATTGTATTCCATACCTTAAAAACATATGTTTTGGATATTTGTTAGATTCGCCTCAGTGAGGCGATTCTAACAAATATTCAAAACACATGACTTTGTGTCTTAAAAGTATTAAATACAATATTCTCTGAGGCGATTCTAACAAATCTCCGAAACATATGTTCTACGAGGAAATACAAACAAAACTAGACCTTTCTTACATACCAATCTGTTCATTAAGTTATTCAGTACAACAGCAAATTCATTTTAACGGCAACATCTTCGAGAAACAAATGCTGTCGTTGTAACGAGGGTTCACTGTATAAATGAGGCACGCATTGCGTTAACTGGACCGCGACATGCGTTTTGACTAGCATTTTATTAAAAAGTAATATTTGTAATATTTACGCTAAAAAATCAATAGTGATTTAAAAGTAAAATCTTAATAATAATTATAGAAATAAAGTATCGACCAAGTGCTCTCTGTCGGTCAACACCGGTGTCAGCCATTCGAGCGTTCGAGTGAGCGCTCACTTTGTGGAGTATACCACTGTCGAAGTGTCAAATTTTCTAGGCCATTCTAACTACAGTCGAACCTCAATGGCTCGAACATTTTTGGGACCATGGCAATTTGTTCGAGACATGGGTAGTTCGAGCCACTGAGGGTTAATCATGGCACCAGTTCAGATAGCAAGATGCGATAATTTAGGGAAATCTTTTCGATTTTCTACACAATGATTGTATGTTGAGTGTACTCATTAGAATCGCCTCGATGAGGCGATTCTAATGAGTACACACAACATACAATGCCATGATAAGATAAGAACAAATTCCCTACATATTTGTTTTCTTGAGTTATTGGAAGAATTTTGTAGGGACTGAAAAACGAATTCGAATCATCCAAGGTAAACGAGCCATCCGTGTTCGAGCCACTGAGGTTATACTGTACGTACTTTCGGCTAATTAGGCCTCATTCAGTGACCCTCATATACATTTCCAAAAAAGCCCGGAATTTGCTGAATGAATGAGTACGAGGAGACGGTTAAATGCCGTCAAACGTCATTAAAACACCAGCTGCATCCGCAGTGAGGTCAAATTTAATCTGTAAAAGACGACCTTGAAAACAAAGAATGTATAATAGGACGAAAATTGAAGTCTCGGTTTTATTGAGGTTCTCCATTTGACAGTGTATAGTTTGCAGGGCTACATACGCCCCTCTAGCACCGATTAACCGGTTAACCGGAAAAAAAATGAAAGTTTCACTATGATAACGTCCGATGTGACGATTTTACGGCCGCCAAATGAACCTCTTTCTTGCATTGTACATGAAGACAGTCACGTAAGCTGTTTTTTATTAAACGTCTTGTAGTTGTTGTTGTTGTTGTGCTGATTTTAATGCTACCAAGAACCCGAGACACATGGAGAAGTGTTGCCACTGATGATTGATTATAATCGATCATCAGCAATTTTTGTCTCTTGTGACTGATGATCGGAAAAAGTATTTATAGTCGATCAATCGGAAACTTCTATTTTTAGAAACATATTTTCCAACTTTTAATTTCTATGGGCAAGTTATATAGAAATGAAATTCAAAGCTGTCTATAAGGTACATTCTAGATTTGTGTCAATAAAAGTGAAGAAATTTGATTAAATAATCTTAGTAAGTCAACCAAAAAGTATGATATTTTTTCTTATTTCTCCTTGAAAACATGTGTTGTAGGCACTCATTGGAAGCGCCTCACGGAGGCGCTTCTAATGAGTACCCACAACATGTGTTTTCATGAAGAAATAAGAAAAATATTATCTCATTACGAAAACATACCTATATAATTTTGACCCTCTTAAACCCCACTTTTATATAGTAAAACTGGGGTTTACAGGGGTATACATTATTTTTCTTATTTCTGCTCAAAACATAGATTGTGGGTACTCGTTAGAACCGAGGCGGTTCTAACGAGTACCCACAATCTATGTTTTGTGCAGAAATATGAAAAAATACCTGAGTTTTTTATCTGAAAATTTTCAGTTTTTGGAGATAAAATTTTCTATATATTTGAATAGGCGTGTTTTCGTAATGTGGATGCCATTTTTATTGATCTGGAGCTATAAAAAAGTACCTGGAAGAGGGCAATTAATGGTGAATAGATCTTCTACAAATCGATTATTAATCGATGATTAGTTAGGTTCACAAAACCGATGATCGACTATGAAATTCTGGCTGATTCCCAGCACCAACATGGAGGCTGCGTCGAATGTATTATACGAGTCTGTACATTTTTGCTTCCATGAACAACCCACCCCCACTTGGTGCCGCTGTCTTACCCAATTATTTGAGTTATCAGTGTTTGAGATATCGATAGGCAACTGTATTTTATTTTCTGATTAACAGTTGTGCGGTGGACACAGACCTGTTTCCCAATTTCGCCTCAGCTACGCAGGGAGCCATCACGAGTTCATTCGGAGCGTTTCGGACAACTGATCTCAGCGGCGGATTTGTAGAAATGACATTTGCATGCACGATTCAAGTCTGTCTGGGAACCTGCACAGCCGTAAGTTCACAGTGACTACACTTTTAGCCTGCAAGGGTGTGGCATTACCAAATTATAATATTACTTGTCCACCGACAAGTAAATAAGTCAAAATAAACTTGTCCGTCGAAGATTTACTTGCCCGAAAATTGACATTTTTCTTATTTCTCAAAGAAAGCATATGTTGTGAGTATTCATTTAGACGTATCTTATGAGACCCTCAACATATGCTTGGACCCAATATACAAGTATTATTAGGTCCGAGACATATGTTTTCTTCGAGAAAAGATATATATATATATATATATATATATATATATATATATATATATATATATATATATATATATATATATATATATATATATATATATATATATATATATATATATATATCATAATAATCTGTATATCCTTCTTAGTAAAAGCTATGAAGTTCTTGTCACAAGACAAATAAACTGAAATTTCTTAAGTGCCCTCAGTGAAACGGGGATGGGGGTGGTCGGGTGGTGCGAAGGTGCTGTGTATCTTACATCACCGGGGCGTCCAACTGATATTGGCTTACAGTTGGGCAAGGCCTACTATCCTTGTAGTGGGTAAGGGTAAAGGGGGAATGTTTTTATTTCTTCTGTTTCTTCACTTTCATTCCTGTTCCTCTTTCTTCCCTGTCCCTCTCTTTCATCTCCTCTACTCTCTCTTCTATCTCTTTTCTCCCTTTCTCTGGGAGACGACACAAAATGACCCTCAAGGGTTGACGTGTCGTTAAACCCCAACACAATCAATCAAATCAGTGAAACGGGACAAGTTGGACAAGTCGGTATGGTATTTCCACAGCCCTTCTCTTAGGGGGAGAACACTCTGACATTTTTGTCTCCCTTCTGAAATACACCACAACCTCTTTATAACGCTATTGCTAAACCGTGTTAGTTAAACAACCGCATGTTATATCCAAACAACACGGTTGTTTAACCATGTTCAATATAATTTATACATTTTTTGGGATCAATCTTTGAACCGTATTATATCCAAAACCGTGTTATAACGAACCGTGTTATAAAGAGGTTGTAGTGTATTAGCCACAAGGTGAGATAACCTTCGATATGCATTACGATAACACGCCTATTCAAATGTATTGAAAATTTTACAACCAAAACAGGAAAATTTTCAGATAAAAAAAAATCTGATATTTTTCATATTCCTGCTCAAAACATAATTTGTGGATACTCGTTAGAACCGTCCCGCAGTCTATGGTTTTTGATTGTGGATACTCTTTAGGACCGCCTCGCAGAGGCGGTTCTAACGAGTACCCACAATCTATGTTTTTTAAGCAAAATAAGAAGAATAATGTATACCATGTAAACCCCAGTTTTACCATATAAAAGTCGGGTTTAAGGGGGTCAAAATTATAAAGGAATGTTTTCATGACGTGTGCGCGCAACGAAGACTCGAACCAGCTTGGGCATATGCGCAGTCTGATCAGAGTCTTCGTTCTCTGCATGAAGAAATATTGCATCCTTGGCTATCAAAAATTCGCCCAGTGAAGATTCTGATCAGACTGCGCGAATGATCTGAATCTTCGCTGGGCGCATATGTCCGAAGGTACGTTTTCTAACGTTGGGGCTCAACAGGACCAGTTTTAATGTTTTTAACTTCATCAGCAGAACATACGTCATTTTCTTTAGATTTTAATTTCAAATGCAGAGCTAACATCATTTTTTTCTGTTTTTTAACTTCATCATCAGCATAACTAACTTCCTTTTTTCTGTTTTACTTCATCAGCAGAATTAACTTCAATTGTTTTCGTTTTTTACTTCATCGGCAGAACTAACTTCATTTGTTTTCTGTTTTACTTCATCAGCAGAACGAACTTCATGCTATTCTGTTTTTTTTTTTTGTTTTTTTTTTTTTTGTTTTTTTTCATCAGCAGAATTAACTTCATTTGATTTCATTTTTTTACTTCATCAGCAGAACTAACTTCATATGTTTTCTTTTTTTTTTTTTTTGGCTTCATCAGCAGAACTAACTTCATTTTTTTTTTCTTTTTTGTTTTACTTCATCAGCAGAACGAACTTCATATTATTCTGTTTTTACTTCATCAGCAGAACTAACTTCATTTGTTTTCTTTTTTTTTAACTTCATCAGCAGCATTAACTTCATTTGTTCTGTTTTTACTTCATCAGCAGAACTTACTTGATTTGTTTTCTTTTTTTTTTAATTCAGTAGCAGAACTAACTATTTTTTTTTTTTTGTTCTGTTTTTAACTTCATCAGTCAAACTAACTTCATTTGTTCTGTTTTTACTTCATCAACAGAACTAACTTCATTTGTTCTGGCTTTACGTCATCAGCAGATTTTGATTTCATTTTTTTTTCTTTTTCTAACTTCATCAACAGATTTAATATCATGTTTTAACTTCATCAACAGAACTAACTTTATTACCAAAATTAACTGGTTATTTTTTTTTTTAACCTCATCAACAGAACTGCTTTCGTTTGTTTCTATTTTTAACAATTCAGCAGAACAAGCATCATTTTCTCCCTTTTACTTCATCAGCAGATCAACCATATTTTATTTATTTATTTATTTATTTCGTTTTTGTTATTACATTACGAAAACACGCCCATTCTAAAATACAGAATTTCACCTCCAAAAACTTAAAATTAACAGATAAATAACCCTGATATTTTTCTTATTTTTGCTAAAAACATAGACTGTGGGTGCTCGTTAGAACCGCCTCACCGAGGCGGTTCTAACGAGTACCCACAATATATGTTTTAGCAGAAATAAGAAAAATAATGTATACCCCTGTAAACCCAAGTTTTACTGCATAAAAGTGGGGTTGAAGGGGGTCAATTTTATATAGGTATGTTTTCTTGATGACTGCAAAAGCAGAACTGACTTCATTTTTTTTTTTTTTTTTTTTTTTTTTTTTTTTGTTCTTAATTCATTAGCAGGATTAAATTCTTTTATTTTGTTTTTAACTTTATCAGCATAACTAACTTCATTTTTTCATTTTTTTCTTCATTAGCAAATCTAACATTTTTTTTTTTTCTGTTCTTAACTGCAACAGTAGAACTAATTTCATTTTCTTCGATGGTAACTTCATCAGCAGAACTAAATTCATTTTTTTCTCTTGTTTTAAATTAATTAGCAGATCGAACTTCATTAGCAGTACTAAATTCATTATTTTTTCTGTTAACTTCAGCAGCAGAACTAAATGCACTTTTGTCTGTTTTAAACTCCATCAGCAAGACCTTACTCCATTTTTTCCGCCGTTTTTAACTTCATTAGCAAAACTAACTTCTTTTTTTGTGTCGTTATCAACTTCAGCTGCACAAATAACTTCATTTGTTTTTTTTTTTTTTGTTTTTTTTTTTTTTTGTTTTTTTTTTTTTTTTTTTTTTTTTTTTTTGTTTGCTTGTTTTCTACTATGTAAAAGATCGAGCTTTATTTTTTTTCTGCTTTTAATTTCATCATATATATATTTTTTTTTTTTTTTTTTTTTTTTTTTTTTTTTTTTTTTTTCAGTTTTTAACTTCATCAGCAGATCGAACTTTATTTTTCTGCGATTTATTTCGTCAGCAGAATTAACTTCGTCAGCGAATTGAACTTTATTTTATTTTTTTCCTTTTTTTTTTTTTTTTTTTTTTTAATTTCATCAGCTGAACTAACTTCATCAGCAGATCGAACTTCATTTGTAACCGTTATCAACTTCGTCAGTAGATTTAATTTCATTTATTTTTTCTGGTTTTATCTTCATCAGCAGATCTAACTTCTTTTTTTTTCTGTTTGAATTTTTTAATTTTTTTTTTTCTGTTTGAAATTTCATGAGCAGAACTAACTTCATTTTTTTTATTTCAGTCTGCTTTACCTTTATCAAAAGATCTAACTTTTTATAACTTTATCAGCAGAGCTACAATGCAACATCAGCAGACAGAACTAAATGCCAAAAGTTTGAAGTAAAAGATACCATAGCCGGCAAACAACAACAACAATAAAAAAGATAGAATTACAGTCGAATCTGAATAGTTCGAAAAACCGATGGCTCGTTTACCATGGCTTATTTGAACTCGTTTTAGACTCCCTTCGAAATTCTTCCGATAGCTCAAGACAACAAATATTAAAGGAGTATATATTATTTATCATGAAATTGCATGTTGAATGTACTAATTAGAATCGCTTCATCGAGGCAATTCTAATGAGCGCACTCAACATATCATTATTGTTTAGAAGACCGAAAACAAATCCCTAAATTATCGTCATTTTCTTCCTGACCTGGCGTCATGATTAACTCTCAGTGGCTCGAACTACCGATATCTCGAACAAATCGCCATGGTCCAAAAGATGTTCGAGCCATTGAAGTTTGACTGTGTTTAATATGGTACCATATTTGTATGGAACCAACTCGCGGTGTTAGTTTTGGCAATCAGGGACCTTTAAAGCAGTATTTCTGCTCAAAAATCATATATTTTCTTTTATTTCTTGCTTATACTCGTATATAGTTATTTTTTAAAGTAAATCCTTCCTAACTTAGATTTTATTTCACTACAAATCCCCTTTACAAGGCAAAACTGTTATTTGGACATCTTATTTGAGCCTGTTTAATTCTGGGTGACCCGGTAACAAATCAATACACGTAGGAACATGTGTTTTCATTGTGTAATTTAAACTGGTTTACACACATAAAGAGCAGTTTGCTGAATGAGTGAACAGTGTTTTTGCTATGGATGAGTTAAAGTTTGCATTGTTTTTGAGCAACAATGGGTTTGGTCATTCTGAGTACAGCGTTAAGGCTTCTTTGGGATCATTGGGCCCATTGTGGAATCTTTGAACATGGAGTTCTGCTCATGTGTACGCTAGAGGGCGTAAGCAGTGTTGCAAACTTCATTACTGCTTATGAAGAGTCTCAATAAAACCGAGACTCCCATTTTCTTATCTGTAGTGTGTTCTTTGTTTCGATGGGCAATCTTTTTGACGTTTATTCTGTTCTTGTTACAATTAATTTTATAATTTCAGACAGGATGTGACGGTGGTGAGCAAGGATGGGGTCGAAAGCGACGTACGACGAATGACGTTGAGTACGAAGATATAAATGTAGGTTCCGCTTTGTCCGTCGGTAGTGACGTTGATATTTATCCGACAGGTATGCAAAACTAGACGGGTATTATGGGCCGTGTCAAGCGAAAAAGTGTCATCGAGCATGCGCAAAATGAGCGGATTCTCATTATACTGTACATGTGCGATGTCTAATCAGGGCCTTCGTTCTCCATTAAAATATTTATTTGTAAACAATCCCAGCTAGCATTCTTTATAAATCTATAGCGGGCCGCTATCGGCCCGTCAGCTACTCTGACGGGCCGATAACGGCCCGCTATAGATTTATAAAGAATGCTTACTGGGAATGGTTCTGTTTGCGGACAGTGAAAGCCCTTCACAGACCGCGCGAATGCGCGGGCTGATCAGAGCTTTCGCTGTCCGAATATGCCCTAAGACACGTTTCTGCCTGGTACGGCCTTCAGTTTATCAGCGCTATCAAAGAATGGACGTACGTGAACCTCAACATGAGACATGGGTTAGGGTTAGAAATATTCAAATGAATGAGAAATATGCAAAAGTGTGAATTGCCAAAAAAAAATCTTTTTTTCGCAGTTCCGCGGTCAGAAAAACTTCTGACGTGCACTCAAGGAAGACTCAAATCAGTCTACGCCTCGGCTCAGTTTGATCTGAGTCTTTGTAGTTCATATGAAGAAACTTTACATCCATGACTGTCCAAAATGTGCCCAACGAGGATTCTGATCAGCCTGCGCGAATGCGCAGGCTGATCTGAATCTTCGCTGGGC
>OZ024838.1:36347769-36435759 GCA_964016985.1 Anodontia alba
CGCGCAAGCGCAGCACAGGAATATTATAAGAGGTCATTCAAAGTGTTGGTTTGAATTTCTCGGTCTCAAAAGCAACCCTGAACTTGAACGATGATAACTGTACTTTTGACATTTATCAGAAAATCGCTTCTTATTTTGTTATTCCTTTTATCGCTCTACTCTGAAGCAAAGTTCTAACATGCAGTAGTTAACCTCGGGGTTGGGCGGTGGGGCGGGGGATAACTTCCTATATATGGCATAGTAGGGATGTGCGTGCCGAATGGCCCCCTTTTTTCAGCGCTGCCAGGTATATGATTAGCCCCATTTTTTTTCAACAAAAAGTATATGACTGACCCCATTTTTCTTGATTCGTATGTGAAAGGCCCCACTTTTCTGACATCCCAGTATATGCGTATATTTTTTTCGCTCATAGATTTTTTGAGGCTGCTTGTTCACTTGGTATTCAATGAATTGACTGCGATATCTAGCTACCACCAGCAATAAATGGGATATAAAATCAAAGGGCAGTATATGACTAGGTCAGCATTTTGGACGATCAAGTATATGAATGGGTCAATTTTTTCAAATACCAGGTGTATGAATGGGGTAGGTTTCGAAATTCTGGGTCGTACACCCGTACCACAATCACCCCCAAGTTATCACCCCCCGCGCCCCGCCCCATTCACACCCCCCCCCCCCCGCCCCCCGAGTAGTTAACACGCAGATGCGCAGTCTGATCTTGATATTCTCTGTTCGCATATATTCTAAGGTTCCTTTCCTCAGCCGCTGGTCGTTTTGAAAACAAAGCATAGGAACAGAAAAGAGAAATGATTGCTGATAAGTTATTGTAAAGCACAAGTCAGTTTCTTCATTTAGTATAAAACCCAACGCGAATAATGTTTCCGAAAGAAGTCGAAAACGCAGTACTTGTCGTTTGACAGCTGTTGTTGACAAGGTGACAGAATAGATCAGAATATGATATCATAATTTATACTCAATTATAGAAGTTCAGATTATGTTCTTGTAAGATTCTAAGACGTAGATCGAAGATTTGGTTTGAATGTCTTGAAGCGATTCTGACCTTACAAGCATCTTAGTTGACGTCAGCTGTTTTTGGTAAAGGTGAGAGAACTGATTAGACTATGACATTGTGTTTTATATTCAATTATTGAAAAACAAATTATCGTTTTGTGAATATGAATAATTAATATCTTCAGTTGTTGCATGCGATACAGCCAATGTCAATACTTGCCCAAAGTTTTCAGACATAAAGGACCAAGCCAACAGTATAGACCTTGATGGGACGCCGCCAACGCGTTAGCCACTCATCCAGTAATTTTGACACATCGCCAGACAGTACTTTTAAAAAAAGTTTTCCCCGGATCTCTGTCCTCTCCAGGCCGACTGATAGGCGTAATTTGATACTCATCCAGACGTCACAGGATTAGAAAAAATGTACCGCCGTACCGAGACTCAAACCAGGGATCCAGGGATTATCGACTGAGCTATTCGGCCACTACTGTCCACAAGTATGGTGCAAGGTTGATATCTGAGCTGCTTTAGATATCCCATAAAATCACAGAACAGTCACTTTTGTTCTAAGATGTTTTCCCCAGACTTATTCTGTACAAGTTTAAGCTTTTCAAAAAAGCTTGCTATTTTTCATTACGAAAACACGTTTATTCAAATATGTAGAAAATTTCACCTCCAAAAACTGAAAAAAGATTAGATAAAAAACTGATATTTTTCATATTTCTGCTCAAAACATAAATTGTGAATACTCACTAGAACCGCCTCAGTGAGGCGATTCTTAACGAGTACCTCCAGTCTATGTTTTTGAGCAGAAATAAGAAAAATAATGTATACCCCTGTAAACCAGTTTAAAACTGAGTTTAAGGGGGTAAAAATTATATAGGCTTCTTTTCGTGATGTCAGCCCCTTTTTTTATTAGTGTATCAGCCCAGACCCACCCGTCAAATTTAGTGACATGGTATCTGATCTTGTCCTGTCTCTTTTAGAGGGATTTTAGGCTTAGCTGCCATTCCAAGAAATTTAGAAAGTGATTTAGTCCATATTGTCTACTCAAGAACCATTCTTTCCCTAGCAAATAATGCTAAAAATATATATATAGGAAATGAAAATTCCAATTAAATGAAAATTTAATCAACTAGCTATCAAACAAGCATAGAAACAGAGTTAAATTACGACCAAACTTGCTAAAAAAAAAAATAACACAATAATTGGGATTTAATTGATTTAATTAAAATTTTAGCAATGATGCTTTAATAAATAAAGGCCGTGGAAGAGGATCGGACCAAACAAAATGTGATTTAGGTTACATGGGAAAAATTACGGACGGTAGGTTGGAAAATATTTTTTTTTACTTTGTTAAACGTTTTATATGCGGTTAAAAGAAAAACAGTATGGTTGAAAATGGAAATCCCCGCAAAATCCTCGAAAAAACTTTAGGATCGGTGGTGAAAAATTTAGCACGGTTGGGAAACGTGAAACTTCATTTTTTTTTTTTTTTTTTTTTTTATTTTAGACCCTTAGATCATCCTTTCATATATTAGAATAACACAAGACATAGTGGGGGTCTAACCCTTTCATCTCTGAGTCTCTTACGTGGACTCTTCCATTTTTGAATTTGGACTTTTCCACTGATGCAAATAGAAAAAAAAAGGTAAGAGAAAAGTCCAGGGAGTGTCACAATTACAAATCGCAGCCCTTCCCAGACACCAAGAGGAAGAGGAAACCGACAAATCCAAACAAGCACAAATCGAACAAACGTCCGAAAAGCACTAAGATTAGCTCTCTCTTCCCCAAGCGAGGTAATCGCAACACTAAAAGAACTGAAAAGCACAAGAACAAAATGACACATGGTAAGACATACAATAAATCGCCTCGTAGAATAAACCACAAAGCAACAAAGAGTAAGACTAACACCGGGACCACCGCCTTAGAACGGTCAGTAGAGTAAACCACGTGGGGTTTAAAGCACTTCTACAGCTAGCTAACTTCACCCTGGGTCCCGATGCTACTCTTAATACAGAAATACTCGCACAAAAATATTCGCATAAAGGCTCCCAACTCAGTCAATGCATCAAAGCGAAAACATAAAAATCAAATTAATCACATTAATAAACAAAGACGAGTACTCATGGCTAATTCTACTGTATGCCAGAGTAAATGAAAACCAATAGTTGAACCACGGCGGGCCAAGCCAAAGACATATCGTCAAGCCCCAACCCACTGGTTAAAGTTTTACGAAGAGGCCGTCATTGAGTCTGAGGCCCGAACCGCCGTTGTGCAATTAAAGAGTGAAGCATAGCCATCAACAATGATTGGGTTGACAACTAGACATGCAGTCTGCCGCATAATATCCAGGCTAAAGCCAATTCTTTTATAACGGTTAATAAGTTTTCTGAATTGCTCCGAAAAGTTTCAGTCAAATATCAACAACAGAATAGCAGTGTAGATCCTGATGCCTGGATCTTCAATGTTTGTACAGGTATTGGTTTTGATCTATGGGACACCGCTTATATGACAACAATTATTGTAATCATCAGTTTGTGGAAACCAGAAATTGTGTTATCGCCCGATACAGCACCTGGCAATATTGTGATTTAGCGAAACAAATTACATTAACGGCAAACGGGTCACAGAAACCAATTAATGGATCGGTTTAGCAAATTGAATCAACGGTAACGAATTCATTGGTCGTATCACGCGAAAAGGGTTATAACAAATGCGAACAATGAAGCCCCTACCAGACTGCGCACGCGCAGTCTGGTCAGGGCCTTCACTGTTCCCCAACATGTTCACAAATTTACAGATTTCGCCAGTGAGGACATAATCCTGATCAGAATGCGCAGATACGCAGGCGAAGCTCGACCTTTGCAGCTCCAATTTTCGTAAAGCCTTTTCAGCATCACAGGCCACGTTTAATGGCCTTATGACGTCACATGTAATGCACTTATGAGATTATTTTTATGATCCTACGTGTCGGGCCATGGAGGAAGATGTGTTTTCCTTGCAATAAATGAGGTTTCAAGGACTCATAGGACTCAGGGAATATGGAACTTAAATAAAAGGTTAGTTGATTTATATTTGCATTTTTTTATTGTTATTTTTTATTTCTAAGCAATGATTGCATATTGAGAGGTAAGCTGTAAAGTCTACGAAAGGGATCCAATTTTGCATCATATTTCTTTTCTAATTTATCTTTACTTATCAGAAACCATTTGTCTTTTCTGTTTCTTCGTTTCGTTTTCAAATATTTATTACAAAAATGATTTTACTGCCAAAATTGGGTCTCACCTATGCAATTTCTAGAGTAAGTCGTGTGTTTCTAAAACAAAACGTTTTTCACTTATTTTTGCTTTTCCTCACTGAATTGAAATACAATATTGCGAAAAGTTTAGAAATTTTGATTTAGTAAAACTTGTTTAAAACCTGCATCTAAAAACTACCAACCAATCATTCTTTACATAATTTGCAGCCATTTTAACTATGGGAAAATGGATTTTTTTTTTTTTTTTTTTTCGATTTTTTTAAACCACTTAATAGAATGAAACTTTTTGTGCACAGGTAGTTACATCAAAAGGTTTTGCATTGAATGGTGACAAAAATTTGCCAATTCAGTTATTCTGAGTAAAGCGCCAAGCCACGTTTTTGACCTTGGTGCGTAAATATGCATATCAGAATGATTCATGGCAAGAAAGGTAAACTAAGCTGGAAAACAGGCATGCTTTTGTCAGGAATGAACGAGTCGTATTCTCGGGGGTGGGGGTAACTTAGGGGGAATTTTGGTACGGGTGTGTGAGCCAGTATTGTATTTCAAAACCTACCCCATTCATATACCTGACCTTTGAAAAAACGGACCCATTCATATACTTGATCATCCAAAATGTTGACCTATTCATATACTGCCCTTTGATTTTTTGTACCCATTTATTGCTGGATGTTAGACAAATATTACAGTCAATTCATTAAATACTAAGAGAACAAGCAGCTTTGAAAAATCTCTGAGCGAAAAATATGTGCATATACCAGGATATCAGAAAAATGGGACCTTTCACATAGGAATCCAGAAAAAAGGGGTCATTCATATACTTTTTGTTAAAAAAAAGGGGGCCAATCATATACCTGGCAGCGCTGAAAAAGGGGGCCACTCGGCACGCACATCCGTACTATGCCATATATAGGAAGTTACCCGTCCCCCACCCCCCACGAGGTCGTATTACATGATCAGAAGACTAAAAGACAGCTTGCCCTGCTGGAAAAGTGTCTTGCAGTCCGAGGCAACACAGTTACATGTACGAGTATGTCGCAACTGCACTCAAAGGTGTTCTTTGTTTAAGATGAGTTTAAACGCCACTGTCAACAGACTCACTCGTATCGTGACGGTATCTGGATGTCGCAGTGGGAACTAATGCCTCTTACAATGCCGCCCTACTGCAGTATCATGGCCCCAGCATCCATCTATCATATGAGCCAGTGCATGACAAAACCTACAAAATGGCATGTGCGCCCAGTGAAGACTCAGATCAGCCTGGGCATTCGCCCAGTCTGATCAGAGTCTTCGCTGTCCGCATGAAGAAAGCTTGGGTCCTTAGCTACCCATTGTACGCATAGAAAAAGACTCTGATCAGACTGGGCGGATGCCCAGGCTGATCTGAGTCTTCACTGGGCGCACATGCTATTTTGTATTTTTTGTTATCTGCGGATTCATATTGTCCTGTCACCAGTGACCAGTCATATTTCTTCCACCTCGACAAAGAGCAGTTGGTGCCAATTTCAGAATTTCTTATGTAGGACTCGGCTGAGAATTCGACTCAACCTCCCGGTGCAAAGGCGCTTGCTCCGTTAGATAAACCAGTCGGACGGGTCTTAGGATTTTTAATACATGGCGGGAGTGCTAAGCCTTTCACCAAGAGGATGACGATATTTTCAGACGTAACTGAAGCCAATATGTGTTATTGCATAAAAAGCAGTGTCGCACGTTATTAACAGCCATGCATTAACCGGCGAAAAGCCGTCTATTAATAAGGCAATTCACGCGCTGTTGATGCACGGCTACGCAACTTTCAATATGATCGCACCGGGGCCACAGACTTGCTGCCGTTACGAGACGTGTACTGCCCGGCCTTAGAACGAGCATAGTCCGTGAAAATTGCGTTCGCGAGACATCGGTGAAAAGGCGAAACAAAATAGAGCAAGAAATAACGCGATTTGTAGCAAATGTTTTCAGTTTTTATGTAATAATAGCGATCGAACATGGTATTCAATGCATTAACATTCGGCAGGTCCCGAGGGAGGTATTGAAAACCGAGGCCGGATAGTTTTCAATGCATTAACATTCGTCAGGTTCCTAGGGAGGTGTTGAAAACCGCAGCCTCCGGCCTCGGTTTTCAATACCTCCCTCGGGACCTGCCGAATGTAAATGCATGAAGAACCATGTTTGATCCTTACAATGAGACAATTCGAGTATCTACCGGGCAACACACTTGTGTCCGACTCCTGTCTGCTATCCTCGCATTATGAACATGCGTCGTCCCCTACAAACTTCAATCATCATCAAGAAATTACTTCATAAACTGTTCACGTTAAACACCAAATCATGATAGTCAATTAATCCATAGACAAAGTAAAAAAAATACTGACAAACCAGTTCTTACATTCTAAGAAAAGCAAGCCGTTAAATTACGTGCACAAACAAAAATCATAGGTGAAATATTGAATGGGCATACATTTTCATTCTTGATAACGCCATGACGTCCATTGGTCAATTAAATGGACAAGTTGTTATTATAGTTATTTATAGGCGTGTATAAACGCTGCATACAGCACACGCCTGTTTCTTAGGTGAATTCGTTTTCACGTGCATGTTATATTTGAATCCTAGTTCCAGGGTAACGGTCAGCTAATCGAGAAATCTAACACGCTGGTATCAACAAGTGTCTTGTTTTAATACACTGGGGATTTTCGGAAGAATTTTCTAGTTATACACGTTTCAGTAATTGTGGTTGAAGTCTTCAACCAAACTAGACTCTTCAACCATACCGCTTATTCTTAGTCGACCAATACCTTTTATTTTTAATAAATTAGATGGAACGTATTCACAAATGTTATTACAAATGTTATTGCATAGTCGTTACCTTACATAATATGTACAGTACTCGCATCTAATCTGTTTGTGGGTTACGTAATATGGACAATTCTATTGAACCGATGTTTTAAACAGGATTTACAGTAAAGCACAATTTATTTGTAAGAAATAGTGCGTAGAATCAGTGTGTTCTTTGATAATAAGCACCTCAATAGTCAACAATTGTTTTATCATATAGTTTATCTTTTCTATTCATAAATGTGGCAATAACTGTCAACACCAGACCCTATTTATACAAAAAAAAAAAAAAAAAAAAAACGCTCGTAGACGTCGGCGTCACTACTAGCACCGTCATCAAAACTAGATATTTTCTGGCTTGCACGCGACTGATATCATTGTTCTCATGCCAGCTAATCAATATCACACAATATTGACTGGGCTGGAGGCATGTCCGAGCCAATGAAAGGCCGTTTATTTATAGATCATATAATTAAGTAATATGAGGCACAACGTCAGTAAAAGTACCTTCGGATATGTGCGCCCAGCGAAGATTCAGATCAGCCTGCGCATTCGCACAGTCTGATCAGAATCTTCACTTGGCGCATTTTGGATATTTTTTTTCCATCACGAAAACATGCTTATATAATTTTGATCCCCTTAAACGCCATTTTTTTAAAGTAAAACTGGGGTTTACGGGGGTATACATTATTTTTCTTACTTTTGCTCAAAATCATTGATTGTGGGTACTCGTTAGAACCGCCTCGCCGAGGCGGTTCTAAAAAGTACCCACAATCTATGTTTAAAGCAGAAATTTGGAATATATCAGAGTTTTTATATGAATTTTTGCTTTCAGTTTTTGTAGCTGAAATTTTCTATATATATATATATATATATATATATATATATATATATATATATATATATATATATATTATATATATATATATATATATATATATATATATATATATATATATATATATATATATATATATATATATATGAATAGGCATGTTTTCGTAATGACAAAGGACACAGGCTAAGTCTTCGATGGGCGCACTATTCCAAAATGCGTTTTCTGACGTTGCTGGTCGGAATTTTATAATGGTTATTATTTTTTCAGGATGCCTCAATTACACAATATTTTACTGGGTTATTTGTTGGTAGCGAATATCGGCCTGCTGAATGGGGTATTTTCTCCAAATGGTATGTTTCACGTTTCTTTTCTTTTTTTTTTTTTTTTTTTTTTTTGTTGTTGTTTTGTTTTTGCTTTTTTGTTGGTGGCGGTATTATAATTATTATTATTATTATTGTCGTTAATAATAATAACAAGAAGAAGAAAAATTATAATACTATTAATTTCAGAACTGGTTAGACTTTCAACATTTTGCAATATTTTAAATTTGACAATTGGTTGTCAAAACCAACACATTACATCATTGATTGGACGTAAATATCAATTTCAGGTGTTACATAAACCCATCAGAATCATTTTCACATCTCATTCAGTGACCACAAGAAAGGAAATGAACCCAAATATTGCTCACTTATTTGATAAATCTGTCATTCAAACTTCAGGATCTGATTTTTCTTGACAAAAAATAGTGCGAAAAGAGTCAGAAGCTGTGTGTCATTTAATACAAACAACTAATCACCTGTCATGTCAAGGGGCTTTCTTCTAGATGCAGAGTTATAAGGAAAGTCTAATGAATTCTGAAATTAGTAGCAATAATAATAAAATTACGAAGTGGAGAGCCGACAAAGTTGTACTCCCCTAGTGCGTTGAGTAGTACAGCTGGTACCAGACATTGGGTATTCGTTAGTTAGATCTGAACATGTCGAAGGTCAACTGATGATGATGATGATGATGATGATGATGATGATGATGATGATGATGTGTATGTGACTGAAGATCGGAAATATTTTTTATAGTCGACTAATCGGAAAACTTTATTTTTAGAAACACATTTTTCTCACTTTTCATTTTTATAGGCAAGTTATAAAGAAATAAAATTCAAAGCTGTCTGCTTGGGCCATTCTTGATTTTTTGGTCAATAAAAGTATAGAAAATTGATAAAGTAGCCTTAAAGTACTGATTGGACGGCGCGTGAATCGCGCCGGTCTCTTAATATAGAATTTTGTATTTTTATGTATGGAGAAGTGTTCGATTAGCGCAGAGCGCAGTTTGCCAAGTTTGAATATGACCAGCAGTCCACCTTTGGTAAGTTTGTCTATGATCTGTGATCCATACTTATAAAGTTCAAACATATTCATACCTGACGCATGCTAAAATAAGCTTCTGGATAAGAGCTGGTAACTTATTTAAGTTTTGGCATTTTTTTTTATTTTTATTTTATTATTATTTTTTTTTTTTTTTTTTTTTATTATTATTATTATTATTTTTTTTTTTTTTTTTTTTTTTTTTTTTTTTTTAATAATAGTGTACAAACTAAATCTCGTGGAGATCCAAATATGACGAGGATTCGCATATTGTTTTACAAGAAAATTCATAAAGCTTAATAAAAGCATATATTAAAGAATCACATTGTTGTCCTTTTTTTTACCCGTTACATTGAAAATTTATTAAACTTTAGTATACCCATGTCCCATATTTCTAAGTAAACATGAACAAAATTTGAGCCGGTACTTACACGTTTCATCTAACTATTTTGTCTCGTACTTTTCTTATTTCTCCATGAAAACATATGTTGTGGGTACTCATTAGAAGTGCCTCGCGGAGGCACTTCTAATGAGTACCCAGAACATACGCTTTCATGGAGAAATAAGAAAAATATTATCTGAATACCCCTCTTATTGATCTGGAGCTATAAATAATTACCTGGAAGAGGGCTAAATTAAGAGCAGACATATTCTCTACAAGTCGATTATTAATCGATGATCAGTCGATTTTACAAAACCGATGGCAGACTAAGGAAGTCTGGCCAATTCCCGACTCTAAGAAACGCATTTAAAATGCTACCTTGAAATATAAAATCAAAATATTCAGTAGTACTAAGATAATTCCGTTTTCATAAAAAATTACCAGTCTGGAATAGTAATTAAAATACAGATTAAAATAAGATTTGAATTTTAAAGTATTCTTTACAAAGAACAAATGCCACCATGATAGAAAAGTGCATTGTGGGATAGCTATTATAGTAAAGTATAAATAGAAACACAAGTTATTACGACTTTGAATGCATGTAATTTTTAAAGCAATAGGAATTTTTACATGCGATTTTCATTATTGTCGTCACAGCAATATCTTAAATATAAAATATTCTGAAATTAGGGATTCATCATCATTAAAGCAACATTACATCACGAAAACATGCCTATATAATTTTTATCCCCTTAAACCCCACTTTTATATAGTAAAACTGTGGTTTACAGGGGTAAACATTATTTTTTTTATTTCTGCTCAAAAACATAGATTGTGGGTACTCGTTAGAACCGCCTTGCCGAGGCGGTTCTAACGAGTACCCACAATCTATGTTTTGAGCAGAAATATGAGAAAATATCAAAGTTTTTTTATCTGAAAATTTTCAGTTTTTGGAGGTGAAAATTTCTATATATTTGAATAGGTGTGTTTTCGTAATGTATATAATGCCTTTTAACTTACAAAATTACATTTTACAGTGATTCGATGTTTGTTTCAAAGTACGTTTTTACTTTTCAAACTGCACGACCCGCAAAAAAGCGACTTTCGAAGAGTGCCCTGTAACCGCCTTATGAATCCGTGGTCAGTTAGAGAAAAATGGCCATAGCGCTTAGAGCTTTGGGAATATTTTGATGATTGTTGGCATAGTGACAGACATCGATTAGATCTAGCCAATGAACTTGCCAAATGAGTTTTTCATTGACAGACGCTAAGCCGAGACAAACAAGACATATAACAATATGATAATAACCATAACTCTTGAGCCTTGTGAAGTATTTTGATCCTTTTACTAATTGATGCCGAAAAGATCCTGCCAATGGACTTGCCAAATGTTTGATTTTATCGACCCGAGGCTGAGCCGAGGCAAAAGAATACAGTTCTATGATAAAAGTTTACCATTTTCACAACATCAGAATTTTCAGTGCTATCGGACAATTATGGTATAATATAGCGATTTTATACTAAAACGACATGCCGTATAAAGCAGATTGTGCCTGTCTGCTGAAAGTTTATTTCCGGTTATTGGATCGATTGTTTACAATCGAGCTATAGTCACAGTACAATCGCTAAAATTTTTTTCTAAAGGTAGTTGTCCATGTGATTATCATTGACCAACGTAATCAAACCACGCGTCAGACGCAATCCAGGTAATGGTTATTTATAGCTACGCTATCCTTGTAGCTGTGACGTCAGACTGTAGGTGATAGAGGATTAATCTATTAAACCTGGACTGCCACATTTAGGGCATTAGCAGACAGTACATGCCCAGGTCAGACGCTACAGAACGCAGTGTCTGATCAGGGTTTGCACTATTTGCTTGAATTACAGGAAGTTAAAGGTTAAATGAAACATTTATAAGTTCCCGTTCCGGACCATTAATCAGAGACAATCGGCCCATCATTGCTGTCAGTACTTTGATTTTACAGTTTCTGTGAGAAGTTGCAATTCGCACAAGGTGGTAGTACGGCTAGACAATGCAGCTGATGGCGGACTGATATATATTCAAGGTCGAAGTTCAGCCTGTAAGAGAACTACTTTTTCACACCAGATGGACTTTGAGTTCGATTTTGACTTGTGTAGTCTCCAGTATGTAAGTATACAAGCGCTTCAACACGTTCTCGCTCGGCGTGCTGGGAAAAAAATCAACGGTATTTTAGAATATTTTTCTAACATTTCCCAGAAGATAGGCTTTGACATTTCATGCAAATTGTCTCCTAAGAGACAATTTGCAAGAAATGTCAAAGAGTATCTTCAGGGCAAAATAAGAAACAAATACAATGTTTGTCGTCTGTTGGATTTGCCCAGAGTGTGCTAAAGGCTAATAGCCTTTCTATATATCAGAACGGCCTCGATGGCTCAGCTGGATGCGCGTCCGACTGGTGATCAGGAGATTGCGGGTTCGAACCCTGCCGGGTCGGCAACATTCTTTCGTGGAGATTGATCATGAAATATTTTCTACGGCCATTCTCTCCCTTCCGCTGATTCAAGAAGGGATGCTGTCAGTTCCTGGCGAAAGCCTGCGCACAATACTGGTTAACCTGCACTATAAAAGTGTGGTTAGGTAAATTGACTGCGCTCGACATGACCCCATTGCGTTGACTTGGCCGTAAAAGCTCAACACAAACAAAGTATCATTATGCAGGTATTATAAAGTATCGATACTAACCATCAGTATCGAGACTAACAATTAGTATCCGCTGATTCAAGAAGGGCAGTTGTCAGTTTCTGGTGAAAGAATGTGCACAATACTGGTTAACCGCTTAGAGGACTAAGCCTGTCCAGTAAACGTGTGGTTAGGTAAACTGACCGCGCTCGACATGACCCCATTGGGTGACTTGGCCGTAAAACCGCAACACAAACAAACAAACAACCAGTATCATGACACAGATATCATGACACATAGATGCATTGGTGATATCGCCCCAGCTCTAGTGGGCCAATCGGTGTAAATTTAAGCCTGGTCCCGCAGAACCCGGATATGCCCTGCCTTTGCAAACAGTGTAGATCCAGAGGAAGCCAACAAATCTGGATCTACACTGTATGTCATTAAGTATATGAATTTATATCAACAACCGGGATCAAGTTGTTCGGTATAAAAAAAGAGTGCGTTTTCTGGAGACAAGCAAAAAAGTAGTCCACTCTTTTAACTGCAAACCCTTACATTTTTTCTCCTTCTTTCGCATGCTTTATTTCTAAAATAAGCTAATGAATTAATAAATTAAATGTTGAAAGCAATGTTGTTGTTTTTTTGTTTTGTTGTTTTTTGTTTTGTTTTTTTTTGTTTTTTTTTTTTGTTTTTTTTTTGCGCAAGCATATGTGTGCTCGCGTATGATTTTATTCTTCTTTAGCATATATCCATATCCAAAAAGTAGTACGTCACAAATCGATGTGGTCCTTGGACCCAATATACAAAAAAAAAAAAAAAAAAAAAAAAAAAAAAAAAAAAAAACTTAATAATTATAGACATAACGTCTATAAAATGAGGTCTACTCTGAAAAGAAAGAAGTTGGTCCCACTGGGATCAAATTCTTTACTTTAAGAAAAGACCCATTGTCAGAAAGGAGGCAAAAATATTATGACAGAGTTACGTCCCCATGAAAGTGTTCCCTTTAAACTTTAAGTTAGTGATTTTGTTTTGACAGGATTCAAAGTTCCGAGTGATTGTTCAGAGAAACCCTTACTATCAGACAGGTCAAGACAAAGTTATTCCTGTGATGTGTTTGGTTGACACCTCTGATCTTCAGGTGTCCGGGCTTATATTTCCTGAGTGAGTTTTTAACCCTTCTCTTGCTAAATACGACATGCTCTGTCTTAGCAAACAGTGTAGATCCAGATCAGTTGGCTTCTGAAGAAGCCAACTGATCTGGATCTGCACGGTTTGTCATTAAATAAATGAATTTCTATCAAAACCCGGATCAAGTAATCCGATTGGCTGGAATTTAGAAGTGGGCGTGGCATTTTAATTTATTCAGCGAAATGTTGTCTTCGAACTTACGCAAAATGTATAGATTCCGATTCAAACCGCGCATTCGCAAAATGTCAAATGAATCTGTTTGTGGACGACGAAGGTCCTAGTCCGAATGTGATGATGTGCAGGCTGACCTGAGCTTTCGCTGTCCGCATATGCCTGAAGACAAAATTCAAAATGACATCTAACATTAACAAAAGACAGCTTTCCAGAGATTCATTAAGTTAACGATTCCGACAGACATTCTTCCAAATAAATTTTATCAAAAATGAATTTAATTACATCTCTGAAATATCATAATTTTTCTTTTCTTAATGGACATTTAAAAGTCGCGCGCATGTCGGTTACCGAAAACTGCCGAAAGCTGCCGAACCTGTGACCATTCGTAGTTCCTGATTGTTTATCGGTGACCTTAGTTGCCATAGGGGCTCATCAGTATTTATTTGCTGCTGGTGGGATAACTAAATACGCCTAAATGTTAATAATTATACATGTATCATAACGTGTTTTTTCTTCCGTCCAGAGAAGTCCTTGATGAGTCCTTTAACATGACAACAAGACCAACAGTTCGAATGCGCATGCTTGCTGAGTCACATGATATCACAGGAGGGGACATTACTCTAGACGACAAAGTTAAAATGTCTTTAACACTGGATGACCCATATAAAGGCAAGTTATTTCAGTCCTACTGTACCCGGATATGCACTGAATTTGCAAACATTGAAGATCAAGATCTGTTGGCTTCTGATGAAGCCAACTGATATGGATCAGCAATGTTTGTTATTTAGTATTTGAATTTGTATCAACAACCTATCTCAAAAAATCTGATTGGCTAACAGTTAAAAGTGGGCGTGGCATCTAAATGTATTCAGCATGGCAAGGGCAAACTCACTTGTAGCAACTTGACTCTCCAAGGTTCAATTAGCTGCGCTATTTTCCCATTGGCCTAATGAGTTATTGTTTTTCTGATTAACTACATGATATTCTGAGCATTGTAAGAAAACTTCTCTGCCTGTGCGCCTACATAAGGAAGATTCAGATCAGCTGCGTATTCGCACAGTCTGGTCAGAATCTTTACTGGGCGCGTCTTAGCAAAGTCTTTTATGCGGACAACAAATACTCTGATCAGGCTGCGTGGATGCGCAGGCTGAATTGATTCATAGCAACCTGTGCACACACAGTTTTATTCTTTTCCAACAATTCATTCGTTCCTGTTAAGTTGATAAATCAACTTTTCCTCATTATTTTTCATTAACAAAATTCAACATGAAGCCCAACTCAATCGGGAGCCAGATGTAGATATATTTGTTTACACTCAGTCCCGTACTAAACTTAAAGACCAGATGTGTTTTTTCATCGCTTCGGTGATGTTAATCTGACGCAAACATAATTTTGTTTTTGACTGAAATGACCATTTCTTACATTGAAATAAATATATGTGACCAACAGAAATATTAATCACTACTCCCTAGTCGACATCGTTTGGAAACATATTTTCATATGGAAAAATTTATGAAAGCATCTTAATATAGTACATTATAGACTTGCATTTTTGAAACCTTTTGTCGTCCTTGAAACAATGCATTTTGATCTCTGGTTTTTCTTAAAACAGTTACACTTCAACCGCTTTATAACACGGATCGTTATAACGCGGCTTTGGATGTAACACGGTTCAAAGATGGATCCCAGAGATGCAGAGATTATATTGAAAAATGACCATAAATGGTAATTTTTCAATATAATCTATACATTTTTTGTTTGGATATAACATGGTTGCTTAACTAACACGGTTTATGCTATGGATCCCAACAACAGTGTTATAAAGAGGTTGTGGTATATTCTTATTTTTGACCCTGAGGTCAGTCTTTTTCGTTATTTACATTGCTGATTCAAAATGGCGTCGTTGCACCGCGACGTCATCACTGGAATGGTACATTTTCCGAAAGGGATGTTACGGCTTCTGTTTGTTTATACCATAATGCTTATTTTGTTGTAGATGTTAATAATCATACATTTTTTACATAAGTTTTAACCTCCTCCGTGATGGTTACTCTAAATGGTGTGATCCCAAATTACGTCACGGAAAATCCGGCGGCCTTATTTGTCTGAGTCAGAGGCATTTTGTTTGCACTGCGAAAATGTACAGTCGACTTTCGTTATCTCAAATTCCAAGGAACTCTCTGAAACACTTCGAGATATCCGTACATCGAAATATCAGAGTTGCAGAAGTGAGAAAAACAATAAATCGAACAACCGCATTTAACAAATGAGTATGTAATTTGACTCCTGAAGATGGAGATATATTGAAAATATTGTAGAAAAGAGGAGAAATTGCTCATCTCCTCTTTTCCACAATATTTTGTTACCTGTTCTTAGATTTCCATGTTTAAACAGGGACCAGAATTTCCCTTCGAGATACGCGGTTATTCGTGATAAGCGAGGTCGAGATAACGAGAGTTGACCCTATTTTGATACGTTTTTGAGATTCGTGTGGGATATTATTAAAAAATAGATAAGTAAATAAATAAATAAATAAAAACATGAAGACTTCTAAATCGACACAGTATAAGCCAGGTAGGTTTGTTATGCGGTTTTCGTTTTAATTTCAGTTAAACATAGGAAAAACGTCTTTCCAAATGATTTCGAAAAGAATGTACTAGGTATTTTCTTCTCTGTCAAATATTCTCCTCAAAAGAGGCGCAGTCACGCCTCATGATATTTAGTGGTATGCTACCTGAACTGTATACTTACAGGTGACTTCGACATTAAGGCCAAAGAATGTACGGCAGCTTTAATACAGCTGGTTAAAAACGAGTAAGTATATCCTCATATGGTGGCATGTTTCTGCCATCAGAATGCAGTTAACTATTTTGTCACATTACGAGAACACGCCTATTCAAATATACTGAAAATTTTACCACCAAAAAAAATGAAAGTTTTCATATGAAAAATTCTAAAATTTTTCATATTTCTGCTCAAAACATAGATTGTGGGTACCCGTTAGAACCGCCTCGACGAGGCGGTTCTAACGGGTATCCACAATCTATGTTTTGAGCAGAAATATGAAAAATAATGTTTACCCTTGTAAATCCCAGTTTTACTATATAAAAGTGGGGTTTAAGGGGGTCAAAATTATATAGACATGTTTTCGTGATGAGTTATCTCTTTGTCTTGATATTTATCTTGTTTACCTACCTATTTATCGGACTATCTAGATAAAGTACTATTTATCTTGTCTACCTACCTATTTATCGGACTATCTAGATAAAGTACTATTTATCTGGTCTACCTACCTATTTATCGGACTATCTAGATAAAGTACTATTGTCTACCTACCTATTTATCGGACTATCTAGATAAAGTACTATTTATCTTGTCTACCTACCTATTTATCGGACTGTCTAGATAAAGTACTATTTATCTTGTCTACCTACCTATTTATCGGACTGTCTGGATAAAGTACTATTTATCTTGTCTACCTACCTATTTATCGGACTGTCTAGATAAAGTACTTTATTTTAATTTTTCATTGCTTTTTTCATGATTATGTTCTCCGTGGAATTTCTAACAAACCACTTAAAAATAGAAACATACTTTATAGCCTTTACAGCATTCTTGTTATATTCTTTAATTAAAAGCACCATATTCCTCAGAAATAAATGTAACCGACCAGTTCGGTGAAGCACAAGAAAAGTAATGGAAATATACCACTTTCACCACTTTTATTGATATATCCAAACACTGGATGGTAATAGACACAGGCCTACAAATACAATATGAAAACATTATAAATAAAATATCACATGAGCCTGTCAAACATAATCAATTGACTCACAATGCATAAGGACTACAAATATAATGAATCAGCTATCATTATATAAGGTCCAGCAACATTATCTTTCTAATTTATTAAAAGAAAATAACTATGAAGCAAAAAGGCATATTAATAATCTGTTTGCCTGTTCGCATCATGAGCAAATTCAGATTATTATTGAGAATGTGCAAAGGAAACATTTATTTCCAATGCTATTTAAATCTGAAAAATATTAAATTATTTTCACAAAGTGACCTAATTCATTTTGTGAAGTATACAAAATTTGAAAACAATGTTCTCTCTGCAGTGGTATGCTTAATAATTTAAAGCAGTATAAAATACATGAAATAATAAAAAAATGAAAATACTGCAGATTGAACTTCACGAGCATACCAAAAATATACTCATACACAAAAAAATGAAATGCATGTGCATGTCTGTTCCATTATAAAGATGTGATCCACCTTTCTCTGTTTTCTCTCATTTTATTTTAATTCAAAAATAATAAAACTGACACTCACCAAAAACTGTGGGTTTATGACCACTCTCTACATCTGCTTCTTCACCACCCTGACATCGTGATGGTTAGCTAAAATTTGTAAAACAAGCATAAGACAGAGGTACATTCCGGTGAGTTACATTAGTAATTTTGTTAAGTATACCGACACCCGAATTTATTAAGTTTTGACCACAAAAGCAGAGAAATAAAAGAAACTGCAGCGAAACAACAGTAAATAAAAACCGCATATATATTTATTGTCATCATAGAAGTTGAAATACTGTAGAAACCCCGAAATTTCAGTTTTACTGCCAAGTATGAAATTTTGTTATTGAAATGTTCCAACCTTAAAAAAATAATAATGAAATTTACTTTATTTTGCTAGATAAAATAATATGATACTTACAAAATATCTCTGTGTTTACTTGGTCTTTAAATCAGAAAATAGAATAAACTATTTTTAATCAAAATTATGTCAAGAACATTTTTATGTATTGTCACTTTGAAACAAGCCAAAATAATGAACAAGTTTGCCAGCTGATTACAGTTATGTTTTCACTACCTACATATTTTCACACTTCAACTGGCCAAAGAAAAGTTTACTACCACAATTCACTCACCAATACAGGTAACTACAGGCAAAGATTTATTGAAAGAAAATTGCTTCAATACCAAGTATTTTTATCAGTTTACC
Organism: Anodontia alba; assembly: GCA_964016985.1. NCBI lineage: Eukaryota > Metazoa > Mollusca > Bivalvia > Lucinida > Lucinidae > Anodontia > Anodontia alba. Next base: position 36,366,496 of record OZ024838.1, read on the forward strand.
TGAGCAATTAAGTCACTGGATTTAACAAGTGCAATATCAATACAAGGGTTGTTCAAAAAGGGTTGTTAAAGAAGTAACTGCACTAGGTATATTGTATTTCTAAAATAAACATTTTATATGAAACAATTGATTTTATTGCTTCACAGAAACATCAAAGATACAAGAATATGTAGTATCAAATGACATGCAGAACCATTTGATACAAAACTATTAAAATCAATAAAATCAAGGTAAAAGCAATTTTCACCCATGCTACATAAACATTGTTTATCCAAGAAAAGTTTAATTTGATAAATGGTATTAATACAATCATAAAATGTGGCATCTGACAGCCTTTAAAAATTCAGTTAGTCTCTCGTTTTTCAACTGGATCAAAAATGAAATGATTTGTTTTCGTATCTCTGAATTAATGTTTGCAACATTAATACAGAGATACTATAAAAAAATCATTTCATTTCAAGAATGAGAGACCGGAACGGAAATTTTACAGGCTGTCAGGTGCCACATTTTATGATTGTATTAAAACCATATATCAATTTATTAAACCTTACTTGGATAATAAATTTTATACATGTATATGTTTTTAAGAATATGGAGCCTTTGATATACACGTTATCTCTCTTGCGTATCATCGCTACCCAACTAGACATATTTTGAGATACTTTCTAAAAATAATATGAACTAGCATATGAATTAAGGGTACTTATCACATCGGCGGCCAGCAAAAGCCCAGGCAAGTCTGCACATAAGCGCAGTCTTGCCTGACCTTTGCTCTTCGCAGTCATGTAGTAGAGACATGAGGAAGCTTCAACCAATAGAAACCGTGTGCCGGCTTATAGACCCTTTTAAACACTACGTCACACATTAAACATCATTTGGAGCCTCTCGGTCTTTAACGCAGAATACGTTCTAGCCTTGTTCTTATTGGATGGCAGAAAGTTGTTGTTTACGTTTATCGATCACTATAATTGCCAATCTCTTTTCAGTAAAATAAAACGGTTTCATTCGTCAAACGATTCTTTTCAGAAGTGATTCTCATCGAGTGATCATTTAGATGTCATCAAAACAAATATTTTCTACAGTAATTCTCTCCCTTCCGTTGATTCAAGAAGGGCAGTTGTCAATTTCTGGCGAAAGAATGTGCATAATACTGGTTAACCGCTTAGAGGACTAAGCCTGGCCAGTAAACGTGTGGTTAGGTAAACTGACCGCGCTCGACATGACCCCGTCGGGTTGACTGGGCCGTAAAAACACAAACAAACAAAGATATATTTTGACTATGTACTAGCTAACACTAGACCTAAAAATGATCACCACTGAGCAATATTACGGGTACGCGCGTGCCTGCTGATATCGGAAAAAATATCATTGACACATACGATTTGTCTTCGGAAAAGTAGTCAAATCACTTCTTAAAGCTGTATTTTGAAACACTAGATAAAATTTTCGATTAAACATTAATCAAAAATTATTTATTGTCCGAGTAAAATTTGGCTTGAATTAATTGGTACCAATGGAACCTGAAATGTTTTTGCCATCCACAATTTTTTGTCACGTGGCATAACATTATAACCACGTGGTCATTAGCCCGGATGAAAATAATGACATTAAAATGGTCTATATGTTGATTCCATTTCTCAGCTGTAATCTATATGGAACTAGGAGCAGCTGCACTATTGTAGGCAGTAGACTGGTCTGACAACAGAAAGAACGCTTATATCAAACGTACTGTCCTTTCGACATCTAGCTCTCGGAAAGATGTTTTTTGCTTGGCGTTTTATCTTAAATGAAAATATTTTGTTCTGATTGACTATATCTTATCAGAAACCATTTGTCTTTTCTGTTTCTGTGTTTTGTTCTCAAACATGTACCCTAAAATTTAATTTATCGCCCAAAATTGGTCTGACCGATGCAGTTTCTATAGTAAAGTGATTTTTTTTTTTTTTTTTTTTTTTTTGGTATTTTTGTCTAAGAAAATATTTTTTACATTTTTTTTGCTGAATTTGAATTATTGATGTTTCACAAGTGTATTGTGAAAATTTCAGAAAAATTGCACAAGCAGAACTTGTTGAAATTCGGCCTAAAGGTTACCTACCCTACAAATTTCTGCACAATTTGCATTCATTTTTACTTAGGGAAAAAGTGAAAATATTGATTAGAATAAAACTTTGTTTGCATAGGTAGTTATGAAAAATGGTTTTGCATTAAATCATGACAAAAGTTTTCAAATATACTTCTTCTGTGTAAAGCGCCAAGCAAAACATGATTTTCTGAAAGATGTCGGAAGCATAGTAGGCCAGGTATCAATCTTTAAGACACACAATGGTTAGTACTGAGGTAGTCAAATAAACCTGTTGTCAAATGCACAATGCTGTGGCCAGTAATTAAGCTATCCAAATGTTGAGCGTTTAGTATGCTGCGGTTAGTAATTAGGGTATCCGGATGTTCAAAGTAATATCCAATATTTTCATGTATTAACTGGGAAATAGTATTTTCTGACAAAAAAAAAAGCTTGTATCAAAGGGAAGCCAGATATAAACCTTTCAGACATACCATGGTTGGTAACAACATTACGAAAATATGCCTATTCAAATATACTGAAATTTTTATCACCAAAAAAAATGAAATTTTTCAGATAAAATATTCTTAGACTAATATTTTTCATATTTCTGCTCAAAACCTAGATTGTGGGTACTCGTTAGAACCGCCTGGCGTTTCTAACGAGTACCCACAATCTATGTTTTTAAGCAGAAATAACAAACATGATGTTTACTACTGTAAACCCCATTTTTACTTAAAAGGGTTTAAGGGGGTCAAAACTATATAGGCATATTTTTGTGATGATGAAGTAAAAAAAAAAAAAAAAAAAAGTGTTCAAATTTTAAAATGCTATTGTTAGTAATTACTATTTATCACAAACTACACAAGCTTTTCATTCATTAACTGAGAAAAAAATAGTGTATTCTGACAAGAAAAAGTAAGCTTGTATCAAATGTAAGCCAGGTCCCGAGGTTATACAACTTTTTTTTTTTCAAGCTGAACTCACGTGAGCATGAAATTTCCTCCGCAATAGATATGCAAACGCCAACAATAGCTGATAGCAGAGACATATTGATACTCAGTTATGTTTAGCAAGAACGAGTTTGCAACTGTTAGTAATTTTAGATTTACCATAAATATTGAGACAACTTATTCACTTACCATACTTGTCCTAAAATTTGAAATAGTCCATTCCACTATCCAGTGATGTGTCTCAAATATTGCCGTATGGTCGGCAAACAGCGTAGAATTTGACGCCGCATTCTGCGGCGTCTGATCTGTGTCTACACTCTTTGCTCAGTCCTGTCTATATCAATATTTAGGGTTATTACGAGAAAAGACAATTTCAAATGCTGCCGTATTTCACCGTAAATCCAATCGGTAATAAGTCACGTGGCCTTCGATAATATACCGGTCATCTGTTGGTGGAAAACAATGGCATTCGCTTGTTCTTTTTCCCTCTTCCTATTGCTTATAAACCTTTCGTTCATAGGGCAGAATAGTTTCTATGGTCACGGGATTTTCCGATAATCTCCGAGTGCCACGGAGATAAACAGTTACTTGTATACGGTCCTCAATTTTATAGGGAAATGTATAGATATACATAAATAAATTCCTATCCTAATTTGATATATTTAATTTCCACCAGCATTTGACCGGCCGATATTCAGGAAAAAGTCGTTAATTTCCATCCCGTCTCTAAACGTGTCGTAGTGAAATGGACTGTTACAGAGGAAATCCGAAAATACGTATCCGTAATTCTTAGAGAAAATCCGTATTTCCATTTATAATTTTGACGAATTGTTATCCACAGATGTTCGACAGATGAAGACTTGTTCCCCAACTTTGAACACATGTCTAAAGGAGATATAGCGTCAACGTTTCGCGCATTTCAACCTACAAACTTACAAGGTCACCCGGAAATAGATGTGGCTTTCACGTGCAATGTCGAGGTCTGCAAAGGCGAATGCCAAAAGGTAAAAAACAATCACAAAATACAAGTGTCATTACGAAAACATGCCTATTCAAATATATTGAAAATTTTACAACCAATAAGGAAAAAAATCAGATAAAAAATTCTTATATTTTTCACATTTCTGCTCAAAACATAGATTGTGGGTACTCGTTAGAACCGCCTCGGCGAGGCGGTTCTAACGAGTACCCACAATCTATGTTTTTGAGCAGAAATAAGTAAAATAATGTATACCCCTGTAAACCCCAGTTTTACCTTATAAAAGTGGGGTTTAAGGGGGTCAAAATTATATAGGCGTGTTTTCGTGATGGAACCCTCTTTACAACGACAGCATTTGTTCACAAAGACGTTGCCATTAAAATGAATTTGCTGTTGTAAAGAGAATCCTTAATTAGCAGATTGATACGTAAGAATCGTCTTGTTTTGTTCTTGTTTCCTAACAGAACATATGTTTTGGATATTTGTTAGAATTGCTCGCTGAGGCGATTTAAACAAATATACAAAAAAAAATGTTTTTTAAAGTATTAAATACAATATTTTTGCATAATAGGTGACTATCTGTTATCTCTTAAGAGAAGGTTTCATGACAGTCAAATTGTCATAATAAAGAGTTTTTTCGTTGTATCGAGTGTCGGTATAAAGAGGGTCGTCTATACCATGATTCATGCGCATGTGATGCGATAATGCACGAACATGAGAGAATGCATTATCGCATTATTGCACGTACATGCGCAGAACCATGGTCCAACTGATTTATCACATTTTATTGCATGTAGATAATCTACATCGCAAGATATTTCATTCTGAATGTTGGGAATTTCGGCTACTGTGTGATAAGTGAAGATACATAGGAAATGTCATATTTACGAAGCAGTCTTCCTGAAGCACCAAGCAAAGGAGACCTAAGGAACAAATTATGACAATCAAACGGCACATATGAATTAAAGTCACAAAGGATTGCCTTTGGAGAAAAAGAACACACAAAATCACGAAAATCGGAGACTCGGTTTGATTGAGTCTCTTCATATGCAACACTAAAGTTTGCGAGGCTGCACACGCAGCCCAGCGCCGGCTTAAGCGGTATTTGATTTTCAAAATAACCATGATGGGATCAGTGATCCCAAAGGAAATAAAATATAAAATGCACTATGATGCTGTACGGGGAGACTTTTTACGGCATATGTTGTGGGTACGAATTAGAAGCGCCTCAGTGGGGCGCTTCTAATGAGTACCCACAACATATATTTGCGTGAAAAAAAATGAGTACTTTTCGGTTAAAAAGCATCTTATATGAGGCATTGTGAATCTGTTGACAGACTGTTTGTGATGAAATCGTCGGATGGGGGAAAAAGAAGCGAGATACCAACAATGGCGATGTAATTGACAGTATTACGTGTGGTACCACCCTGAGAGTGAAAACACCAATGGTCGATGCACACACGGGTGCAGGTAACAACTTTTATTTTATTGTTAGCGGTGAAATCAGGTGAAAATAAAAGTGGTATCAATCACTAGTGAAATGATATTGTATCAGTTCACTAGTGACTGATACGATTTGTATTTTCACTCCTCGCTTTGGACGACTTCGGTTTTCTTCGTTGTTTCAGATGTGAATGTTGCCTCCACTTCAGACTTTGAACACCTCTCACTTCTTTGTTTCTGAACTAAACTACCAAGTGTTTGTATGCATTTTCTTAGTTAGAATGTAAAGAACATTTTGGTATCAAGATTATTTTGATTTGTCGAAACTTTTTGTTTGTCTCTCCAGCGTTTCACATATTAAGCACTGAACGTCGACGCCATGACGTTCATGTTTTGTTTGGTGACGTTAGTTATGATGTCAGAAACGCGCATTTGCGTGTAAACAATAAAATAAAAAGAAAATTTACTCTTTTTCAGTCAATACCATAAACATTTTTATTCTCGCGTGATGAAAACATTCAAATTTTCACTCGTGCTTCGCACTCGTGAAAATACTGATGTTTTCATTACACTCGTTGACAATATTTATGGAATTCACAGCAAAATAGTAAATATCCTCTATTTCTTATGAAACACGTTGTTCATGAACAACGTGTTTCATAAGAAATAGAGGATATTTACAAATGTTTTGATAACACACGTAGGTAACTTGAACGCGTTCAGTCTGGCTCATAATTAGCTACATGTACCGTCATCTGCATGAAAGTCAAGCCTCAGTTACCTACGTGTGTTATCAAAACATCCATCCATAGACAAAGCGGTTAATCTACGATGTGAATCATAGCCAAAGTAACCTTAGGCTAATAGTTGGGGAAACTAAATGAAATAATTCAATTAAGTGATTAATATGTAGCTTTTTAACGATGGTAATATTTTTAAATTATAGTGGTGTATTCATATTACAGCAAACAACACCCTCTATTTATTGGATGACCCTCGAATACGCACACATGTTAAATGTGTTTTACAAATCCGTACAATTGTAATACTCATACATACCGATACATATACACGTAAAGTTTTTTCCTTTCATTGCTTTGGACAAACAAGCTGAATACGAATTCTACATATATGTCTACGTATACTTACAAATGTAAATACATTTTACATTTATCTATAAATATTTAAATACGTGTTTACATATACATGCAAAGTCTTCCTACATTGTTTTAAACGAACAAACCAAATACAAATGTCGCATATGTTTTAACATGTACATACAAAATTGAAATACGTTTTACACATAGGTGGAACTGTTAAACATGTATTTATATATGCGTACAAATGTAAATATGTGTTAACATATGCAGGCAAAGTCTTCTTACATTGTTTCAGATGACAGAACCGAATACAAGTGTCGCATAAATGTATGCATTTACATATATGTACAAATGTTCAATAAGTTTTTCACATACGTACTGTTAAATATGTTTATATATGCGTACAAATGTTAAACACATATTCGTTTAAAATATATATATATAAATATGCAAATGTTTTATACAAACATATAAATATTAAATATGCGTTTATAGATACATACAAATTTAAATACATATACGTACAAAATGTTAGCAACATATACGTACAAATGTAAAATATTTGATTTTAGATTTTTATTTTTCTCATACGTATAAAGTTTTCTTACATTTTTTCAGATAAACAAGCCGAATACTGCATCGAAAAGTACGTAGTAACTAGCGTTACCACAATAACCGGAATAACTCTGTTCTTTTCCTGGATCGTGTGCGGCTGCGTCATTTCGAAACTGAGGAAACTAGGAAAGGTATGGTGTACCAAGGGGTTCAAAACAGCGGTACCTGTACACTGCTTAATTTTAGCAGCGCACTGATCTTTTATATTTATTTATTTTTATCAGTTCAGCGCTAAATTGTATCAGAGCAGCGTTATTTAAATTTTACACTAATGAAGTAAAGGTATACCGTTTACTAAAGGCGCCTTCGTACACATTAAGGGGGCGCAATTCTGTTCAAACTGCCTACATCCCTGAATTAAGAAAGGTTTTGCTCTCCTCTGCAAGGGGGTCTTCTCTGAAAGGAAAGAATTTGCTCCTTTTGGAGCGAATTCTTTCATTTCATAGTAGACCACTTTTCAAAGGGTAAAGTTGTGTAGGAAATCAAAAAGAAAGCCATTTCAAGTTTCCTCCCTTGTAAAACATAGTGGAATGTCTATCAAAAGAATCTAGTCTCTCTTCTGTATACTATTAATGATCACTTCCGTTGTAAAAACCCATACCCATCTTAAAACTACAGAGTTGCACAAAATACCCCAAACCACTGGTGCTCAAAAACAGAGTAAACTTGAACTAACCCGTATCAAAACACTTTTCACATTTTGGATAATTTAGCAGAATGTAAACCAGGTTAAATAACATAGTGAAAACGCATGCTCCTGTTGTATACTGATTTTTGACCGGGTCATTAAAAATTAAACAAGCTCAAATAAAATTTCCAAAATATGGTTTCTTCTTGTAAAAAGACCTGAAGTGAATTGAAATCTAAGCAAGGAAGGCTTTACTTTCAGAATACACAGGGAACTAAATCCTTCAGTATCACGAAATTTACCGATACTAACTTACGGATTTACCCGATCAGTTACCTGTACTAATCCGACTCAGCGATACATAGAATTAAATAGGAAAATAAAATAAAAATAGATAATACATGCATTTCTGATTTAACGATGACTTTTTATAAGTTATTTTCAAAATCTACATTTATTGCACTGTCACAAGGTATGAAAATTTTCAAAGTAATTTCATATCTTAGTTCTTCCCTATTCGTTTGAAATTTAGACTATTTGTGCCTATATATTACCATTATACTTTGTCAAAAATAATCAAAACGCTAATTTTAGCCTCTATTTAAAAATGATTACCTTTTTCAGGGGAAATTTTATAAGTTATCACCACAAAGAGATGTTTCTATAGTTTGTACTGGTATATAATACTGTAGAATAAGTATTTTTCTTCATTCTTCCATTTCGCTCTAAACTTGTGAAATTAAGCTTTCCCAAACTATCGCCAAGATGTTTTGAAATAGTCTAAGTCCAATAATAGAATCATGGCCATAGCGACCTAGTGGAAATAACTGTCTTCAATCAACTGCCGCTTTTCACAGGTAACTTTCCAAGTAACGCCCCTTAGCGGGTTGAAACATATTTTTCGAGATGACTACATACAAGCAAGGAACAATAAACGATTTTTGAGTAACAATATAGCTTTAAATATTAAGGCAACTTCCAACCATATATTTTTCATCACGAAAACATACCTATATAATTTTGATCCCCTAAAACATCACTTTTATACAGTAAAATTGGGATTTGCAGGGTAAAGATTATTTTTTTTTATTTCTGCTCAAAAACATAGAATGTGGATACTCGTTAGAACCGCCTCGCCTCGGAGTATAGAACCGCCAAGCCGAGGCGGTTCTAACGAATATCCACAATCTATGTTTTGAGCAGAAATTTGAAAAATACCTTAGTTTTTTTTATCTGAAAATTTTAAATTTTGGAGGCGAAATTTCTATATATTTGAATAGGCGTGTTTTCGTAATGTAACAGCAACAAAGAAAACGCCTTGGAACGGACTGTAGGACAACTATTAGGGGAACTCGCCTACTATGCTTTCGACATCTTTCAGAAAGTCGTTTTTTACTTGACGCTTTACATAGAAGAAGTGAACTTGCAAACTTTTCTCATGATTCAATGCAAAACCATTTGTCGTAACTTCCTATGTACAAAAAGTTTTATTGTAATCATTGTTGTTTTGAATAATCAAGTACATTCATTTTTTTTTTTTTTTTTTTTTTTTTCGTAGTAAAAATGAAGCCAAATCATGCAGAAATCTGTAGTGTAGGTAATTTGTAGACAGATTTTCAACAAGTTCCACTTGTTCAATTTTTCTGAAATTTTCACATTATTGTTGTGAAACATCAATAATTCAAATTTAGCAAGAAAATTAAAAAAATATTTTCTTAGACAAAAATTCCAAAAAATCACTTTATTATTGAAATTGCATAGGTCAGACCAACTTTTGGCCGTAAATTTAATTTTAGTGTAAATATTTGAGAAACAGACACAGAAGCAGAAAAGACAAATGGTTTCTGATAAAACATGCTTAGTCAGAACAAAAGATTTTCATCTAAAACAAAAGACGAACCAAAAAACGTCTTTCCAGGAGATGTCGAAAAGACAGTAGGCGGTTCTTACAAGTACCCACCATCTATGTTTTCAGCAGAAATACGAAAAACATCAGTTTTTTTTTTTTTTTTGTTTTGTTTTTTTTTTTTTTTTGTTTTTTTTTGTTGTTTTTTTTCTGAAAACTTTCAGTTTTTTGGAGGTGAAATTTTCCATATTTTTGAATAGGCGTGTTTTCGTAATGGAACTGCAACAGTGGAAACGCCTTGGTACGGTCTGTAGGAAAGCTATTAGGGGACTTCGTCGAGGAGGTTCTAACGAGTACCCACAATCTATTTTTTGAGCAGAAATTTGAAAAATATCAGTTTTTTTTTTGTCTGAAAATATTCATTTTTAGAGGTGAAGTTTTCTATATTTTTGGATAGGCATGTCTTTGTAATGGAACTGCAACAGAGGAACTATTAAGAGGCTTAAACCAGTCTAACTCGTCATTACGAAAACACGCTTGACCCCCTTAAACCCCCTTTGTTGTAGTAAAACTGGGATTTAGAGGGGTATACATTATTTTTCAGGTTTCTGCTCAAAACTTAGATTGTGGGTATTCGTTAGAACCGCCTTGACGAGGCGGTTCTAACGAGTACCTACAATCTATGTTTTGAGCAGAAATAAGAAAAAATGTATACCCTCTATACCCCAGTTTTACTACAATCAAAGTGGGGTTTAAGGCGTGGGGGGGGGGCAAAATTTATATAGGTTTTCGTGATGTTTAGCATGGTAGTCACCTTATTAGTGAAGAGATGGCTGTTTTTTTGTTGTTTTATTTTTTTTTTTTTTGTTTTGTTTTTTTTTTTGGAAGGGGGGGGGGAGGGGGAGGGGGTGGCTTGCGGCTTGTATACTATCTGTCTTGCTTTGTTTGCTTTTCCTCTTTATGTCATTAGTAGGGTGATGGCCTGTGTCTGAGATTGTTCCTAGACAACCTATACTATTTTCTGGCATTTAAAGGGAGACAACTTAACTTCCTATTAGCTTTCCCTCTCACAAGTCCTTTCTGATAAGCGATCTACTACGAAAATCTTTTATCACATGGCCGTCAAGTTATTCAGTGAAATAACCCATGTCATAAAAATCATATAACCACACGTGTTATAACACCTGCAAGGCTTCCCATTGGTTAGCCTATTTATCCTCATTAATATTCGTATTACTCCGCTTATTGATAGCAACCAAGATGGTGTCCACGTTCGCTGATACAACTTCCACTTTTGAAACAGATCCTGTCTTCAATTTTGAGATGAACGATAAATGTCAGACCGATGGAAGGGGAAGAAACAACACAATCACAATATGAATAACACAGCCACTAGAAATATTCATGGTGGTTAAATTTCGATGTTTTTCGGCAACATATTTAGACTAGGGGCACTTTCAACATCGATGTCGTCAGTCAATGAAAAAAAAAATCACCTCCAAAAAGCATTGGAGGATAACACGACTCCGACAGGCAATAAATGTTTCAAATTAAAATCCAAACTACAGTTAAAATGTTTTATGTTCTTGAAATCTGTCATTTACTTGGGTGTATCAACCACCGTATAAACTCTATTGATCTAGGTCAGTGACCTTTAAATACGACAGCTGACTTTGGGGGATTTCCCTACTGATTATCAGTGACGTATTGACTCGCTGAATGACGTTGAAGGGAATATTTATTTTTAAATTCATTTTTTCAATTGAAATATATATTAGCTCAAATAAAAATCATCATTAATTCCTACAGTTTAATGAAGTAATAAATGGCATATGTATCTTGGTTCTAGCTATTTTTGATACTTATCAAATAATATGCGAACTATTTTTGTTGCGTAGTATTATTGAATCCTTGGTAGTAAGTTGTTCCGCATAGCTATGGAAAGCCGTTATCATAATATATTTTGTGCATTTTTTTTTTTTCATCGGAATGGCCATGTTATAAACAGAATCTTACATTCGTGGTCATTTAATATGAAATTTATGAAACTCGTTGGGTAATTTCGGTATTTTGCTCGCCAAGGCTCGCAAAATACCCCGAAATTACCCAAACTCGTTTCATAAATTTCATATTAACTGACCACTCATGTAAGATCCTCTATTTCCTTTTAGAGTTCGTTACTTTTCAGAAAGGAGCAAACCATTTTGACAGTTATCACCTCCCCTCCCACCCCCCCCCCCCCCCCCGACACACATCTCCCACACACACAACGCCTTTGAAACAGTATTCCTGCGAACAGGATTATTCTGACAGAGATACACCGCACCCCGCCCCCAACTCCCCCCGCCTTGAAATATTATTCCTGCGAATGGGGAGTAGATTCACTCTTCTTTGATCGCCCATCTTCATCACGAAAACACCCCCTATATATTTTTGACCCCCTTATACCCCACTTTTATATAGTAAAACTGGGGTTTAAGGGGGTATATATTATTTTCTTACTTTGGTAAAAAACATAGATAGTGGGTACTCGTTAGAACCGCCTTACCGAGGCGGTTCTAACGAGTACCAGCAATCTATGTTTTGAGCAGAACTATGAAATATATCATAATTTTTATCTGAAAATTTTTCCTTTTTTTGGTTGTAAAAATTTTAACATATTTGAATAGGCGTGATTTCGTAATGTGTTTCAGTGAAAAAAAATGAAAGCTGACTCATTCGAGTAGCTCCAATTAAGACACTTTGTTTCAACCTAAAAGTATTGACATTTTTTTTTTTTTTTTTTGTTATTTCTGCGTGAAAATATATGTAGTGGGTACTCATAAGAAACACCTCGGTGAGGCGTTTCGAATAAATACCCACAACATATATTTTCATCATGGTGAAAAAAATATACAACTGATACCCCCGCTAATCAAGGGATATGGTTGACTCTCTTGGATGTATATTCATTCCTTTCCTTCATCACGAAAACACGCCTGTATAGTTTTGACCCCCTTAAACCCCACTTTTATATAGCTAAACTGGGGTTTACAGGGGTATATATTATTTTTCATATTTCCACTCAAAAACATATATTGTGGGTACTCCTTAAAACCGCCTCGGCGAGGCGGTTCTAACGAGTACCCACAATCTATGTTTTGAGCAGAAATATGAAAAAATATCAGAATTTTTATCTGAAAACTTTTAGTTTTTTTGGTGGTAAAATTTTCAATATATTTGAATAGGCGTGTTTTCGTAATGCTTTTTTCAGAAGCCATCATCAAAAACCAGCACTGCTAGACGGTTATCAGAACGAAGTGTGAGCATGGCACGTGCAGTGGGCAGACGACTTTCCAGCATACTACAACTTCCTATCGGTTATGATATGAAAGGACCGAAGATGATGGCAAGCATCCCTGAAATGGAACCAACACCACCACCGAAACGTCGCGAATCTGTTACTGTAAGCACAATAATTCATGACGTCATTCCAAATACGTGTCGCTGTCGATCCACATTCACGTATCAGGAGTCATGTACACAAACGGTGCAAAATGACTTTGAAAAAGGCGAGGAATTCGTATCAGTTCGAAAAAATGAAAACCCACCTGTAACATCTAAAATTAATTACTATTTTGACACAAAGAATACGTCTGAAAGACCGTCTGTAGCTGGGTCAAAGGTCATATGCGTGCGGACCGCAGAAAATGATCAACCATCCGAACCACGTGCCGATTATGATACTCCTCTGCATAAAACTACCGTCTCTGTTGGCGGTGAAAATTCAGCATTGGAAAATTGCAAATGGTCAGCAAAAGAAAGTAGTTCTGTAGTTAGAAAATATTCTCACGATTACGATTGCGATTCATTTAATCATGCATCCTCGAACAGGTCTGGACTTCACGTCGATAATGACGATACTGAAGAAACTAAATATAAGTCCGTGTTGAATATCTCAAAAACGGACAAGGGCCCAGTCTATCGAAGCTCAGTCATGGAAGAAATCAAAAGTACATCCACAGAAACGAGGAGTCCAAATGTTAAAGCTAAACTCAACTATGACGACATTCACTTGTTTTCAAATGCATCGGATGAGTACCGAGATACTCCAAATGAGGGCACATCCGGTCAATACCATCTGATAACATCAGATGAATACCGAGATATTCCAAATGAGAACACTTCCTGTCAGTTCCGTCTGCCATTATCGGGTGTGTCCCGAGGTACTCCAAATGACCGCCTTTCCGGTCAATACAGTCTGCCATCATCAGATCATGTTCTTGATGTTTCTAGTACTATAACATCTGAAACTGAGGATGGAGTTTGCGATTCTCAATCTGATACCCGTCCGTCCTTTTCAAGGAACTGCAGTTCGGAAGTAACTTTAGTTTCTAGGTCACGTGATGGGATGGTAAGCGGGAGCAGTGTGTCGAGCATTATCACTGTTTATGATGACTCCATACTTGATGATGATGTATTTATACCAGCCGCTGATTATGAAACCGTGTATGAAACAGTTGAATTTGGTGCACAGTTGAACGGCGAAAATATTAATTCTACGCACGTATAGACACATAATCTAGGACTGTGTTATGCGGACACTATTGTTGGGAACGGGCACAAATTTCATAGACGATCTTTGGCTTTGTACAACCAACTGATCATCGACTAATAACCGACTTGTAGAAAATACAGTCGACTTTCGTTACCTCGAATTCCAAGGGACTCTCTGAAATACTACGTGATATCCGTACCTCGACATATCAGATTTGCAGAATTGAGGAAAAAATAATTCGAACAACCACATTTAACAAATATATGTGTAATTGGACTCTTGAAGTTAGAGATATATTGAAAATATTGTGGAAGAGAGTAGAAATTGCTCCTTAGGAGCAATTTCTCCTCTTTTCAACAATATTTTTTTTACCTGTTGTTAGATTTTCATGTTTAGGCAGGGACCAGATTTTCACTTCGAGATAAGCGGTTATTCGAGATAAGCGAGGTCGAGATCAAGACAGTCAACTGTATATTCATTCTTAATCAGCCCTCTTCCAGATACATATCCACTGCTCCATTGCTTACTTCTCCATGACAGGGGGTAGTTGGGTGAGGCAAAGGTGTCGTGTATCTTGCCTCACCGGGACGTCCAACTGAGATTGACTTACAGTTGGGAAAGGCCTGCTATCCTTGCAGCAGGTATGGGTAGAGGGGGAATGTTTTTATTTCTTCTGTTTCTTCACTTTCATTCATTTTCCTCTTTCTCCTATGTCCCTCTCTTTCATCTCAACTGTCTCTCTTATCTCTCTTCTCCCTTTCTCTGTGAGACGACACAAAATGACCCACAACGGTTGACATGTCGTTAAACCCAAACACAATCAATCAATCTCCATGATAACATGTGCTGTGGGCATTCCAAGGCGCTTTTAATGTGTACGCACAAAACATGTTTTCGTGGAACATAAGAAAATATCTACAGTTTGGTACCATCCTTATTCCAGGCTATTTTCTATCAGTGTTTTTCAATGTGACTGTAGATCGATTGTTGTAATCGATCATTGGGAAAAGACTAGCGGCACACCACCCGTACTACTCAGTACTGTACATTACAGACATAAGTACTGAATTGACCTACAAGGGTAGATCTATAGTCGACAAAATATGAGCTTTATATTTTGTGAAGGACATTTCAAAAACTATCCCGTGCGGGCACATGGCGTGATACAAACTCGCAATAAGGTAGATGCGTTAACATTGATACGACGTTGTCTCAACGTTGCGTGTCCGTTGGTTGGGAACCGTCAGCTTATAATGTTAATCCCCCCACCCCCACCCACACACACACACTCTAGGTACTTATTCCCCCCCCCCCCACCCCCCCCCACCCCACCCCCACCCCCCCCCCCCACACACACACACTCTAGGTATTTATTCATCGCTCCAGAACAATAAGAGGGATATCCAGAAATTATTTTTCTGAATTCTTCATGAAAGCATATGTTGTGGGTACTCATTAGAAGCGCCTCCGCGAGGGAAGTCGCAATTAAAATGAGTTATAGAAAATCGGGAAAACAATATCGCATAAGCATCATTAAATACGCCCCTCATGAAGTCAGCTGTTGATATTTCTTGGATTTCTTTGATGTGTGACTTATTAGTTGGGTATCTTACAGTCAAGTGTTTCTTCAGTTATAAAAAAAAAAAATCGAGCACAGTGCGGTAATATAAGGGTAATATAGTACCTACATTTGTTAAAGGCTCCATATTCCTAAAAATAGATATTTTATTCTCCAAGAAAGGCCTAATAAATTGATATATGGTATTAATACAATCATTAAATGTGGCACCTGGCAGCCTGTAAAATTACAGGAAATCTCTTGTTCTTTAAATGGATGATTTTTTTTATCGTATCTCTGAATTAATGCTACCAATATTAATTCAGAGATACGATAAAAAGTCATTTTATTTTTGGTTCAGTTCAAAAACGAGAGACTAAATGAAGTTTACAGGCTGTCAGATGCCACATTTTATGATCGTATTAATAGTATATATCAATTTATTAAACCTTTCTCAGATAAAAAGAAAAAAGTCTGTTTTTGAAGAATACGGAGCCTTTAAGATTGTTGTAAACAAAAATTATAATATGATGTAAATGTTTTGAAATTTGTTTCTTAGAAAAGGAAATGTTTTCATTTGCATTAGATACACATATTTGTGTATATTCATTTTTAGGTGACACGAGTTGAGTACCTCACTCATTGAATACCTATACGATCATGACGTCATAACCTGAAGTGCACATGATGTCGGCGGACAAGTTTAACAGATTCATTGGATTAGACGTTTTGAGACTTCAAATTAACCATTTCATCCCTGAGTTTATAAAGTGGACTCTTCTTTTCTAGAATTTGGACATGTCCACTGGTGCGAATGGGGGTTTCAGTCTAAAATCACAAGAATCCGCTTTGGTCTGCAAGGCTAAAATGGTTAGTCCTATTTAAAAAACCTCCACAAAGAAACTAGCAAGTGTTCTATATTTAACATGCGTGCCATTTTTATCATTTTTTAATAATTATCTCATACAGCATTGAGAAACTTCAGTACAGTATAGAATTAACTGTCATATGACGTCATGAAGAGGGTCAGATGTCTGCCAAAATGAGGGTTTAAAAAGACCCATACAACGAAAGAACTTTCAGAAAAAATGGCTATACCAAAATTTTCTCACTGTCCTCCAAAACCATATGAATACTTCCGTGCCTATTTTTTATAATTTCAAACATTAGTACCGTTTGCCAATAAAACATTTAATGATATAGTTGCAGTCAAAACCTGAAAACCTACCAAGTGTACACATAAGGCACGGTTTTGTATGTTTCCGTTACTATCTTTTTTTCGCCGCAACCATGAATCAAAGAAAGGTAATCCCTGTGCTATGACGTCATGATCGATTGCTATTTATAACTGACTGAGCTGCGCCAAAACAAAATCTGTCTTCAGTAATGTTTCAGCTGTGTATCCCCTTAACAGACTGTGCAAATGATAATGTTTTTCGAGTATGTGCAATTTGCCTTTCAAAATCTAAAATCCCGGTATATTTATAGGCGAATTGCGTCTGTTAAAAATAGACAGCACGTGCTCAGTGCGTCTGAGCAGGCGCAGTTCGCATATACCCAACGTACATGTTTTGTATTGGCGAGGTTCTCTTTTATCTCTATTGGTATAATATGTGTGACACGGACTGTTGTTTTAATTATGAACTTATCAAAATGGACGAGTATAGATCGGAATATAACTGTCAGGTGACCTGAAGCGTCTGGTTTCCAGCTCTTTTACGTCAAATGGAAAACTGAAGCCAGAAGTTACAGGTAACCGGGCAAGGTTATAGTTTGATCTACATCGGAAGAATTTCAAACAGACAATTATTGAGCACCAACATCAGAAAACGTATCTGCGGACATGTGCGCCCAGCAAAAATTCAGATCAGACTGAGCATTTGCGCAGTCTGATCAGAATCTTCACTGGACGCATTTTGGATAGTCAGTGATGCAAGATTTGTTCATGCGGGCAACGAAGACTCTCTTCAGACTGCGCGGATGCGTCTTCGTTCAGAGCACATATCAAAACGTCCTGTTGCGCCCCGACTGATCGTCAGTTGGGAAAATATCGTCTTGTTTGAGTGAAAATGGTCCTCGACGTACATGATATATTGATGGTAAATTTCTCAAAGACTAACACTTATAGGGGTGGGGGTTTGTTACACCTGGTAGAATTTCGCCAGTTTCTGTAGAGGTTTTTTTTGTGACTTCCGGCTTGTTCTCCTGCAAACGAAGCCCCTTCCAAAAAGAGGTCTACTCTAAAAGGAAAGAATTTGCTTCCCGAAAAGATGTTGGAAGGTAGATAGTTTTTGCAGGCAGGGTGTCGCCGCAAGGATAAAGAATAGCCTCCTATCAGAAGAATGGTACACACATTCGACCCTCATTGTCTTAAATTCCAAGCGATCAGAATTTTCAGTGTGAGATAACAGTAGTTTTGAGATAACAGGAGTTGAAATGTAAAGAAAATGAAGCAAAACTTAAACTTATTTTATCCAAAATTTAGTTTGACTTAAGCAGTAGTCTGAGTTATCAGTCTTTGAGGTTTGAGATAATGAGAGTCAATTGTATTACTTTATCAGAGTCATTTCCCTTGAAGGGGTGTCTGTTTCCGCATAAAACGTCAGCGCAATCTATACAGGGCCTAAAATTGCTTTTCGCACACACAATATTTGAATAGGACTCCAGTTAACTCAAAAGGTGGGCGTAGAAGGCCCTTCTAAGACTGCACTGGCGTGCATGTCGGACCGGACCATGTTGCTCGCAAATCATATAATGACGTATATGCAGTTTATTTTATCTTTAAAGTGTGCGTGCGTGTGTGTGTGTGTGTGTGTGTGTTAAAGTCATCGAATGAGAAATCCGTAAAATGGGTTTTGATAATTATGACTTTACAATAAAACATCTAGCAGATATTTTGTTGTTTACTTTCTTAGTAATCAGTATATAGAAGCGGGTCCATCCAGCAATAAATATACCGTATTCCACCTAATTACCGCACAAAGATCAGCAGGTGACTGTCCAATGACTATAATTGGTTCCTTTTTTTTTCTGTTTTCCTTTATAAAAGATACGTTGCAGGTACTCATTTGGATTTCCTCGACATCTCGAGGCAATCCAAATGAGTAACAACAACACATGTTTTCAAAAAGACGTAAAAGTCGAGGCAATTTAAATGAGTACCCCACGACATATACACTTCAACCTCTGTATAACACGATTTGTTATAACACGGTTTTGGATATAACACGGTTCAAAGATGGATCCCAAAAATGTATAAATTATATTGAAATAAATGACCATAAATGGTCATTTTTCAATATAATCTATACATTTTTGTTTGGCTATAACACAGTTGCTTAAATAACACGGTTTGTGCTCTGGATCCCTACAATAGTGTTATAAAGAGGTTGTGGTGTACTTTTATATAAAGAAGTTGATAAAAGTACATGGGCTATAATCTACTTAACTGTGCGCTTATACTTGAAGGATATGTGCGGTAATGTGATCGAATACGGCAATATTGTTGAACCACTGTAGAATTTTTGGAAATAAGCACGCAAATTATATATAGTAAACTAGACTATAGAAGTAATCATCCTTGGACACGCTCACACCAAGAAAGTGACAAGCTTTCAGGCCCAGGATAGCTACATTCTGCCAATAAGGTCTCATCAAGGGCCCTCACAAACTTTCTTTAATCCCGAAATGGGCTCAATGATTATAAAAGGCTAGAAAACATAGACTACACTAGAGGGAAGTACGGGAAGGCGTTTTATGGCCGTCGCACGGTACTAACACCAGCTGTTGTGAACAAAGCCAGAATCTAAAACAAAAGGATCTGAAATCTTTGAAAGACTGGGTACCTCTCGTATCAGTATACAGTTTTTCTGTTATTCTGTGTATACACGTAGTCTGGTCCGCAATGGACTTAATTCATGGTCCGTAATGGACTTATGGTCCACAATGGACAGTAATGGACTTGATCTAGAATATACTGGCTGGATTCCCTCTTAACAGATAATGTCACATTGTGTATATATTTAACACACAATAAAATGATAATAAAACGGTATCACTGTCTCTATTATACATGGAACCCCTTTGAGAATAAAATACAGTGAACCCTTGTTATAACGACAGCATTTGTTCCCAAAGGCGTTGCCATTAAAATGAATTTACGTTTTACAGAATACTTAATGAGCAGATCGATATTTCAAAAAGGTCTTGTTTTGTTCTTATTTCCTCACAGAACATATGTTTTTTATATTTATTAGAATCGCCTAACTGAGGCAATTCTAACAAATATCTAAAATATATGTTTCTGTAAAGTATTAACTACAATATTCTTGCATAATTTGTGACTAATTGTTACATCTTAAGCGAAGAGTTTGTGATAGTCAAATTGTTAGTATAACGTAATCTGTCGTTGTATCGAGTGTCGGTATAAAGAGGCTTGTCTGTACAGAAAAAAAAAATGATGTTAACGACGCAGTGCTTTTATTATGTTAACAAGTTTATATATTGTTCATCCCCATGTACCCCAGTGATGAATAATGAAAACAGAGGTACAGGAAACCTCAATGACTCGAACACCGATGGCTCGTTTACCATGGCTAATTCGAACTCGTTTTTGAGCCCCTAGGAAATTCTCTTGATCTCTCAAAAAAAGCAAATATTTATGGATATATGTATTTTAGGGATTTTTTATTATGAATGTATGTTGTTGTAGTCATTAGAATCGCCTCAGCGATGCGATTCTAATGAGTACATTCAACATACAATTATTATATAGAAGATCGAAAAGACATACAAGATCTGGCGTTATGACTAACTCCCAGTGGCTGGAACTAGCCATGTCTAGAACAAATTTAGATGGTCCCAAAGATGTTTGATTTATTGAGGTTTGACTGTATGTAGGTTGCTGCATTATTAGGCGGACTTTCAGGATTTAACAGTGTGTTATTTTCTTCTAGCAACCTGTTTTGCCGCCTAGAATAGCCCAAAAACCTAAGTCATAGCCTGGTAATGACACCAAGAGGAAGAGCCAGTAAACCATGAGACAGTACACAAATCACAGACCAGAGAAAAGCAAAGTAACCAGCATCCTCTTCCTAACATAGAGACAGTACACAAATCGCAGACCAGAGAAAAGCAAAGTAACCAGCATCCTCTTCCTAACATAGAGACAGTACACAAATCGCAGACAGGGGAAAATCAAAGCAGCTAGCCTCCTCTTCCCTACAAAGTGACAGTACACAAATCACAGAAGAGGTAGAAGCAAAGCAGCCAGCTCTCTTTTCCCTACAAGGTGACTGTACACAAATCACAGGCAAGGGAAAAGCAAAGCAGCCTGTTTCCTTTTCCCTGCAAAGTGACAGTACACAAAACACAGGCAAGAGAAAAACAAAGCAACCAGCTCTCTTTTCCCTGCAAAGTGACAGTGCACAAATCACAGGCAAGGGAAAAGCAAAGCAACCAGCTCTCGTTTCCCTACAAAGTGACAGTACACAAAGCACATGCAAGGGAGAAGCAATGCAGCAAGCTCCCTCTTTACCACAAAGTGACAAAGCACAAATCACATGGAAGGAAAAATTCAAAGCAGAAAGCTCCTTCTTCCATACAAAGTGACAGTACACAAATCACTGGCAAGGGAAAAAGCCAAGCAGCTAGCTCCCTCTTCCTAACAAAGAGACAGTTTCTAAATCACAGGCAAG
Source organism: Anodontia alba (assembly GCA_964016985.1). NCBI lineage: Eukaryota > Metazoa > Mollusca > Bivalvia > Lucinida > Lucinidae > Anodontia > Anodontia alba. The sequence goes on from OZ024838.1 coordinate 36,387,910, forward strand.
CGAGAAGCAAGACAGCTAGCTCCCTCTTCCCCACAAAGTGACAGTGCACACATCACAGGCAAGGGACAATGAAAAGAATTAAAGCAGCAAGCGCTCTCTTCCCTACAAAGTGACAGTACACAAATAAAGCAGCCAGCTTCCTCTTTCCTAAAAAGTGACAATACACAAGTCACAAGCAAGAGGAAAGAAAATAAACCAGTTACCTTTTCCTAACAAGGTGGCAGTAGACAAATTACTGACCAGACAAACAGCTCCCTCTTCTTAACAAGGTGACAGTACATAAATTACATACCAGAGAAAGCAAAACAACCAGCTCCCTCTTCCCAACAAGGCTACAGTACACAAATCACGAATCAGAGGAAAGTAAAGCTACCCGCTCACTCTTCCCAACAAGGCTACAGTACACAAATCACGAATCAGAGGAAAGTAAAGCTGCCCGCTCACTCTTCCCAACAAAGCTACAGTACACAAATCACGAATCAGAGGAAAGTAAAGCTACCCGCTCACTCTTCCCAACAAGGTGACGGTACACAAATCACAGAACAGAGAAAAGCAATGCAGACAGCTCTATCTTCCCCTCAAGGTGAAAGTACACAAATCATTGACAAGAGAAAAGCAAAACAACGACCTCTCTTTTCCCAACAAGGTGACAGTACACAAATCATTAACCTGAAAAAAAGGCGCAAAACAACCAACTCTCGCTTCCCAACAAGGTGACAGGACACAAATCATAGACCAGAGAAAAGCAAAGCAGCCAGCTCTCTCTTCCCAAAAAGGTGACAGTACACAAATCATAGACCAAAGAAAAGTAAAGCAGCCAGTTCTCTCTTCCCAACAAGGCGACGGTACATAAATCATACACCAGAGAAAAGCAAAGCAGATACCTTCCTCAACAACAAGGTGACAGTACACAAATCAAAGACCAGGGAAAAGCAAAGCAGCTAGCTCTCTCTTCCCAACAAGGTGACAGTACAGAAATCATGGACCAGAGAAAAGTAAAGCAGCCAGCTCTCTCTTCCAAACAAGGTGACAGTACACAAATTATAGACCAGAGAAAAGCTAACCAGCCAGCTCTCTCTTTCCAACAAGTTGACAGTACACAAATCACAGACCAGAGAAAAGCAAAACAGCCAGCTCTCTCTTTCCAAGGTGACAGTACACAAATTACAGACCATAGAAAAGCAAAGCAGCCAGCTCTGTTTTTCCAACAAGGTGACAGTACACAAATTATAGACCAGAGAAAAGCACAGCAGTCAGCTCTCTCTTCCCAACAAGTGACAGTACAGAAATCACAGACCAGAGAAAAGCAAGCAGCCAGCTCTCTCTTCCCAACAAGGTGACAGTACACAAATCATAGACCAGAGAAAAGCAAAGCAGCCAGCTCTGTTTTTCCAACAAGGTGACAGTACACAAATCACAGATCAGTGAAAAGGAAAGCAGCCAGCTCCCTCTTTCCAACAAGGTGACAGTACACAAAACAAAGACCAGACAAACTCAAAGCAGCAAGTTCTCTTTTTCCAACAAGGTGACATTACACAAATCATAGACCAGTGAAAAGCAAAGCAGACAGTTCTCTCATTTCAACAAGGTGACAGTACACAGACCAGAGAAAAGCAAAGCAGTCAGTTTTCTCTTTCCAACGAGGTGACATTGCACAAATTATACACCAGTGAAAAGCAAAGCAGCCAGCTCTCTCTTTCCTACAAGGGGACAGTACACCAATCATAGACCATGAAAAGCAAAGCAGCCAGCTCTCTATCTCCAACAAGGTGACAGTACACAAATCATAGACCATGAAAAGCAAAGCAGCCAGCTCTCTATCACCAACAAGGTGACAGTACATAAATCATAGACCAGTGAAAAGCAAAGCAGTCAGCTCTCTCTTCCCAACAAGGTGACAGTACACAATCATAGACCAGAGAAAAGCAAAGCAACCAGCTCTCTCTTCCCAACAATGTGACAGTACACAAATCACAGACCTGAGAAAAGGAAAGCAGTCAGCTCTCTCTTCCCAACAAGGTGACAGTACACAAATCATAGCCCAGAAAAAAGCTAAGCAGCCAGCTCTCTCTTTCCAACAAGGTGACAGTACACAAATCGTAGACCAGAGAAAAGCAAAGCAACCAGCTCTCTCTTTCCAACAAGGTGACAGTACACTAATCATAAACCAGAGAAAAGCAAAGCAACCAGCTCTCTCTTTCCAACAAGGTGATTACACTGTTTCACAAGATCTTCTTAACACAATACTTAGACAGCGAACAGACAGAAAAAGCATGAAAAATGCCCCGAAGCCAGCAGTCACAAGACCACAAAGAAAACAACCAACATCAAAACAACCGCCATAGAACGGTCAGCAGAAAAACAGTACCAGGGTGGGATGGGTAGGGAACTGGGAGGTTAAATTGTCTTAAACGGTACTAATTCTTCACCCTAGGAAAATGTAAAATACGTGTTTGTTTGGCTCGCAAAGAGGTTTCCCTATGTAATTTGTATCCTTTTGTAGACCCAAACCCCACCCCCCCCCCCCCAACACACACACAAACACACACACACACAAACACACACACATACACACACATATGGTACTGTGAAAACAGAAGAATATAGGGGTCCACGTTATAAGGGGACGTGATCAGAATTCTGCAGTTTTTAAATCAGCTTTGCAAATTGCTTGTTCTTCTAGAGGCTTGATTTATTGCATAAATCTGTCTTAATTTTGGCCGCTTCATGCGAAAACGTATCTTCGAACATGCGCAAAAGGCGCAGATTTGTATCCCTGCGCATGCGCAAACTACCATCCGGGTCTTTGCTGTTGATTCATACATTCTGTAGTATTTCCACTGATTCTGTTAGCAGATTGTGACATTACGAAAACACGCCTATTCAAACATATGGAAAATTTCACCTCCAATAAACTAAAATTTTTCAGATACAAAAACTGATATTTTTCATATTTCTGCTCAAAACATAGATTGTGGGTACTCGTTAGGACCGCCTCGCCGAGGCGGTTCTAACGAGTACCTACAATCTATGTTTTATGCGGTAATAAGAAAAATAATGTATACCCCTGTAAACCCCAGTTTTACTATATAAAAGTGGGGTTTAAGGGGGTCAAAATTATATAGGCATGTTTTCGTGATGAAGACCTTGGCCAGACTGCCCGGATACCTCGTAGGCGGGCTGATATGGGCCTTTCATGTCTGTTTATGCCCGAATGCACATTTGCGCATGGCATGGGTCAATTGAATAATAACAAAAATCAACTGACGCTAAGGTGCACTACCTGCAAAAAAGATTTGACTCATTACGAAAACATGCCTATATAATTTTGACCCCTTAAACCCCACTTTTATATAGTATAACTGGGGTTTACAGATTTATACATTATTTTTCTTATTTTGCTAAAAACATAGATTGTAGTGTTTTTAGAGTACCCACAATTTATTCTTTTATTTTATTTTATTTTATTTTATTTTTATTTTTATTTTTATTTTATTTATTTATTTTATTTTATTTTATTTATTTTTATTTTTTTTTTTTTGCTTTTTTTTTCAGTAAAATAAGAAAAATATCAGAACTTTTTATCTGAAAAAAATTCATTTCTATTTTTGTGGTAAAATGCTCAGCATATTTGAATAGGCATGTTTACGTGATGATAATTGTAGAAAACTTGCAAGTTCATTGATTAGATCTTGTCGATATCTATCAATAAGCCAAAAATTATCAAAATATTCCGGGAAGTATCATATTTTCTTATTTTTGCCTCGGCGATATTATTTATTAAGAAATCTGGCGTTTTTATTATTTTATTTATTTATTTATTTTATTATTATTATTTTTTTTTTACCTTCGCGAGGCTATTTATAAAAATTGATAAAAGAAATCTGGTATTTGTAATCCTCCTCTCAGATGACGTTGCTGCTGGTCATGCAATATTCTTCATATCTCATATTATATAGTGAAAATGACATGGTTACAAAGCCCTAGATAGGCTGGATGAGTGGCAAACTGTATAGACCAGATCAGATGCTGCGTTCTGCGGCGTCTGATCTGGGTCTATAATGGTTGCTCAGACCTTCCTTTCTGTTCTTATAGAGTAATTGGAAAAATTCAAACACGATCGGAAATTTTGCCCCCCCCCCCCCCCCTTTCGCCTTCCCCCCTCACCGCCCCCCCCCCCCCCCCCCCACCACACACACACATTTGGGCTGTGTGACGTCACAAAGCCTATAACAGCCATTTTAAATATATCAAACCACCATAAGTTCCTTATTTCTAGGCGCATTTTGAAAAAATCTTGCACCAAAATATATGGCTTGTTAAACACATAATTTCGAGATATTCTTACAGCTTATATTGCGTTCCCCTTTAAATATGAAAGTAGAATGTCATCAGGTGTGCAAATTCCCCTTACGCCTTACGGTGACCTCCTACAAGATTTGTGTCAGACATCACGAAAACACACCGATATAATTTTGACCTCCTTAAACCCCATTTTTATATAGTAAAATTAGGGTTTACAGGAGTATATATTATTTACCTTATTTTGCTAAAAATCAGAAATTGTGGGTACTCGTTAAAACCGCCTCGCCGAGGCGGTTCTAACGAGTACCCACAATCTATTTTTTGAGCAGGAATATGAAAAATATTAGAATTTGATCATGAAATATTTACTACGGTCATTCTCTCCCTTTCGCTGATTCAAGAAGGGCAGTTGTCAGTTTCTGGCAAAAGAATGTGCACAATACTGGTTAACCGCTTAGAGGACTAAGCCTGCCCAGTAAAAGTGTGGTTAGTAAAGTGACCGCGCTCGACATGACCCCATTGGGTTGACTGGGCCGTAAAACCTGAACACAAACAAACAAACAAATACTGCACTATCACGCAGAAAAATCGACCGACCGACTGTTAGTTCAACTTTCAGCGTATGCCCTAAAATCGACTTGTGAGTGCGTCGGTCGATTAGCGAGAACAGGCATTATTCTAGAATTTTATTCATTTTTCGGAGCATTGCGTTCGTCTAATCATTGTTAACTCAGTTATTGTATTTTTTCTTAATATAAAGAATGTAAGTTTTTCATCCCTGTTTTATTTGGCTTAAACCTTTACGGGTCCTTTCATTTTAGCTTGGCATCACGAAAGCATGCCTATTATAATTTTGACCCCCTTAAACCCCACTTTTATATAGTAAAACAGTGGTTTACAGGGGTATACATTATTTTTCTTATTTCTGCTCAAAACATATATTGTGGGTGCTCGTTAGAACCGCCTCGGCGAGGCGGTTCTAACGAGTACCCACAATCTATGTGTTGAGCAGAAATATGAAAAATATCAGAGTTTTTTTTATCTGAAAACTTTCAGTTTTTTGGAGGTGAAATTTTCTGTATATTTGAATAGGCGTGTTTTCGTAATGAATGGACACACGTCGACTCTGTACCTGTATTATTTGCGACAACGTCATAGCGGTCTCTTCCAGTAACAGCTATTTATTAGAGAGAGAGAGAGAGAGAGAGAGAGAGAGAGAGAGAGATTTACAACAGGTTAAGAAGATTTGAGATACTTGTTTCGCCATTTCCACATTGTAAGAAAATTATTATGCCTCTCTTTTCGCTTTATTGCACATCGATGCCCCCCCCCTCCCCCCACCCCCACCCCACCCCCGACACACACACACACACACCGGAAGCAAATTCCTTCCTTTTAGAGTAACCCCTTTTCAGAAGGGAGACAAAACAATTCTGACTGAGTTGTCTCTCCTAAAACGCATGACGTTTTATAACATAATCTGAACTTTTACCGTTTACAGGTTTATACATGAATAATGAATTAATCTGTATTTGATTGCCAGTTCAATGCTAAATTTGCCCACAAAAAAGCGAATATATTATTATGTTTTCTATTATTCATGTTTCACCTAGAATCTTGTAATTGAATCTTCACCTCGTGTTTCATTAATTTCTGGACATTAGGACAAATCACACTTGAAAGTACCTTCCTGTTTCCTCTTAGTTCTTTATTGTTTTTTCTTAGTTCTGTTTTCAGTTTCTAACTATTTTTCTTTATATTTCAAGTTCAGATGTGATCTTATTGTTTTAATGTTGTTTGATTTGTATTTGTTAGCCATTCTGCGTTCAATCAGCCTTCCTTGGGTTTCTTTCGCTTTTCGCTCTTTAGCTTTTCGAACTTTCGGCACGATGTAACATATTTTTCTCACTTTTTTTATAGGCAAATTATATAGAAATGAAATTCAAAGTTGTCCATTTTGGTCATTGTAGATTTGTGATATATAAAAGTGAAGAAATTTGATAAAATAGCCTTAAGTAAGTCAACCCAAAAGTACTGATATTTTTCTTATTTCTCCATGAAAACATATGTTGTGGGTAATGAGTACCCACAGCATATGTTTTCATTTAGCATCTCGAAAACATACCTATATAATTTTGACCCCTTTATACCCCACTTTTATATAGTAAAACTGGGGTTTACAGGGGTATACATTATTTTTCTTATTTCTGCTCAAAAACATAGATTGTAGGTACTCGTTAGAACCGCCTGGGTGAGGCGGTTCTAACGAGTACAAACAATATATGTTTTGAGCAGAAATATGAAAAATATCAGAAATTTTATCTGAAAACTTGCAGTTTTTTGGTGGTGAAATTTTCAGCATATTTGAATAGACGTGTTTTCGTAATGAAATAAGAAAATATTGTCTGGATACCCCTCTTATTGATGAGGAGCAATGAATAAGTATCTGGAAGAGGGCTAAATTAAGAATGAATATATCGTCTATAAATCGATTATCAATAGATGATCAGTCGGTTTTGGCGAAACCAATGATCGACTATGAAATTCTGTTCGATTCCCAACACTAAACTGCGGACAACGAAGACAGACCCCTAGCAGGCTCTCTTAAAAATAAAGGCTTTTTATAACCGCTATTTTCGGCCAAATAAAGGTATTTCAGGATGAATTTTCTACAAAATAAAGAGTATTTAACAGTTAAATTTCTTGACAGATCCCAAGCAAAAGGACCCCGCGCCATCAGATCTCAAGCAAAAACGGGAGAAAACTTGCAGAGAAAATCTGACATTTTCATCTATAAATGGTAATGACAATATTAACTTGCATTTCTGTTTGGAAACATCTTAGTGACAATATTAACTTGAATTTCTGTTTAGGGACATATGAATTTTAGTCACAGAACTATAATAATTTGCTGTTATGAAATGGTACATATTTACCCCGCCCTTCTCTTGTATTTGCAAATTGCAAAATATAAAGGTTTTCTCATCAAAATACAGGTCTTTACAGGTTTTTCAGCCAAATAAGGTTTTAAAGGATTTCAACAAAATTAAAGGTTTTTAAATGTTTCAAAGGGCCTAGGAACCCTGCCAAGACTGACCAGACTCAATGGAATGAAGTGTAACGTAATGGGGTCACACCTGGGATACCGAGGATGGACCAGACTGTGCGGATGGATGGCACACTTGTCAGAAAAAACATTTGCTGACGTCAATACTCCTACAGGCTCGCCATGCAAAAACATGTCTTCGTGAGTTGGAGGACATCGAAGACAGATCAGCATGTGCATCCGCGCTGTCTGATTAGGGCCTTCGATGTCCGCTGCCAGGATAACGAAGTACAGAAAAGACTGATCAGACTATATACAGTCGATCCTCGTTATCTCGAAATCCAAGGGACTCTATGAAACACTTCGAGATATCCGTACTTCGACATATTAGATTTGCGGAACTGAAGAAAACAATTATTCGAACAACCGCCTTTAACAGAATGAATATGTAATTTGACTCCTAAGTTAGAGATATATTGAAAATATTGTGGACAAGAGGAGAAATTGCTCCTAGGAGCAATTTTCTCCGCTTTTCCACAATATTTTGTTGCCTGTTGGTAGATCTCTGTGTTAAAAGAGGGACCAGATTTTCACTTTAAGATAAGCGGTTATTCGAGATAAGCGAGGTCGAGATAACGAGAGGCAACTGTATTTCCGCTGGTAGACTGGCTCCAGTCTCCCGTGACTATTTTGTTTTTTTATAATCTGTTAAATAATCTACAAAAATAAAAAAACAAGTAATATCAAAGTAATATCATGACTAGTGACCAGCCTTTATAGTCATGATATTTTTGGTTTTATTTTAGTGGATTATTAAACAGGATTATGAGGAAAATATTTTGTCACTTGAGACTGGAGCCAGTCTATTCCGCTGGCTGATCTGGATCTATACTGTTTGCGTTTACCTCGAAGTTGCGTTTAACCATAATAAAAAGAGATGTGCGCCCAGGAAAGATTCAGATGAGCCTGCGCATTCGCGCAGTCTGATCAGAATCTTAACCGGACGCATGTTGGATGGCCAAGGATACAATATTTTTTTAATGCTGATAACGTAGACTCTAATCAGACTGTGCGGACGCGCAGGTTTTGAGTCTTCGCTAGGCAAACGTGTCAGCAGGTACGATTTCTCACGATGCGATTCATATGTGGGTCAGCTGTGACGTAATCGGCGACAGGTATAAAACACTCGACCTACTGGTTGGTACCAGAAACTCTGCGTTTGGTCACAGACATCGTTAGCCTGCTGAGCTCCGAAATTCCGAGTTAGAGGTAGTTTTCATATTTTCTATCACATTTTTCTCATATTCACGCCTCTAAAATCTCACGGGTGTTATATATGTGCCCAGATACAAGTAAGATGTAATTTTCCTATATGCTTTCTGCTATACATTGTCCTGAAATCTGAAATTGCCGAAATGTATTAATAAACTTTAAAGTTTCAGTTAAAATGTAAGGTGCTATTGCCAGGTTTCGAACCTACGCCATGCACGCGCATGGCGGCGACGACGAATAGAACTGCATCGGCCATTGTCATAATTTGACAGGGTAAAAATAAGCCAATTATAGTGCAAACATATCAAAATACAAGGATTGTGGGAAAAAAATGAGGCTCTTAGTTTGTAAATATACTATTCAAATTTATTTATTGAATGGAAAGTTTGTTGTCAAGTTGGAAATTAATTTGTTGTGAGAACATTCTAAAGCAACTCCATATAATTTTCTTAAATGGAACAGCCTAGTAAATGCACAATCTGTCTTAAAATATTAAACTCTGGAAAACAAGCATCTTGGTGCAAAGTTAATCAAACTCAGTTTTAAAAAAAACAAAACATTATTCTTGTTAAGAGTTTTTAAATAACTTGTAGCATAGGTGTTATCATTTTGATTGTTCAATACACTTCAGCCATTGTATAACACGGTTTGTTATAACACGGTTTTGGATATAACACGGTTCAAAGATGGATCCCAAAAATGTATAGATTATATTGAAAAATGACCATAAATGATAATTTTTCAATATAATCTATACATTTTTGTTTGGATATAATACGGTTGTTTAAATAACACGGTTTGTGCTATGGACTCCAACAATAGTGATATAAAAAGGTTGTGGTATAGTCAATTTATAAGACACAAACAAAGACATATTGTTGATTTCTCAGTGACGTATTGACTCGCTGGGAACTTTCATTTATTCAAACGAAATATTCATTAGCTCAAATAAAAATCATCATTAATTCCTACAGTTTAATGAAGTAATAATGACATATTTATCTTGTTCCTAGTTATTTTCGGTACATATCAAATAATATCCGAACTATTTTTTTTTTTTTTTTTTTTTTTTTTTTTTTTTTGGTGTAGTACTATTGAATCTTTCCTAGTGAGTTGTTTCGTCGGCTATGGAAAGCCTTTATCTTAATATATTTTGTGCATTTTTTTTTTTCTTTTTCTTTCTTTTTTTTTTTTTTTTTTTTTTTTTTTTTTTTTTTTTTTGTTTGTCATCGCAAGGATCATGTGATAAACAGAATCTTACATTCGTGCTCATTGATGAAACTCATTTCTGAAACTCGTTGTGTAATTTCAGTATTTTGCTCGCAAAATACTGAAATTACCCAAACTCGTTTCATAAATTTCATATCAAATGACCACGAATGTAAGATCCTCTATTTACTGTACTCCAAGCCGCTTCTGAAAAGGTGTGTACTCTTTAAGGAAAGAATTTGCTCCCTTTGGGGAGCAAATTCTTTCTTTTTAGAGTAGACCCTTTTCAGGAGAAGCAGAAGAAGAAGAAGAAAAATAAAAATAAAAATAAAAAAAGGCTCTACAAAAAAAATCAGGAATGTACAAAAGTTGTCTCGCGTGTCAAAAGTGGGACATCTACCCAGTGCGTCAAATTCACCTGATAGAAAAACGGTGCAGACGCTGATCAGGAGATGTATTCTGGGTTTTATGACGTCTGATCTGGTTTACAGTGTGCGATTTGACCTATTTTTATGTTTTGTTACAGAGATGACGAAAGTTCTGGCCATATTTCTGCCACTTCTCTTCGTTGGAAGTTATGCGCAGTTTAATCCAACGTGTAAGTCCAGTGTCATCATGAAAACACGCCTATATAATTTTGACCCCCTTAAACCCCACTTTTTTATAGTAAAAGTGGGGTTTACAGGGGTATACATTATTTTTGTTGTTGCTGCTCAAAAACATAGATTGTGGGTATTCGTTAGAACCACCTCGACGAGGCGGTTCTAACGAGTATCCACAATCTATGTTTTGAGCAGAAATATTAAAAATATCAGAATTTTTATCTGAAAATTTGTCATTTTTTGGTGGTAAAATTTTCAGTGTATTTGAATAGGCGTGTTTTCGTAATGGGAAATTAACTAAAATAAATGTACAGTATTTCATACAAACTGACCCAAAAAAGAAACGTCGCCTTATACAAACCATTAGTTTCTCAAATGAATTCAAATAAAGTAAAAACTCAGTGTTTCGAACATCTTTGGGACTACTAAAATTTGTTCGAGATATGGCTAGTTCCAGCCAATGAGGGTTAATCAAAGCCCAAGCTCAGGAAGCAAACAGCGATAACTTAAGGTTATTTATTTATTTATTTATTTTTTTTTTTTTTTTTTTTTTTTTTTTTGTCAATTTTCTACAAAACAATAGTATGTTGAGTGTCCTCATTAGAATTGCCTCGATGAGGCAATTCTAACGAGTACACACAACATACAATTGCATGATAAAATAAGAAAAAAAAAAACACCTTTATATTTGTTTCCTTGAGCTATTGGAAGAATTTCATAGAAACTCAAAAACTAGTTCGAATTAGCCATGGTAAACGAGCCATCGGTGTTCGAGCTATTGAGGTTCGTATGTATGTTTGAAAATATTGGTTTAGTTTCTGCTTAAGTTTTATATATGAGTACATGATAGTGAACGACGCGTACGTTACGAAAACACGCCTATTCAAATATATTTAAGATTTTACAACCAAAAAAAGAAATTTTTCAGATAAAAAAAATCTATTTTTTTTTTATTTGTTTGTTTTTGTTTCATATTTCTTCTCAAAAGGCGAGGCGGTTCTAACGAGTACCCAAAATCTATGTGTTTTTTTTTTTTTCAGCAAAATAAGAAAAATAATGTATACCCCTGTAAACTCCAGTTTTACTATAAAATAATAAGGTTTAAGGGTGTCAAAAATATATATGCGTTTCGTGATGAATCGTTATTTTTTACAGGTACAGTATCTGATTTTCAAGACGGCGTTTCTTTTTTGTGTCAGTATAGTTTTACTCTAAGTATTGGGATAGACAGACCTGGGCAAACAGCGTAGATTTAGATCATACGCCGCAAAAGGCGGCGTCTGATTATGGTCATCACCGTTTGCCACTCATCCAGCAAAGTTAAGACACATCAACGAACAGTAAATGGGCTTGATCAAATATTAAGAAAAAAAAAAAAAAAAAAAAAAAAAAAAAAAAAAAAAAAAAAAGTGGGGGGAATCCACGTGACCAAATGACCAGGTACACGGAGTTTGTTACTATTTTTAGCTCCGCATAAGGTAGGATGTTTTAGAATATCTCCATTCCTACCAAATGGGATTTGTTTAAATAAAGCGCAGAGTACGCGAAATCAAGGCCTTTCTGGTGGTTTAAGCGCTATTCTGCGATCTGGTCTAATTCTATACAACTTTCGAAGAATGTTTTTGCTGTCAATCATGGCTACCGGGACAATGTAATTGAATTTTGACGAAAACCTTTCTCTGAATGTTCTCGAGAATCAGACCAGACTGCAGAATAGCGCTTACACTATCAGAAAGAGCTTGATTTTCCGCGTACTCTGCACTTTATTTGAACAAATTCCATCAGGTATAAATCGAGATATTCTAAAACATCCTGCCTGATGCGGAGCTAAAAATAGTAACAAACTCCGTACACACGTGGATTTCCCGCACTTACTATGCTTTTGACATTACTCGGAAACACATGCTTTGCTTGGCAGTTTAGTTTAAGGACGAGGCTATAAACAGTCAACTGTAAATAGCAAAAAAAAAAAAAAAAAAAAAAAAAAAAAAACACGTATAATTGATTTGCTATTTACAGTCAATTGTAAATAGCCAAGAGACGGTAAATTGGCTATTTAAAGTCAACTGTTAATAGTCGATTTGACATTTCTTGGCTATTTACAACTGACTGTAAACAGCCAATCTAACGTGTTTGGCTATTTACAATTGACTGTAAATAGCCAATTTAACATTTCTTGGCTATTTACAATTGACTGTAAATAGCCAATTTAAAGTGTTTGGTTATTTACAGTTGACTGTATATAGCGACTCTGTTATTTCATACGATTTTTTTTTCTCATTGTCCATATCATCAGAAACTGTTTGATTCTTTTTCTCAAACATTTACCCTTACATTTACAGTCGAACCTCAATAGTTCGAATACCGATGGCTCGTTTACCTTTGCTAATTCGAACTCGTTATTGTGTCTTACGAAATTCTTTTATATAGTAAAACTGGATGGATTATTTTTCTTATTTTTACTCAAAAATGTAGATTATGGGTACTCGTTAGAACCCCCTTGCCAAGGCGGTTCTAATGAGTACCCACAATCTATGTTTTGAGCAGAAATAGGGAAATTATCAGAGTTTTTTTATCTAAAATTTTCAGTCTTTTGAAGTGAACTTTTCAATATATTTGAATAGGCGGTTTCTGTTAAGGTGTAGAAGAGATGGGTATGCAGTACTGTAAACTATGATATTTTCATATGAAGAGTCTCAGCCGGACCGAGACTATGGTTTTTTGGTCGCTATTTACATTAAGAAAACACGCCTATTCAAATATATTGAAAATTTCACCACCAAAAACTGAAAATTTTGAGAAAAAAAATCTCTGATGTCTGCTCAAAACATAGGTCTGATATTTTTCATATTTCTGCTCGAAACTGAGATTGTGGGTACTCGTTTGAACCGCCTCGACGAGGAGGTTCTAATGAGTACCCACAATCTATGTTTTTGAGCAGAAATAAGAAAAATAATGTATACCCCTGTAAACCCCAGTTTTTCTATACAAAAGTGCGCTTTACGGGGGTCAATATTATATAGGCATGTTTTCGTGGATGGCTCGAACTCTTTGGAATCATTTGTTCCAGACTTGGGGTAGTTCGAGCCATTGTGAGTTGATCACAGCGCTAGGTCAGGAGGCAAAAGGGAATAACTTAGGGATGCCTTTTCGATCATGTATAACACAATTATAGTATGCTGAGTGTACTCATAAGAATCACTTCACTTTCTAATGAGTACAGATATTATACAATTCGTCTGATTAAATATTTGATTAAAATGAGAAAATTTACTCTAAAGCATATCTAAGCATGTTTTCTTGAGTATTTACTAGGGACTCAAAATCGAGGATAAATGAGCCACGTGTTCGAGTCATTATAATTTTACTATACTCATGAATATTGTAATTCAAAGATCAAGACGACAAGTCAGTTTGGTCGGCTTTTATTGGCCGGCGCGGGAATCGCGCCGGTCTCTTAATATAGCTTTGGATTGTTCGATTAGCGCAGAGCGCAGTTTGGTATGTTTGAATATGACCTGCAGTCCATCTTTGGTAAGTTTGACTGTGACCTGTGGTCCATACTTAAAAAGTTCAAACATATTCATATCTGACGCATGCTAAAATAAGATTCTAGATAAGATCTGGTAACTTATTTAAGTTCTGACATGTTGTTTTTTTTTGTTTTTTTTTAATGTACAAACTTAAACTCGTGGAGATCCCAATATGACTAGGATTCGCATATAGTTTGATCAAGAAAATTCATAAAGCTTAATAAAAGCAAATATTAAAGAATCACATTGTTGTTCTTTTTTACCTGCTCCGTTGAAAATTTATTAAACTTTAGTATACCCTTGTCCCATATCTCTATGTAAACATGAACAAAATTTGCGCCGGTACTTAGACGTTTACGTCTAAATATTTTGTCTTGTTTACTCATTAAATGCTATGCAAATTCTAGTCACTGAGGGTTAATCAAAGCACCATGTCAGTCGACTCTAGATATCTCGAAATACTTTGAGATATCCGTACTTCGACATATCAGATTTGCAGCACTGAGGAAAAACTAATTCGACTAACCATATTTAACAAATAAACATGTGTAAGGTTTGTTTGTGATGAGGTTTTACGGCCCAGTCAACCCAATGGGGTCATGTCGAGCGCGGTCAGTTTACCTAACCACACGTTTACTGGGCAAGCTTAGTCCTCTAAGCGGTTAACCAGTACTGTGCACATTTTTCCGCCAGAAACTGACAACTGCCCTTCTTGAATCAGCGGAAGGGAGAGAATGACCGTAGAAAATATTTCATGATCAATCTCCACGAAAGAATGTTGCCGACCTCGGCGGGGGTTGAACCCGCGACCTCCTGGTCTCCAGTCGGACGGCGCATCCAACTGAGCCACCGAGGCCGGCAAACATGTGTAAGGACTTGAAGCTAGAGTTATATTGAAAATATTGTGGAAAAGAGGAGAAATTTCTCTTCTTTTCCACAATAATTTTTACCTGTTGTTGGATTTTCATGTTTAGGAAGGGACAAGATTTTCACTTTGTGATAAGCAGTTATTCGAGATAAGCGAGGTCGAGATAGCGAGAGTCAACTATATTTTTTCGATTTCGCATAAACTAAAGATATATTGATTGTACTCATTAGAATCGCCTCCACCAGGCGATTCCAATGAATACAAGCAACATACATTTTCATGATAAAAATAAGAAAATTTCCCTAACATATCCTGCTCTCTCCTGCATTTAGATTTTATTTTACTTCACTGTTAAGTGCCTTGTTGCGACCTCATAAACGTCTCCCCGTACTTCACCATAGTGCAGATTATATTTTTATTACTGTAACTATATAAATTTTCGCGAGGATAAATGTTCGCGATTTTATAATTTTAGAATTCTCACTGATATTAAAATTTGCAGACTTGTAAATTGGCCTTAGTATTTCTATACAAAATATATAGTTCGCGTGTATAAGAGTTCGCGTGTATATGAGTTCGCGTGTATAAGAGTTCGCGGATTTATGCCGATCGTGAAATTCGTGAACATTAAATATACTGCGAATATTTGTACAATTACAGCACCTTTGGGATCATTCAGTTCATTCTGGTTACTTTGAAAATCGAATTTCAAAACTACTTGAGTCGGTGTAGGAGGCGCATGCAGTCTCGCAAACTACATTTAAATTTACTACATATGAAGAGACTTAATAAAACCGAGCCTCAGATTTTCATTCCTTTTTGTGTCCCTTGTTTCCAAAGAAGGATTTTTTTTGATTTTTTCAGTGACGGTAGACAGTTGTACCAAAAGTGAGCTCGTTCTCACAGTGACCGACGCCGTTGCCGACGGCATCATCTATATTCAAGGGCAAGGCGTCGCCTGCAAACAAACAACAGCCGCGGGATCGAACCAGCATACTTTCAACTTTGGTTCGTGCAATATACAATGGGTGAGTACGACAAAATACATAGAGTTTATTCATTCTCCTATTTTAAATATGGGACTTATAAACCGAGGTAGGTAAAATATCCGAAAAAGAAACGAGTGCGAAGCACGAGTTTCTTTATCGGATTTTTTTTACCTCCCGAGGTTTATAAATCCCATATTTAAAACAGGAGAAATGAATAAACTGTACATTACATGCATTTCGCCGCAATAGAGTACACCATTTAAGAGGCTTTTGTGGCAAGTCTAGTCTGCCAGTTTGTTTACGCTGTCATTTCTATTTTGGATCGGCGTAGTAATAAATAATATATTTAGGATAGCTTTTTATTTAATCCTAAATGATACTGACAGCAGGGTCAAAATCTAGGCTGTTCATATGTTACAAAAAAAAGTAGTTCCGGTTAAAGAGATTTATTTCCCTTGCTAAGAGGAAATATTTCTTCTTAGAAAACAAGGAAAATACCAGTTTTATGTCTGGTAGAAATCATGGTATTTCTTGTTTATGCATGTAATATATGAACTTACCATATTCATAGGCCGACCAAACTGACTTGTCGATTTAACCTTTTAATTATAAAATTAACAGTCGAACTTCAGTGGCTCGAACATCTTTGGGACTATGGAAATTTGTTCTAGACATGTGAAGTTCTAGTCACTGTGAGTTAATGAACGCACCAAGTTAGACGACAGATGCGGATTATTTAGGTATATCTTTTCGATTTCGTATAAACTAATGGTATGTGGAGTGTACTTATTCGAATCGCCTCGAAGAGGCGATTCGAATGAGTACACACAACATGCATGTACATTTTCATGATAAAATAAGACAATTTCCCTAATATATCCTGCGAATTTATGCACTTTGATCTTCCTTTCTTAGGGCTTGGGAATGTATCATTTTTAATTCCAGGACGAGTCATTCAAAATAGTAATTCAGAAGAAAGTTTTGTCATGTTTTGGAAGGGCCATAGGATAAACAGAATCTTACATTCCTGGTCATTTAATATGAATTTATGAAACTCGTAGGATAATTTCGGTATTTTGCTCGCCAAGGCTCGCAAAATACCGAAATTACCCAAACTCGTTCCATAAATTTCATATTAAATAATCCTCTATTTGTGATGTTTATATACAATGTAAACAGCGGTCTTCACTTGTGTAGCGACAATTAAGCGCATTAAGTATTACATGAAGAAAAGAAATATTTGAAATGAAGAGAGATCACTTACTTTAAAGTACATTCTCTTCCTTCATCAAAGGGGCTGCACATATATTCAAAGGGGCTACACACACACACACACACACACACACACACACACACACACACACACACAAACTTGAAACTAATTCGTATGACGAACAATAGAGCAAAAAAGTCAAATAAGAGATAAAGAATGAACAGAAGTAGTCTAAATTTTGTTGTTTAATTTTAACAATATGTTGTCTGAAGATCAGCATTAGCTGTGAAAGTGTTCACATTATATATATATATATATATGTTGATACTCCTTTCTTCCAGGAAGAGTCATTCAAAATCATAATTCAGAAGAAATCGTTGTACCAGACAGGGGATGACAAGCAAATACCAATCATGTGTATCGCCGATCTGGCAGACATAACCGTCACCAACAATCTTAACGCTGCGTGAGTCTATTGTCTATTAACCGTAATTTATTGTCTACGCCCGTGGACGTAGAGAATCCTAATTTAGTATTGCTTTGGAAGCACTTTATGAAATGTCAGACTGGATCAGTGCTGCTCAACGTTATTATAACTAAATCGTGGGACGATCAAAACGTTCTCGGCCCCTGTACTTTGGGAATGACCAAGAGCAGAAATAGTGCCATTATTCTCAGTATAATTTCCCTTTGTTTTGAAACATTTTCTCCAACGCTGTTCCAGTTTGCTTATCCTTTCAAAATATAAGCCGTCTTCCTGGTTCCCAAAGTACTCATCAACAGCATCTATGATGCCTTCATCACTTTCAAAATTCTTACCACGAAGGTTAGCTTTCAAATTTGAAAACAGATAGAAGTCCGAAGGGACTAAATCTAGAGAATACGGGGGATGACAAGGACCTCGAATCTGTATTAAATTGCAACAGGCATAGCAACTTCAGAGGTGTTGGCTGGTGCATTATCTTGCAAGAGCAGAACATCTCGAGTCAACTTTCTTCTTCTTTTATTCATAATCTCCTGACGCAGCCGCGTTAGTTCTTCTGCGAGGCCATCACCTTCTCTGCTGAAGAAACTCTCTTAAGTTTCTTAGGAGCGCGCGCGCGTGCGTGCGTGCGTGCGTGCGTGCGTGCGTGCGTGCGTGCGTGTGTGTGTGTGTGGTTGGGGGGGGGGTTCAGATTACTTCCATTGCATACTCTGCTTTTTGGCCTCAGGACCACAGGGATGCACCCAAGTCACAACTCCTCAAGTTCATCTTCATAGAGAGACAGTAGATACTTAGAAATATCAAACCTACTCTTCTTACTTTAAACGTATTTTATTTGTATATCATAATTTACATACATGGATAGTGATATATATAACAGTAACCATCCATACAAATGTAATTCGAAAAAAAAAAAAAAAAAAAAAAAAAAAAAAAAAACTTGCGACTTATATGAATTCGTCTCCCATCAAATCATCATTATACTTGACTATACTCTGATCACAACCACATACACACATGTAGAGTACGCATTCTCTGTTCCATGAATAATGGATCATTCATGATGAGAAAGGGGGGAAAAAGTAGGGTATAAGATAATAAAACCGTGAAGAACAGAAGGGTTGAGAAGATCAAGCTAGTGCAAAGAAAGAAAATAAGATGGACCTCAGGGGAAACCCAAACTAATCAGAATACAGTTGACTGTCTCAACCTCTCTTATCTCGAATAGCCGCTTATCTCGAAGTGAGAATCTGATCCCTGCCTAAACATGAAAATCTAACAACATGTAAAAAATATTGTGGAAAAGAAAAGAAATTGCTTCTTAGAAGCAATTTCTTTTCTTTTCCACAATATTTTCAATATATATCTAACAGTCCATATATCTAACAATATTTTCAATATATATCTAACAGTCCAATTACACATACATTTGTTAAATGTGGTTAATCGAATTAGTTTTTCCTCAATTATGCAAATCTGATATGTCGAAGTACGGATATCTCGAAGTATTTGAGAGAGTTCCTTGGAATTCGAGATAACGAGAGTCGACTGTATATGTTTAATTTGGATACAAAAGAAAAGCCCAATTAAGCCAAGACATGATTATGTTCTTAGTTTATATCTAAATGTGAGCGAGACTACCGGCGAATTGTCTTACGTCTGCTATTAGGTTTTACCGCAAGTAGCGCAATCGGGAAATGAATTTGTTTCTTTCTGTCACTCAAAAAGCAGGAAAATTATTATTTGCCCTTTACTTCTCCAGAGACAAAGATGACGATGCCGGCCAGAATAAGACAGTGAAACCGACAGCAACAATGGCACTATTCAAGGACGGTACGGATATTTCCGGCACAACTGTCAAACTGACAGACGTCGTCACAATGCTGCTTCAGCTGGACAATGATTACATAGGTAACCTTTGACCTTAATCGGCTGATTTTGAGTTTAACGGCCCTGTCGACACTATTAAGGTTATGTCGAGCTGGTCAATTTACCTAATCATACTTTTCTTGGGAAGGCTTAGTCGTCTATATACCTTTTTAATGTTATTGTTTTTATCCGGGTTACTGACCACGTGATTACAATATTATGCCACGTGACCAATAGTTGTGGAGGGCAAAAACATTTCCAGTTCCATTGATACTAATTGATTCAACCCGAACTTACTTGGATATTGAATTCCTTTTTATATATATTCACTCGTAAATTTTATCTGACGTTAAAAAATACAGCTTTAACCCTTAAAGCGCCAATCACAACTCTTGTCGTCTGCTTTGTCTTCTGCTGGTTATTTTAAAAGTCATTTTTGCAAACATTGTGGACCCAGATCAGACTGTTCCTTTAGGCGCAGTCTGATCTGGGTCCACACTGTTTGCCTGTATGCAAAACTGGGTTTGAAAAGTCTGCAAGAATATTCAGCAGACGACATAAACAGACGACATTGTCAGATGCAGTTTTTCTTGGCGCTTTAAGGGTTAAGAAGCTTTTTCACTGCTTTTCCTAAGACAAATACAACTGTTTCAATGATATTTTTCCGATATCAGCAGGCACGCGCGCAACCGAAATTGTGCTTTATGGTGATCATTTTTACGCCTTGTTATAACTAGTTTATAGTCAAAATATGTGTTAATAAATGCGTTTATGACATTTGAATGATCACTCAGTGTGAATCTCTTTTGAAAAGGAACTTTCGACGAAAGAAAGTGCTTTATTTTTCTGAAAAAATCATCGACAATTATACTGTCCGGTAAACGTAAACAACAACTTTCTGTCATCCAATACGAATGAGGCTAGAACGTACTCTGCGTTATAAAGACCGAGAGGTTTCGAATGATGTTTCTGATGTGACGTAGTGTATAAAAAGGTTTATTAGGCTTGGTCCTCTAAGCGGTTAACTCTTTCGCTGCCAAATATCAGACGCCATTTGTCGTCTACTTTTGTTCTAAACAAACTATCCATTGGACAGAAGTTTATATGTTAAGTTGAAAAACTGGGCCCAGTTGTTCAAAGCGTCGTTAGCTTAACGAGCACGTTAAGGGTCATTTCGTTAACTGTTTTAAACAAACAATATTTTAAATCGTGAAAAAATATTTTTTTCCTGATTGCGAAATTTACATTTGAAATATTTCTGGTAATATATCAATAATTTTCTTGCAAAAAATACAAAAAACACGTGAATATTAGAAATGTATATTAACAAACCCTTTCCTAATCGCTATAGTTTGGGCACGATCCCCTGTTTACAGTATGTTTGAATCATAAATACATGTATTATAGACTGTTTAAAGTGTATATAATATGCGTTTCGGGATCGATCCCAAAATATTGAAGTCTATTGAAATACCTTCCGATTAAAAGTTCATGTTTTGGGATCGATCCCAAATAGCAATTGTTTCAGCTTTTGATAAGGAATACATTTTATATTGTGTTAACCTTGCTTTTGGGCACGATCCCAAAAATCATTTGTCGAAGTTCCTGAGATTTTGTTTGGGCACAATCCCAAATGATCATTTGGGACCGATCCCGAGAATAATTCAAAGTTGTTTTCGGGCACGATCCCAAAACTTTCCTCGAGAACTTTTCATACTAGTTTTGGGCATGATCCCCATTTTCGTTTTGTATCCATCCTGTGAAGTTTTCAAATTAGTTTTGGGCAGGATCCCAACACAACTTCTTCGGTCTGTTCCTTTAACTTTACAAACTAACTTTTGTACACAGTCCCAAACATTTTCTTGGATAAGCACCAAAAACTTGAAGTTTTGGAACAAATTTTTGGACACTGTCGAAGGTCACTTCATCTTTTAATATAGGGAAATTGTGGGTTTGCATTAATATACATTATGTTTTGAGGATATATCCGTATTTTTGTTTCCGAACTTGAGTAAATATCAATGGATTTTCACCAAATTCGGTATGAACATTGATATTGTAAAGATCTGGTTTGGGAATTTTAATAGACAAATTTCGTTATTTTTTTGACAGATTTATATGCAAGCAGTACGTCCGTATTTTCATTTCCGGATGATAACTTAAGTAAAATTCAATGAATTTTGGTGTGTGCATTGATATTGCGGAGGCCGGTTTGGGGTTGCTGATGGGCAAATTTCGTCCTTTTTGACAGACTTATCTACCCGAAACATGATAGTGGCGGAGTATTATTATTTCACGTTTTGTTGTTTATAAGTTCATCGCTATATAAATCGCTATATAAGTAGGTGCTGAATAAGCGAGGGCATTTTGAAGTATGAAATCACTTATTTTTTTTTTAATAATCCCTGTTCCATGCCAGTCCATTACCGTTAAAATTGATGATCACTATAAACAATAAGCTAACAACATTCAGAAGTCGTTCCCCTTAAACTGCTCTAAGAAGGTTAATATGTTTTTTGACTGCAGATTTTGCGGCTGCTCTCGACTAGCACTCGAAAAGCCGTTATTATTGGACGAGAGAATCCCAGTTCATTAGTTTTCAGGGGAATTTAAACCAGTTAAACCCATCACCACATTGTTGCAGCAATATGAATCGAAGTTTATTCAACGTAATGGCGTCAACGTCTATTCAATGTTGTCGACATTAATTCGAATTTGTTCATAAATGCGTATCCACTGTGACTAAAGTATTGAGTTATTAAAATAGCAAGAAATGCTCCTTCCTAGTACATTTTGCAAAGGTGTGTGTGTGTGTGTGTGTGTGTGTGTGTGTGTGTGTGTGTGTGTGTGTTGTGTGTGTATGTGTGTGTGTGTGTTCAATTTTATACATGTGTGTGTGTGTGTGTGTGTGTGTGTGTGTGTGTGTGTGTGTGTGTGTGTGTGTGTACATGGTTAATGTAAATGAAGAATAACAAAACATGAAGTTATATGTGCTCTTATAACTTGATTATCAAGTCATCGACAGCATCGATAGTATTGTACAAACAGAGGGCAAACGAAATTTCAATGCAGATTTAACATCTGTGGGCGATATGTAGGGCCCAGGCGTTAAATGTATCGTTCTTTCATTACGGAACTACATGTAGCAGTACACGCTATTCTAATAGCGTGGATGGAACAAATACATGTATGAACCACAGTGAAAGTAAGGGTGACAGCTGAGATATTTAATTTTCCTTTTATCTATGTAACCTTTATTCAGTTACATCCAGGTTCCTCACCTTCACTATGGTTCAAAACATGCATGTGTTCCGTCCATGTGGATATTTTGTAACACCAAATGAATAAACATTGGTAACCAGTTAATCACAGATAAAGCCATAATAAAGATAAAATGATTCAGAACCACTGCCAGCTATGTCAGATTATTCGATATCATAGGGTTTTTATGGCTGTGATTTTCTCATGAATAATAGCGATATCTTTTCTATTTCTGCTCAAAGATACATTGTTGTTTCCAGGACCCACAATCTAAGTTTTAGAGCAGAATTAGAAGAATAACGTTTAAACCTTCTCACTTCAGTTTTACTATATAAAATTGTGCTGTGATGTCGCATAAGTGTGTTTTTGTGAAAACCCTGAATGCCCTTCTACACATATGATGCAGACATTGAATTTGGATGATCTGCACATAAACACTATGTCGTATCAAGTTCCAACGAATGTAAAAAGTCAGTATGTATGAAAATTTAAAACTGGACATCTGTGGACTAAAAGGCAATGTTATTAATTTAGCATATTAATAGAAGAACAACTTTAGTCCATCTTACTGCAGATAGTATAGAAGCCTCTGTGACATTGTGTTTTTTGTAATGATGTTTGGACTTTTGTGGCTTTAATTTGTGACTTGTGTATTTTGACATGTTAATTTTGCGTTCTGCGTGTAGAAGTATAGAATTTTGAAAAAAAAAAAAGCTTTAAGGTTATCTTGGTTACAATGCGAAATAATCGAGAAATGCACATTTACTTTCAAAGAATTACAAAAAAAAAAAGTTGCTATAATGTACCATTAGTACTAGCGTATAAGTATACAGTAGCTTCTTAATTATCTTTTCCTTTTTTTTCGAAAAACAAACCTAACATAAAACTGAAAACACAAATTTAAAGCTAAAGTCAAAATACCAAACGAAACCCAAACCCCAGATTATCTTTGTTCGATAGGCTTGTGCAATATGGTTCATACGCCAGGAGTATAAGTAGAAGACAAGTTATTCATATTATCAGCTAATTGTTCAAGCTAATAACTGTACATGTAATGGTTCAGCTTTGGTGTGATGATTTACGGCGACGAGCAGATTACCTGAAAAACTTGGCTTCTATTTTTCCCCTGACGTACAAACCATATTGCACTAGCCCATCGTACAAAGATAATTCAGATACCATGAGAGAAATAAACATTTCTGAATTTCATGATTTGTATTTTGAGTTTTGTGTTTTGTTTTTTGATTTCTTTCTTTTATGTTTTTGGGTTCTGTGTTTCTCTTGTTCTTTTGTTTGAAACAAAATGCCAGTGAATAGTCGTGCGTCCTACTAATAATGTGACGTATGTCACGAGAGCCATTTTTGTTGCTCATTTTTTTTTTTTTTTGAAAATAAAAGCATGTGTCTGCAATATTTACTTTATAAGAAAGGTAAAATCAAGGCCAACATTTTTTTTTTCAAAATCCAAAAGATTCATTCATAAATGCAGCGAAAACTCAAAACTCAATAGTCAAAACACACAAGTAACAAGTTATAGACGCAAAAGTCAACACAGCATTTCACATAACAGAAATGCCACATACAGGCGTCCGTAAGATAGACGCCATCTTTTTTTATTTGGGTTTTTCGGCCCTTCAACACTATTTCACTTATATCGAGCCGATCGTTCATCAAAGCTGGTTGAAAACCGGAGAACCCGGGGTAAAAACCACCTTACCATTCGGAAGCATAACTTGGCTTTCCCACGTGACCTGAGCGAGGCTCGAACCACAGCGGTGAGAAACCTAATGGATTAAGAGTCAACTCTCTTATCCACTAGGCTACGGGGCTCCACAAGATAGACGTCAAACTAAACTGAATATCTGATACTACAGATTCCAACTATCTAGTGGTGTGGTGAATGCCAGAATAGTTCCCGGCATTCAGCCGGGAAATACTTTGTGAAACCACTGCGACTCGGAAGTCGAGAGTCAAAACATATACACATTTCGACGCAGGAGTCATTGAACATATCTTTATCACTTGACATTTTTGCTAGCGCCGTCAGAGTGATTATACCTGTGCTGCAGAGGTATCTACTTTGTCGCGAACTAGAGGCTCTACCGACTGAGCTATTCAGGCGTCCCATTATGAGATCAAAACTATAGCATACCTTTTTACTATTTATTCTATAAATCAGATAGCTGATTTAATATATTATATATCAGATATCTTATACAATGTATAAGATATCTGATATAGTCTATCAGATATCTTATATAAATAAGATATATATTGACATTTAAGATATCTTATATGCTATATGAGATATCTGATAACGTATATAAGATACCTCATATAGGATATAAAATTATTATTTACCAAAGAAGATACTCATTTATTCCATTTAATAAGATGTCTTATTAAGTATATCAGATATCTTTATTAGTATATCAGACATCTATGTAAAGATATGATATCTTATTTAACAAATAAGATATCTTATATGGTAAATAAGAGATCTTATTTGTAGAATTAAAATGATACCTAATATCATTTATCAGATATCTTATATAGGATATAAGGTATCTAATATAGGATATAAGATATCTGATATACTAATTCTGATATCTTATATCCTATATAAGATATCTGATATAATATATGATAAATGCTTAAACGGCTTACTAAAACGGCTTCCCAGAAAGCAGTTTTTTCTATTTATTCTCTAAATCAGATATCTGATTTAATATATCAGATATGTAATATATCAGATATCTGATATATATTAGATATCTTATATGTTAGTAAAGATATCTTATATGCTATATAAGATATCTGAATATCTTAAATAGGATATAAGATATCTTATTTACTAAAGAAGATAGAAGATAAAGAAGATATATCTTATATCCTATATAAGTTATCTGATATAATATATATCTTCATAGCATAATAAATAGTAAAACAGCTTGCCATACAAAACGGTACAATTTCGCAAGCAGTAAAATGTTCATTTCATTTAGTTAGGTATCATGTTGACAGTCAAAAATGTGATTGTATGCTTTACAGGTAGTTCTTTTATATACTTGAAGTACTAATCAAATGCAACGTTTATGTCTTTTAAAAACAAAATTCTGATCTTAATTTAGCAATGGTCAGTAGAAATTGAAGTTATGATATTTAATTGCGTCCATTAAATTCTACATGACATAGCCGTTTTACAAAATTATTTCCAGGTTTGTCAGTTTCGTGCCCACCTGTGGTGATGCAATGTCTTTCATCCATTATCATCCTTTGATACTTATTGGAATCTAGCACCATTTTACATATTAAAGAAGGCTTCGAATCTGGTCTTGTATTAAAGATGGCTTCTAAACCAAGTTCTTTATAAGCAATGTAGAGTCACAATGTGCTCCTTAAAACAATATACTACGTCGAGGACACACGGCATGTAATCATATCATGGTAGCGTATGGATACTCATCAGCTAGGGGACATATATCGAAGCGTATTGGTATCCCCCATATATTTTTTTCTCGTGGCATTTTTTTTTTTGTCATGAAAATGCAAAAGTATCGAGGTTTTACTTAATACTTTTTTCCATAAAAAATAGATGAAAACAATGTTTTCACGTGTTCGTTATTTCATTTTAATTTTATTTCGTTATAGATATTCTCGTAATTAAATAAAAACGACAACATTATGTGGTAATCTGTATTGTTTGAATATTTTGTATTGCACATTACAACATATGTTTTACGAAACAACGCTATGTTTTTGCGGAACTGAAGTTAAAAATCTTGATATCTGTATTGTTTTATCGCCATACGCACGATCAAAAATCAAAAGCGGAACACTGACATTACTTGCCAATCAAAAGAGGCTACCAGGGGGACCGAATGCTTAGTGTAGGCGAGAAAATCCTGCAAGTGTCCCAGTACCCCAAGTAATTTAAGCGGTCTCATCTATTGCGGTATACATTTGTTGTGGCTCAGCTCTACTAAATGGTTTCTCTCTTCGTCAGTATCAAGTTTTAGCCGGTGTAACAGTTTATCTTGCCCAAGCCCCACACCAAACCCGGGCAGCTTATCTCCCGGGGGCAAGATAACCAGGGGTATCTTGCCCCCTTACCATGGGCAGCTTGCCCCGCCCCCGCCCCCTTCCCCCCCCCCCCCCCCCCACACACACACAGGAAAACCTCGCAAACTCAGTTCAAAACAATATTTATATTTCATAACATTTATTTTATAACGCTCAATTATCAGAACAGTGCTAGTGTATGTTTTTCATTTTTTTTTATTTCTGCATTAAGATCTGTCAGGTGTTCTCGGGTGGGAACAAGCTCCTCAGGCCAGGGTAGCATCACCCCTGGGGAGGGGTCAAGTTGCCCAGGGTGAGGGGCATACCCAGGGTATCTTCACCCCGGAGGGGAGACAAACTGCACAAAGGCAGCTTCACTCCCCGTGTGGGGAGAGGGGAGGGGCAAGCTACCCAGGATTCAAGAGAAACCGGTACACCGGTTCGGTATGTTTATTTGTACACATTGTAGCTTGGTACACGCGAGGGTACATGTACATTTTTACATCTTAATTTTGAAAAAGGGATAATCATTCGGCCGACTTGTTCATAAAAATTGCATATATGTATTTCAAAGCAAGGTTGAGCATGTGTGCCAGACAGTTTTCTTTCCGTTATGGTGACTGAGTACCGATAAAAACACCGTGTCTTTTAATTGCTTTTTTTTTTTATTTTGTTCGGCCAAGTTTTCCCTTCAGTGGCCTATGTGACATTACTTATTCCTGCCAATAGATATTATGACGACAAAATGGTCTGCGATAATGAAATAACTCTTTGAAGTGCACGAAAAAACCTACTGGTATTGCGTATAAAAATACAGCTTGATAAACATTCTACGTAGTAAAGAAAATGTCATACACGATCAAATATTTCGTGAACAATATACAGATATGTAGCGAATACGATATTTTATAACATTATCATATTGACTTATCACGATTTGTCGACAATATTTTATCGCCATATCATGTTATTATTATGTTTCTCTACATACATTTATGTTGTGAAAAAAATATAAGAGGGGTACCAATACGCTTCGATAGACATATTGTTTAAGTAGCATGCATAATAGACCCAAATATATGCAAAGAACGCAAAATCTTCCTCGAGAGAGCACAATGTAGACGGAGCACAATGTGGCTCTATTAGACACATTATTGGTATATTGTTTGTATACTAGTCTAAGCCAAAGTAAACATCTTATGGCGGGGCAGCTGATGAATTTAACCACAATTTTCCTGGGCTAATTTAGGTTGTCTAAGCGGATAACCAGCACTCAGTACCCATCATTTCCCAAGCCACGAGCATCTGCAAGACTTGCTAGAAGGACGTATAATAATTCATGATTTCAAAGTAAGGAAGTTGCCGAACCAGATGATCGAACCACACATCGATTCGCAGAACGTACGTAGGTATGATAGGTAAAACAAGGATGCGTATCTGCCGCCTTTCTGAATATTCACTGAAAGATGTCACGGTATTTCAGTTTCTCTTCTTCAGTCGGATTTCGTTTGCCTTTCTTCCAAGGATATTTTTCTCCCACAAAACACGAAGGTCGCATGGTGAGCTGAAAAAAACGAATGACACAGTTTTAAAGTGTAGATTGAATTCAAAAGATACAAACAATAAACATTACTTGTAGCAATAAAAATTGAGCCGTGTCACAGGAAAACAGCCGTTATTGCATAAGCGTACAGCATAGGTTCTGGCGAGACGGCACTCCGCGCCGTCTCGCCTGAATCTGCGCTATTCAGCAATATAAACTGCAGGCAAAGGGCACTATTCGCTCAAATAATCACAGTATTAGACTCACTAAGGGCCTGAGAATGTGCACTGAAACATTGGAAGATAGATGGCAATTATTTTACTGATCCTAGATAACTATATATTTAAGTAAATGTTTAATGTTGAAGCTCATAGGATTTTGCATAATTGAGTCAAATAATGTGGAGCTACTCTATAAAATGCTTTACGTATCTATTTGATTAGACAGTAGTTTCTACATTCGGCTAGTACAAACACCTTTTGTATGCCTTCGCACCGTATGACTTATTTTGAAATAGCCATGGCTTCTTTAAGTACTCAACACAAATAAACATCAAACTATTCATCTGTTTTAACACATAATTATTGATACGTGTTAAAACAACACCATTAATTAAGCTTTAAAATCGAAACCACTGTTTTAAAAATTACATTCATTTGATTTGTGCATAAATCATGCAAATTTGGTTAAGTTAAAAAGTTCCGTCTGCTAGCTATGGAAGCGTATTGGTACCCCCCATATACTTTTTTCTCGTGGCAATATTTTTGTCATGAAAATGCAAAAATATCGAGTTTTCACGTGTTCATTATTTCATTTTAATTTTATTTCGTTATAGATATTCTCGTAATTTTATAAAAACGTCAACATTATGTGGTAATCTGTATTGTTTGAATATTTTGTAATGCATATTACAACATATATTTTACGAAACAATGCTATGTTTTTTGCGGAACTGAAGTTAAAGATCTTGATATCTGTATTGTTTTATCGCCATATGCACGATCAAAAATCAAAAGCGGAACACTGACGTCATTTGTCAATCAAAAAAGGCTACTAGGGGGACCGAATGCTTAGTGTCGGCGAGAAAATCCTGCAAGTGTCCCAACACCCCAAGTAATTTAAGCGGTCTCATCTATTGCGGTACATTAGTTGCGGTTCAGCTCTGTTAAATGGCTTGTCTCTTCGTCAGTATCAAGTTTTAGCCGTTCTTGCCCCACCTCACACTACCCGGGCAGCTTGTCCCCCGGGGGTAAGATAACCAGGGGTATTTTGCCCCCTACCCTGGGCAGTTTCCCCCCCCCCCCCCCCAACACACACTCACACAGGAAAACCTTGCAAACTCAGTACAAATTTATAACGCTCAATTATCAAAACAGTACTAGTTTTCATTATTTTTTTTCTTTCCGCATTAAGTTCTGTCAGGTGTTCTGGGATGGGGGCAAACTCCACAGGCTAGGGTATCTTCACCCCCTGGGCGGAGGGGTCAAGCTGCTCAGGGTGAGGGGCATACCTCGGGATATCTTCACCCCGGTTGGGAGACAAACTGCACAAAGGCAGCTTCACTACCCCTGTGAGGAGGGGTAGGGGCAAGCTACCCAGGATTCAAGATAAACCGGTACACATTGTATCTTGTACACGCGAGGGTACACGTACATTTTTACATCTTAGTTTTGAGAAAGGGATAATCATTCGGCCAACTTGTTCATAAAAATTGTGTATATGTATTTCAAAGCAAGGTTTAGCATGTGTGCTAGACATTTTTCTTTCCGTTATGGTGACTGAGTACCGATGAAACCCCCGTTTCTTTTGACCTATTTTGTTCGGCCGTTTTCCCTCTAGTGGCCTATGTGACGTCACTTATTCCAGCCAATAGATATTATGACGACAAAATGATCTGCGACAATGAAATAACTCTTTGAAGTGCACGAAAAAACCTACTGGTATAGCGTATAAAAATACAACGTGATAAAATTTCTATGTAGTAAAGAGAATGTCATACACGATCAAATATTCCGTGAACAATATACAGATATGTAGCGAATACGATATGTTATAACATTATAACATAAAATATTGTCGCCATATCATGATATTATTATGTTTCTTTACATAAATTTAAGTTGTGAAAAAAATATAAGGGGGGGGGGGTACCATTACGCTTCCATATTTTACAACTCAAAGCTCGCTTTTTATAACTCGAAACTCGCTTTTTACAACTCGAAACTCGCTTTTCATAACTCGAAACTCTCTTTTCATAACTACTCGCTTTTCATAACTCGAAACTCGCTTTTCTCAACTCGAAACTCGCTTTTAACAACTCGAAAGTCGCTTTTCTCAACTCGAAACTCGCTTTTTACAACTCGAAACTCGCTTTTTACAACTCGAAACTCGCTTTTCTCAACTCGAAACTGTAAAAAAAGAACTCATCATAATGACGATATTCCTAATGTATTGTACATATATAAGCAAAAGACCATATGTTCTATCAAGACATTTATATACGCATGTGTTTGCACAAATACTGATTAAAATGTACCAGTGCAAAGATACGTCATTTTTATTAGTCTGTTTTTCCGAGACACATTTAAATACCTGTGTGAAATTTCTTCCTTTGATAACTTGCTACAAGAAAGTTATGTATATATGTAATAGTTGTCTTCATGTTTGTTTTCTTTCTGTTTCTCACTCATATGCCATATAATATGCGACCTGAGATTGTAGAACAGAACATAATTTTATTACAAAATTCATGTCACATAATTATACGAGTATGCCATACAGCTATATTCTGTTCTGGCTATATAGAGGTTTCGTGTACATGAGAGGAAAATGAATTCTTCAAAAGACTGCTGATAAATGACGTATTAAGCGAATGCCTACCTAATTTAAAGTCAATAAGTCTTTCGGTTCTGGAGAAGAAGTGAAAAATAGATTTTCAAGATGGTCGCCATGGCGGCCATCTTGGCTTTCTAGTCAGAAGGATTTTAGCCATTTTTGATCTATAAGTCACCCCAATGCTTCCTACCAAGTTTAAAGTCAATTGGCTTTTGGGTTTAGGAGAAGCGAAAAATAGATTTTCAAATGGACACCATGTCGGCCATCTTGGATTTCCGATCAGCACTATTTTAGCTATTTTTGATCTACAAGTCACCCTGATGCTTTCTAACAAGTTTGGAGGAGTCAACTGGCTTTTGGTTCAGGAGAAAAAGTGAAAATTATATTTCCATGGCGGCCATCTTGGATTTCCGATCGGAACGATTTTAGCTGTTTTTGATCTACAAGTCATACCGATGCTTCCTACTAAGTTTCGAATCAATTGGCTTTTGGGTTTAGGAGAAGAAGTGAAAAATAGATTTTTAAGATGGCCTCCATGGCGGCCATCTTTGATTCCCGATTGGAACGATTTTAGCTATTTTTGATCCTTAAGTCACCTACCAAGTTTCGAGTCAATTGGCCTTTCGGTTCAGGAGAAGAAGCGAAAATTAGATTTTCAAGATGACGGCCATGGCGGCCATCTTGGATACCAATCGGAACGATTTTACTATTTTTGATCTACATCACCCTGATGCTTCCTTCTTAGTTTCGAGTCAGTTGGCTTTTGGGTTTAGGAGAGGAAGCGAAAAATAAATGGCGGCAATCTTAGATTTCCTATCGGAACGATTTTCGCTAGTTTTGATCTACAAGTCACCCCAATGCTTCCTACCAAGTTTCAAGTCAATTGGCTTTCCGGTTTTAGAGAAGAAGCGAAAAATAGATATTCAAGATGGCGGCCATGGCGGTCATCTTGGATTTCCGATCGGCACGATTTTAGCTATTTCTGATCTTCAAGTCACCCCGGTGCTTCCTACCAAGTTTGGAGTCAATTGGCCTTTTGATTGAGGAGAAGAAGCGAAAAATAGATTTTCAAGATGGCGGCCATGGCCGCTATCTTGGATTTCCGATCGGAACCATTTTAGCTGTGTTTGACCTACAAGTCATCCCGATGCTTCCTACCAAGTATCGAGTCAACAGGCCCAGTGGTGTAGGAGAAGTAGGCTTTTAAAGCAATTGTTGACGCCGCACGACGTCCAACAATAATTCCACAACCTATATTTGAGCTTAAAGAAAAAAAAAAAAAAAAAAAAAAAAGGTTTGTTCCATGTGTTTTATTGTCACGTAACAAACCGGAGATTACAAATGAATGCTCCCAATGTCCAGGAGCTTTATTTTCTCCCGCAGACATTCCCAGAAACAGTTGAAAACATTTGTTGAGAAAGAAAACTATATATATATATATATATATATATGTATATATATATATATATATATATATATATATATATATATATATATATATTTTTTTTTTTTTTTTTTTTTTTTTTTTTTTTTGAGTGAACCCTCAAAACCTACCAGGCCTCGAACGCTAAACACAGAGAGAAAAAAACAACAACAACAACAACAAAAAAAAAAAAAAAAAAAAAAAAAAAAATGGCATGGCCTAATTATGGGTTCGAAGAAATTTTCTCATAATTAAATTGGTCTGAAATAGCAAACAGGTATGTAATATATCAATTAGATTGGCTCCAGTCGTTCTTGTTTTACATCTATTTCTCTCTTTATATTATTTTTTTTTAACAAAATCCTCTTAAATCCAACTTCAAGTTACCAAAGACTGAAGAAAACGACTGGTCACAATTGTAGAAGCTCTGAAATTTAATCCAACTCCTATAAATTGAGATAACATCTGCAAGCAATTAGGATGCTATAAAACAACCATTTAGTAAACACAAGTCATTATCTCTAACAGTTAGTTCCTTAAAATCAATTTGTTCTGGTTACTTCAAATCCTTTTGCAGTTGTATTTACTGCCCCATAATAAGAACGTAATGATAGAGAGTGCATTTCTTTTTTTTTTTTTTTTTTTTCATTTTCATTTTTTAACCGTGAGTTTGCAGTCTTAAAATGTTTCTAGTTTTGTTGTCTGATAGTAGTATTCGGAATACAAAGGACATTTTGTTGTTGTTATTGTTCAGACATAGAACCCCTTGCATAGGTATAAGCAGATAAGGGATATCAACTACTCTCCAAAATTTACTACTTTTTCCTTGTGTAGCTTCCTTAAAGTCTCCGTATACCTTATTATCGAAGATATATAGGTTCTTGCGTGTCTGGGAACAGCAGACAGCTCTTATGTACATGTTTTAGCCTGTTCAATATATTTTATCTAAATGATGTAAATTACCTTTTCTCATGTGTTGGCTTACAGTGGTATTCATAGTAATTTCATTCTCAAGCTTATTAATTGGACCAAAACGAGATTTAGCACTGCTCAGCCAGAATTTGCCTTTCAAGTGAACATTATATCTGGGTAAAATTTTCAGTAGACAATATAATGAAATATTTTTTCTTATTTTTCACTGTAATTAGGTTTTGACATTTCAGGCAAATTATCTCAAATGGAGAAAATATGCATGAAATGTCAGTCAACTCCTGTTTTCATCAAACAAATAAGAAAAAACATGGTCAGTTTGTCGTCCGCTGAACTTACCAAGAGTGTGGTAAAGTTTAACCCTTATAAATTAAAGCACCAATAAAAACTGCAGCGGACGGCCTATTGAAATATTTCTTTTTTTCGAAGAAAACAAATCTTGATATTCCATTCGAATTGTCTGTGATGATTCACATGAAATATCAAGACTCGTTTTTTTTTTTTTTTTTTTTTTTTTTTTCTTTTTTGTTTGTTTGTTTGTTTTAACAGGCTGTTCAATTAGTTCGGACGATTGACCTGATAATTTACCTGATAATATATAATTGTCGTCTCCCGAGATTTCCAACAATGTGCCATGCTGAACAGTGTAAACTCAGATCAGCTAATGCAGCCTCTCTTTAAGCTTAGCGACTCAGGTTCTTAATCTATGAGTAGCCGAAGATCTATAGAAGGTTCATGCGAACAGGTAAGGCTCTGATCAGACTGCGTGTATGCACAGGCTGATATGAGCTTTCGCTAGTCGCACATGCCACATACTTTGTCGGAACTCTCATGAGGAGGCTGAATTATTTGCAAAACAAAATGGCATTTCTTTTGTTAAGCACATCACATACTATCAGCTGACATGATCTAACTCTAAGCCCTCCCGGTAAAATATTCAGCAGACGTGAATTAGAACTATTGTTCTTTTCTTTTTTTCTCATGAAATAAGATTCAAAAATGTCAAAACCATTTTTTTTTACCCATTTTTTTTTGGGGGGGGGGGGGTGGATGGGGGAGGGGGGAGGGGGGAAGAAATATATCACTAATTTGTCGTCTGCTGAATTAGCCCAGATCTTGGTAAAAGTTAAACAATTTCATGATATTGCATGAGTGCGATAACTTTTAATAGATCGTTAAACATTGCTAAGTGAAGGCAAGTGGTCTTATGTCCCACTTGATGAAGGGTGTTCTTTCTGTTAGAATATTATATCCACATCTCATATCCAGTGGTAATAATTCAGTTATGCCAAGTGGACACTTCTACCTCAAATCTGGTCCATTACGGATTTAAAGGGTGGCAGATTGTGTTTTAAGGGATAAAAAAGGAGTTTAATATTTTATCATTTACAACTTGATGTCGCTTATGTTTTCAGCAAGACTTTTTTCCCGATAAGCTTCAATAATTTAATAATTGATATACTACTTACGTTTGGAATCTTTGCCTTTCTGTTTTGTAATGCTGTCACTACACCAAGAGTTCCTGGATCGTAAACTGACTCGTGTTCTTTGTCTTTTAACACCAGGAAATTTGAATCTGATCCTTCGATCATCTTCATTTTGTAGTATGGATAATTTCTTTATGAATCAAAGTAGCAGAATACTCAGGGTTCATTAAAGAAGCTGTACTTGTTTTCATGGAATTCCTTCTCGCATTTCTGATCGGTGAAAGGCTGTCTGTTTCTTCACAAAATGAATGATTTGATTTATGTTTGGCATCCTCGTGGTGTATTGAACATAAACAGACTGTAAAATCATATTCACACACTTTGACGTTTGAATCGTACGATTCATTCATTAAACTTTCTCCTAAATTAGGACAACTGTGATCCCTACAAATGAAGTTTGAACTTCATATATACCATAAACTTGTAAGTAGTCAACCTGAAAGGAGAAATAACACAACAATCAACTTTCAGCATTAGTGCACGACCCGCCCAGAAACATACATTGACAGGCGCCCAAATGCCCTTAGTGTCTAGCTATGCAAATACGATGTGGTTTAAGTGTCATGACCATTTTCATATTTTTATAAGTTTGCCTCGGCGAGACCGTTCTAAAATATAATTGCATAAGTACGTACATTAGTAAGATATTGTCGGGATCTGTCAGTATAACAAACTTATCAAAATACTCACGAAGGTTTGAGTATTATGGCCATTTTCAATTTTACACCTTTTTTTTGCCTCGGCAAGGGCTAACATTTTCCAAGGTCATTAGTTATGCACCAGTCATTTGTAGGCCCGGCCCTTACGGGGCCGGGGAATAGCAGGGTTTTTAACTTTCAGTGATAAAACCCTGGTAAATGCCCTGCACTGCGGAAAATAATTTATGGTAAACTCTCCCTTCCCCTACTCTCGGAGGTTGATAAAATTAATGAAGAACAACAATGACTTGGACCATTGAAAAAAAAAAAAAAAAAAAAAAAAACAACTCTTCCCCTATCCCATGGAGGTTCCACATGAAATGTGGCTTCAGTTGACCAAGTGGTTTCACACACACACACACACACACACACACACACACACACACACACATGAACCTTTAACCGGGAGCCTTTAAATAAACTGTACATGTATTAAAACTCTGGCACATCTTCGACACAGCCGGGACTCATCGTAGGTTAAATCCCGGCAACTAAGCCCCGCAATATCCCCGCTATCCGCGGCCCCGTAGGGACCGTGGTTTCAAATGACTGGTGTATTACACCTTGTCGGTGTTTTTTGAGTACGCCAAAATTATTCTGAATAGTTTAAGCGCCATGGCCATTTGTGCTATAGATAGATAGGCGCCCTGATGGATGGACAGACACATGGACATACCTCGTACATGGCCATAACAGGGTACTCTCCGAAAGCTTACGGACCTCAGTCAGTTAACTTTTCTACAGGTTGTGCGGGTCGTGCAATCATATGTTAACGGTCCATGTCGCCCATGCATTTTCTGTTGCACAACTGTCTATTTTAAAGGCGATAGAGTCCGAATTAACATGGTCATATGGAAAACAATCTTATACTCGTGGTCATTTCATATGAAATTAATGAATCTCGCTGTAGGCTTCTTTCATAAATTTCCTTTGAAATGACCACTCGTGTAAGATCCTCTATTCCTTGATATTGCGCACAGAACGGCGTGGTAACGTAACGCCAGATGTCCATTTTGACATTTAACTACAATCTCAACAATGAAAATTAATGTCATTTTTTCGACGGTAAAATACCTGAAACATAGATTGTGCGTACTTTTTAGAACCGCCTCTTACGAGTACAATGTCCTTTCTAATTTTCAGCAGAAACTAGAATAATGTCGCATTCTTTCGTCTGAAGCACATGAGGTAATGATACTTATCGCATGTATGCGAACAGCGATGGCTCGGGCGCGACTACGCATCCGCGCAATTCAGCCTGTACCTTTGCTGTTCGCACATATGTTGTATTGAACTAGATGAAGGTTTAGCACAAGAATCAGACATATAACCCCACTAGATGGCCACGCATGCGCCTTTGACGAATGTATTTAGTATCATTATCAAATTGTAAAATATTAAACCTTATGGAAAATTGACAAATATTCAATTTTGTATATGAGAGTTTTGCAAAATGGAATAGTAATAAAAATAATAATAATAAAACAAGAAAAAAAAATGTTTGTGAAACTTGGATCTTAATTCGTGATATGAGATAGTACCCATCCCCCAATATACAAGCCTTTTTAATAATACCAAGTGGCATAATGCCACTTGTAATACTTATTATTTAGGTCTACACTGTTTGCCAATACCTTTTGTAATGAATGCAAGACAGTAGCGTTTAGTACGCGCTTTAAGTTACATGTATACGTATACACTGCTGTTTACAATTGTTGCATTTTTTTTTTTTTTTTTGGTGAATAGACGAGCAACATTTTATGGGTTTGTATCATGGTTTATGGTATTTGTAAAATAGTAGTCAAAATTAAGCACTTACCGATTTCTTCTTTTTGCAGGAGACGTCCATATTCAACGTCTGAATATTTATTTACACCTTTGTCGTTTTATCAATTCGTATTTACGCGTATTTCCACTTTGTCGACATTTGAAAATATCCAAAATACTCTAAATCAAGCTGCTTCTATCCGCTCAAAGTGCAAAAGCAATACGATGAAAGATTCTTTTATTTGGAGGTCATGACCTTTTTATTTGGCCCAAGAAGTGTAGTAATGTATCTGGCGCATTGGATAAGCATATCAGGCTTATACATTACATTAGAACCATTTATAAATCAGAAAAAAAGACATATGGACCACTCATTAACACCAGCTAACCGTGTGTTTTTTTGTTTCATCGCAGAACGAAACGCCCACTTTTCTGGCATTCTGTCTAGTAAACGGTTCAAACCATATGACTGAATTTTATCGAGTTCGTTTGTGAGACTTTTTTTGGTAAAAATATGGATAAAAGGTGGCTTATTTGTGCAAAAGAAGACGTATTTGTCTTTGTAGAAGAAGAAAAAGAACTGGCGAAGATCAAAGCAATTATACCGGGGAGTGAGAGAAGACAGTTGAAGGTAAGAGTAAATTAATTCTGTCCACAATGCCAAGTTGTCGTGCATCACGATTTCTATGCGATACGACTTGTTTATTTTTTTTTTTTTTAAATTTCATTATTATTTATTGTGACAAGACTTTATATATACCTCCAGGGCGGGAACTCCATCTATTTGCTTATTACATAGACTGAGATTTTTTAAAGGGGGCTGGGATAGGATGGGGATGGTGGGGGTCGTGGGGGGGGGGATTAAAATTTTACTATTTTGTGGGGACAAAAGCTTTTGTTTTTCTTTTTTTTTTCTTTTTTTTTGTTATTTGTGTGTGTGTGTGTGTGTGTGTGTGTGTGTGTGTGTGTGTGTGTGTGTGTGTCATTTAGCAAATTTTTCTTGGGGCTCACTTCAAAAACTGACTATTTGGGACAACCAGAATCTTCTGTATATTTTTTATACACAGGGTATAATTGAGTTTATTAAATAAACGTCGCTGTAATACATTAGAAAATATTCGCCTGCCATTTTCAATACGTCAGCATCACTATCAAAATACGATTATCTGTAAACATTGGAGTGTAAGCAACAGTTTTCTTGTCTCAATAAATATGTTCCTTTTAATAGAAAATATACGTCAATTTGTTGTTGTCTATCTCGTATATACATTAGCTATATATGTCTTTAACATACATTAGCGTTGCAATGCACATGTATGTCCTAAATTATACATTATGCCTTACGGCACACTGAGGCAATCCGGATGCTCAAAGATGTGAAAAGTTGCATTATCTGTAAATGAAGACGGATACGCTCTTTCGAAAATGTGAGAGGGCAAAGTAATAAAATAAATCAGTTTTTTTTTTTTTGTTTTTTTTTTTCAGTTTGCATGTAGGGCAAAGTAATAAAAGAAATCAGTTGTTTTTTTTTCAGTTTGCATGTCTGTGTTTGATGGAAGAATCTGGCGCCAAAATTTATTTATTTCTTTTACAACGCAATAGGTGGGTTAATTATCGCTAACACGTATTTGATGGCACTACGAAAGCGTTATTTATTGCCCTATAATGTTCCCATTAGCCGCACGATAACTTCATTAGCCCTCATCTCATGGTTGATTCAAACTTAGGCAAATCGAAGCAAAATGTCTTAACAGGTACCTCATAGAACAGGAAATATCTGTGTTATAATACAAACCCGGACAAGAAAACGTTCTTATTTTGAAACATGAAACCTTTCTGCATTATCGCTATTTTTTACCTTTCGTCTATACCCATGTTTCTCTCAGAGAGGCCCTGTCTTATAAGTTATGGCCGAACTCCGCAAGTAATACAATTAACAGATGTTGATACAATTACTAACACTTACCATGCAATGGGCATTTTTAGCAAACGACAAAGTGATAATATTTTACTTATTTTTTTTCAGAAAACAGATTTTGTCATTACATGCAAATTTGTCTCCGCTGGAGACAATTTGCATGAAATATCAAAATCTGTTTTCTGGGAAAATAAGTAAAATATTTCTTCTTGTTGTCTGCTGATTTTTCCCAGCATGCTAAGCAATGAATAAACAATTCCAAATGAAATGTCAAAATCTGTTTTCTGGAAAAATATATTCCTAAGTGTTATCTGCTGAAAAGTTTTCCCAGCATCCTAAGCGATGAATGAATTATTTCAACATCTTAATTTTCCAGAAAATAGGATTTGACTTTTCATGCAAACTTTCTCCTTTTGAGACAATTTGCACGTCAGAAACAAGCTACATGAAATGTCACATTCTATTTTCTGTGAAAACTAAGAAAACTATCATCAATATTTCATAAGCTGAATTTTCCCCTAGATTGGTAAAGGTTAAGTAACCTGGTCATTTTATAGTGTCAACTGCTAAATTGAAATTTAGAATTCTGTTACAGAAAAAATAGACAAAACGGAAGAAATAATAAAGAAACAGATAAAGAGATAAGTCAGTTTCTTTTAAATAATAGCAGTGTAACCAAATGCACAGTCATTATATATATATATATATATATATATATATATATATATATATATATATATATATATATGAACTCGCAATTATTATAAATTTCTCAACGTATTTATCTGCTAATATCAGTGCAAAAAAAAAAAAAAAAAAAAAATAGATCTGCAGGTTTTGTTTTGTGTTGAGGTTTTACGGCCCAGTCAACCCAATGGGGTCATGTCGAGCGCGGTCAGTTTACCTAACCACACGTGTACTGGGCAGGCTTAGTCCTCTATGCGGTTACCCAGTATTGTGCACATTCTTTCGCCAAAAACTAGTAACTTCTCTTCTTGAATCAGCGGGAGGGAGAGAATGACCGCAGAAAATATTTCATGATCAGTCTCCACGAAAGAATGTCGGTTGGGGTTGACCCGCGACCTCCTGGTCTCCAGTCGGACGGCGCATCCAACTGAGCCAACGAGGACGACTAAGATCTGCACGTATATAGATCCATGTATATTTTATTTCGCAGATAATATTTTGAAATGTTTTTTTTTTTGTTTTTTTTTTTTTTCTGTAAATAGGGTCTGAGGTTTTACACATTTTGAAACTAATTTCATGGGCTGTAAATTTGTGGGGAGGGGGCGGGAACGGCGGGCGAGGGAAGGAAGCTATCACAGTTTGACATCCACCGAATCGGCCCAGAGATTGCAATATTTAAGGGCACTGAAAACAAACTTTTTGCCATCACTGAAAGGGAGGCAACTTTTGTGACTCCCCGTTTGCTTTTCTGAAACCAAGCTTCTTCTGAAAGTATAACGCTGGATAAAAAGCATTTACAACCAAAAAGCATCTATAATTTCATCTCAGCTGAGTCGGTCGGAGGATGAGCTTGCCGTCCGTCGTTTGTTCGACCATGCATTTGAAGGACTTCTCCTCTGAAACCCCTGTGTCAATTTTCTTCAAACTTCATGTGGAATCTTCTGTTAAAAAAGGGGCTGTAAAATTATACAAACGGTCGCTGTCCATTATCTCGTAAGAAGGCCGCCATGCCAAAATATGGTAAAAACTATACCTAAAACTCTTCTCCAGAACCAAGTAAGCTTTGGGACTGAGTCTTTGTATAAAGCATTTAGGGCACAGCGTCAACTGATGACCATAGGGTGACCTTTGAGGTATAATTTGTGTGCCCATGTATTTGTACGAGGAAAATGTTGAAAAATTATTTTTTCAAAATAAATTGAAAACTTAAGGCTGAAGTTTACAATGTATCACAAGAGTTGTTGTTACAATCAAAATTTTGTCCCCTGGGGGGCTATCGGCCCTTGCCCCCGGGCTGTTTACATGTATAAAATTTGCAGTCCTTAAATGACTTCTTCTCTGAAACCGCATTTGTAATTCTCACCAGATTTTACATGGGACCTACTGGTGACAAATATTTTAATTTGTTCGAATGGTTCTGAACCATTGAACGAGATGGCCTCCATGCCCACATATGGTAAACACTTTCTCCAAAGTCAAGAAAGCTTTGAGCTAAATCTTTTGTATACAGCATCTGGGACTCTTGGTCAACCAAGTTTGTTCAAATGATGATCGTAGGTTGACCTTTGATTTTTTTACAGCAAGGTCAAATTTTCACCCCTAAAATACATTTGTATGGGGATATAGCTGAAAAATCAGTTTTGCAATACATGTTCAAAGGTAAGAGAAAAGCCAATGGATAGCCACAATCACAATAAAAGTCAGAAAGGATTGTCTCTGGAGACAAAGAGCACACAAAATCACAAGAATCGGAGACTCATTTTGTTTGAGTCTCTTCATATGCAACACTGTAGTTTGCACGGCTGCATACGCCACCCCTCACACCCACGCCCCCACCTACCGCGACACACAAACACACAGCGCCGGCTTAAGTGATATTCGATTTTCATTCAAAATAACCAGGACTCAATGATGTCAAAGGAAATAGAATATAACCTGCACTATGATGATTAGACTGGCTCCAGTCGTTTTTGTTTTATGTCTAATTCTCTCTTTCTCTGCATTATTTTTTTTTTATCATAATCCTCTTTAATCCAACTAAGCTCAAAAAAAAAAAAAAAAAAAAAAAAAAAAAAACAAGGAGAAGAAAAAGAAAGAAAAGAAAAATAAAGTAAGGGTCTGGAGCCAGACTTTATGATGATGTATGGACAGACTTTTTACGGCCGCCACATGGTACAACAACAGCTCGAGTAAAAGCCCCAGCCCATCCCAGCCATAAAAATGAAGAGGAAACAGACAAAACCAAACAAGCGCCAATCGGACAAACGTACGAAAAGCACAAAGATTAGCTCTCTCTTTCCCAAACGAGGTATTCGCAATGCTAAAAGGACTGGAAGATGCAACAATAAAATAGCACAAGGCAAGACTAAAAGCAAATCGCCTCGTAGAATATACCACAGAGCAGAGAGTAAGACGAACACCGGGAAAACTATTAACTATAATTGCTTACACTCCAATTTTAAGGACTAATGACTGAAACTGACATTTATATGATTTTAAAGTAGTGAAACGTTCTAGGAACTGTCAAAATTTTGTCTCACGGGGGTTAAATGCCCTTATCTCTGGGCTATATACATCTATCAAATTGTGTAATTTTAAATGCCTTCTTCTCTGAAACTGCCTGTGCAATTTACGTAACATTTCACATGTGGCCTCCACTATCCCTTAGCCGATTCTATGGGGAGGGGGAGGGGCAAGACACAGGGGGCTTCACTATACCTTTAGCCGATTCTAGTGGGGGAATGGGGGGGGGGGGGGGCAAGGCATTTGCTGCCCTGAAAACTAGCCCTGTTATTTGAAAAGCCTCAATGAAACTGAGACTCATTTTTGTATTCCTTGTTTCAAATGGTAATGGAGAGACTGCGTTGCAGGTTGCAAGGAAAACTCGTATTTTATGACATGGTCTGTATGTATGAACAAGTGGCACATAAGAAGTATGCAAGTGGT
The DNA here is from genome assembly GCA_964016985.1 of Anodontia alba. Classification (NCBI taxonomy): domain Eukaryota; kingdom Metazoa; phylum Mollusca; class Bivalvia; order Lucinida; family Lucinidae; genus Anodontia; species Anodontia alba. Next base: position 36,430,857 of record OZ024838.1, read on the forward strand.
ATGAAATATTCAACACAGACTTTTTAAAAGCAGAATATGAACTAACCTTTACCACTTCCTTGTTAATTCAGCGGATGACATATTGCTGATAGTTCTCTTATTTTTTTTTCCGGGAAACAAGATTTGACAGTTATTGTCTGAAATGTCAAATCCTGTTTTCTAGGAAAATATTTCAAAATGTCATCTGAAAATTTTGGCCAAAGTGCTTAGCATTAATAAAGACAGTCCACTATGTTAATAAGTTATTGTGGCAATATTGGAAAATGTTGCGTGTTATTGGCAGATAAGCAATGGCTGTTTCACTCAGGTGAGCGTATTGTGGCCCATGGGTCTCTTGTTCTTATTTCTCAACGAAAACATATAATGTGGGTACTCATTAGAAGCACCATAGGGCGTTTCTCATAAGTACCCAAAACATATGTTTAAGTAAAAAATTAAAGAGAGGTCTCATTATTCTAGGGTTCTTTCATCAAACTAACCTGTCAGATAACAAGGAGTGAAGTCGAAATTAACAGTAATATCAATGATGGTGTCCAGTTTGTAGCCACAGATTGGCTAAATTAAAGATGGCCCATTAGCTATTACATGCCAGTTTTAACACAAAGGTGTACTCCAGTACTGGGGTTTATTCTTTGTAATATATGTCTTAAATTGATCATTTTAGAATTTAATTCGGTAACTTTTGTAAATGACTTCATTATAATTTATTTATCCAATTATGTTTAGATGGTATACTTGACAATTTAGCCGATAACCAATCTTACATAGACTTATTGAATAGTCAGTCTACTCTACAAGACAATACGTTGATATTTGAGCATATCAGCTTTTACAAGGGAGACAAAAATTGTGACAGAGTTGTTTCCCTAAAAGTGTACTCATTCACCTTAACCCATTGTAGACTGAAAAGGCTCCCCCACGCTATACAGTGGAAGAGTCCAGTTTCAATTACAGGTACGTCTAGCTATAAGATTTAGATTAGATATCCACAGAGCCAAATAGCTAAACTATTTTAAAACAGTTGCGACCCCGATCAGACGCCGCTTTTTTGCAGCGTCTGATCTGGTTCTGCACTGTTTGCCAATTACTCTTTGGAGGTCTCCAGACTACAATGGGTTAAGACCCCATTAGAACACGGTCTCATTATTCGAACCAAATATCATAGCATCAGATAATCAACGTCAGAAATGTACTCTTGGACCATATGCGAGCAGCAAAGATCCAGCTAACCTTGCACATCCACACAGTATCAACTGGACCATCTTCTTACAATCTAGTCTTACGATTCTACACTACCGTATTGACCGAGTATTCAAATATTTTAATTCCTCTGTAAGCTGTTCTAAACTTTAAATAAGACCACTTGTATCTACAAATATACTAGATTGGTGCAAACAATGTAAACCCTGATCAGACGCCGCATTAACCCCCACTGTAGACGGGGGACCTGTAAAAGGGTAACTGGCAAACAGTGCAGACCCTGATAAAACGCCACAGAACGCGGAGCCTGATCAGGGTATCCACTTTTTGCTAATAGTATAGTCATTTGTCCCTAGGAATATATAACTCACACAGCCTGACATACCTAAAATAAAATTGGACTCTTCCAATTTATAGTGTTGGAGTGTCTTATCGGTAGAAAGTGGATTAAAGGGCCTATAACAACTGCTACAGACATTTTGAGTTTTGTTTTATTTTTATGTCTTCTATAAATTTTGCTTGGCGCTTTAAGGGTTGAGCTGCTTTGTGTCAAAACGTGTCTTCCAAACATTTGCAGACGATGTCCTGACCAGTCTGCGCAGTTTGATCAGGGCCTTCGCTGTCCTCTTACAGAAGCAACAAATTTGAAGGGGCTATGGAAATACCATGCCTTACTTGCCATCCCAACCACGCCTCTCCTACACACACACGTTCCTCAGCAGGGTTTTCCCTGACTCACAATTTGGCAATTGTTAGCGTCAAACCCTTGTTCCGGACCTTTAAAAATTAAGGGTAAGGTTCCTGAGTGAGGCACACAAAATTTCAGATCCAAAATACATTGTAAAGGAACAGTAATCATAAAAAAAAATAAATTTAAATTAATCCTTAAACTATCAATCAGGACATTTGCAAACGTCTTTTCTCAACATGTTTCTCGGTCTTGTTTTTTTTTTTTTTTTGTCCGAGAGAATAAGGCTTGACATGACGTGAATCGTCTACCAGAAATGGCAAGCCTTATTTCCTTGAAAATATTTTTTTTTAATATTGCTGTTCGCCTGTTCACTCTATACATGTAAACATTTACATGTGCTTTACGGGTTAAGATGGGTTTATGTGATAAAGTTTACATTTGGCATGATGTGTGTGTGTGTGTGTGTGTATGTGTGTGTGTGTGTAAAAACTGTTTATACCCATTACCCATTTCTGAATGTCATTATTTTTATTCGTTTCTTGAATGAATGAATTATTTGAGAGTCACCACTGTTTACGATACAAACAGCATTTGAAAGCTTATGAGACACTAAACATTGAATATACAGGTTTAAGTCAGCAAGGCGGTATTGCTCACCCATTATCCTTTTCAGTGTAACGGATATCACCTCGAGGAGCAATGAATCTCCTGGCGAGCCAGCGCATCTGTGTAGTCCCACCAGGGCACCCGCTGCCAACTCTCTCAGGCGTTCAAAGTGTACATATCATCTCGAAGAGCAGCGAATGACCGAGCAAGCCTGCGCATCTGTACAGCGTCGCCAGGGCACCCACCGCTAGCTCGCTCAGGTGCTTATTGGACACCCAACACAAATACATGCCTATTCAATACAATGGACCCTCCCATGGCTGCGAAAATGAAAATTTTCAGGTGAAAAATGTGATATTTTTTGTTATTTCTGCCTGAAACAGAGATCGCGGGCACCCGCTAGAACCGCCACATTAAGGCGGCCCCAACGAGCTCACATAAGCCCCGTCCCGTGCAGAAACAACAACAATAATGTATATACCCCTGAAAACCCCACATTTTATATTAAATATGGTTCTAGGGGACCAAAATCACACAGAAATGCTTCCTTGAGGTAAAAACTAGAGATGCATCGAATGTTCGGGCAAATCTGCGCATCTGCACAGTCTGCGACAGTATTCTAATTTACTTCTTCAGTGTTCTGGTACTTTTTTTCGGTTGCTGCAATTATAAAGTTTGCTACCAAATTAGCCACGGATATTTCAGATAACAGTAAGCGAAGTTTTTCAGGTAACGTTATAATTTGAAAAATAACCCAGCGTGGAATCATAGAGTTTCGATTATGTTTCGAAATGGAGCCCTTGACTATTAATGTACAAAAATGTTAGTGCACCCAGTGCTCGGCTCCAAGCATAACGTAGTACCTGTGCACTGTAAGTGTAACCGAACGTTTTGAGTTCTAACTCTAGGTCTGTACGTGTTCACTATTTCTGTGTGGTTTTTGCCAAGCTTAAAGTTAAATATTGTACATGCACGGATCTTAGGCCCTTTCTGGAAGTGTACTACTTTCATCTTGTCAGTACTGACCTGAGTTTGTCTTAAGTGAAGAATAATGCACTGTGTTGTATTGTAACAGATAAGCGACATTTGTCTGAGCATCTGTGCAGAGATTCTAACTGTTTCCATAATTCGTCAGGAGAATCAGATATTAAACAAATGTCATCAGCATACATTAGCAAGCTTACTCAGTTGGAACAGGAGCAATGTTTGTTGAAAGAATTTATGATTTTACAAAGGTGGTTTAGCATACATAGTGTTAAGTAACACGTGATAATCAGGGTCTTGACTGTTTGTTGCAGTCCCTTTATGAGACTACAGGCACAAATGGATTAACACTCTTTATGCAAAAAAAAAAAAAAAAAAAAAACTCAGGTAACATGCCAAACATAATCTCCTATCTGGTGATATAAGAAAGTCTCTGGTTTCTATCACTTGCAAACAATTTCCATCTTTATAGCAGAAAACTAAGTATAGGGGGCTAGCAGACGGAACTTATGCACAAATCAAATGAATGTAATTTTTAAAACAGTGGTTTCGATTTTAAAGCTTAATTGATGTTGTTGTTTTAACACGTATCAATAATTATGTGTTAAAACAGATGAATAGTTTGATGTTTATTTGTGTTCAGTGCTCTCTAGGCAGGTGCAGACGCTCAAAGATCTTTTATGACACGGTTATAAAAGAGACTTTTAAAACTTGTAAAACATTATGAACATAATTTATTCACACACACACACACACACACACACACACACACACACACACACACACACAATATATTTTGTAAATATTTAGATTATTTGTGTGTTGCTATTACTCACACAAAAATATATATTAGTTCAAAGATGATAGCCTTGATAAGGAGGAAACCCTGAAACAATATGTTAGTTACTTCAAGATGGAAAGATGTTCATGTAAACTAAAGCCAGCGGCCAGTCAGCTGGACAGATCAGCCACATGTGGTAATAATGGCTTCTCAGTGAAGTATTTATCACCCTCACAAGTATTTAATGCCTATCACTGGGAAGTTTTCCAGAACTACCAAGTTCGGCCGGCTATTGCAAAATAAGTCATACGGTGCGAAGGCACACAAATAGACTGGCTCCAGTCGTTTTTGTTTTATATCTATTTCTCTCTTTCTCTACATTATTTTTTTATCATGATCCTCTTTAATCCAACTTCAAGTTACCTATGGCTGAACAAAAACGACTGGTAACAATTGTGGAAGGCTCTGAAATATGATCCACCTTCCATAAATTTAGATAAAATTGGTAAGTAATTAGGATGCTATAAAATAGCCATTTAGTAAACACAGATCCTTATCTCTAACAGTTCCTTGAAATCAATTTGTTTTGGTTGCTTCTAACCCTTTGGCTGTGTATCTCAACTGTGTATTTAGTACTGCCC